>CM068364.1:7728070-8110570 GCA_034769755.1 Odontamblyopus lacepedii | reverse complement strand
TACTCATTTTGGAAAAACTTAGGGGAAAGTGACACAAAACGAGTCCTAGTTTAGTCCTGGTTTAGTCCTGGTTTAGTCCTGGTTTAGTCCTGGTTTAGTCCTGGTTTAGTGGCCCTTGAGTATTGGTTAAGTCCTAATTCAGTCCCGGTTTAGCCCTGGTTCAGTGTCTCTTAACTCCTGGTAAAGTCCTAGTTTAGTCCTTGTTCAGTCCTAGTTTTGTCCTTGGTTCATAAAGACACTTCAGTCTTGGTTCAGTCCTGGTTCAGTCCTGATTGAGTCCTTGTTTAAGTTCTTGTTGAGTCCTGGTTTAGTCCTGATTTAGCCCTGGTTCAGTCTCGGTTCGGTCCTGGTTGAGTCCTGTTTCTGTTCTCCTTGTGTCCTCATTGAGTCCCAGTTCAGTTCCAGTTCAGTTCGAGTTCAGTCCCGATTCGGTCTTGGTTCAGTCCTGGTTCGATCCTGGTTTGGTTCTGGTTTGGTCCTGGTTGAGTCCTGGTTGAGTTCTGATTGGGTCCTGTTTCATCCTGGTTTAGACCTGATTTAGCCCTGGTTCAGTCTTGGTTTGGTCCTGGTTGAGTCCTTGTTGAGTTCTGCTTAAGTCCTGGTTCAGTCCCAGTTCAGTCCTGGTTCGATCTTGGTTTGGTCCTGATTGAGTCCTGGTCGAGTTCTGGTTGGGTCCTGTTTTGGTCCAGGTTGAGTCCTGTTTCATCCTGGTTTAGACCTGATTTAGCCCTGGTTCAGTCTTGGTTTGGTCCTGGTTGAGTCCTTGTTGAGTCTTGCTTCAGTCCTAGTTCAGTCCCGGTTCAGTCCCGGTTCAGTCTTGGTTCAGTCTTAGTTTGATCCTGGTTCAGTCCAGGTTGAGTTCTGGTTGGGTCTTGTTTCAGTCCTGGTTGAATCATAGTTCAGTGCTGTTTTAGACCTGCTTTAATCCTGGTTCAGCCCCAGTTTAGTCGTGTTTTAGTCCTGGTTCAGTCCTGGTTCAGTCCTGTTTTAGACCTGGTTTAATTATGGTTCAGTCCTGTTTACAGTAGTCCCATTTCAGTCCTCATTTAGCCCTGGTTCAGGCCCAGTTCGGTCTTGGTTCAGTCTTGGTTCAGTCTTGGTTCAGTCTTGGTTCGCTCCTGGTTCAGTCCTGGCTTAGACCCACTTTAATCCTGGTTCAGCCCTGGTTTAGTCCTATTTTAGTCATTGTTCAGTCCTGGTTCAGTCCTGGTTCAGTCCTGGTTCAGTCCTGGTTTAGTCCAGGCTTTGTTTTATGTCCATCAAACCTGTTTTTGTCCCCCCCCTTCCCCGATATGACTCAGCACATAAACTTCATTTTACCCGCTGTATTTCTTCAAACTCTGTAGATAAACCAATAATGAAATGCTTAAGTCAAATGTACAATATTTAAATTTAAACTCCTAATTTATGCATAACCCATTCAAATGAAACCACTGTAGAAATTGCCAATCTTTTCTTTCTCTTCTGGCTGTTGTGCGAGTACGTTATAGTAGATTGCCTGCGCGTCGAGCCTGAGTGTCTTGTTCAAGAGCACAAGGTCACCCGTGTCTCTGTTCCATATTTAAAGCCGAGTGGAGCCGGAGCATCTTTGTGTCAGTCTGAGTTTGGCTCGTCTCTCTGCGTTTTAATGACTTCTGCACACAACTCATCTATCATCATATTTCACACAATCTATTACTGACACTGCCCACCGCACACCGCTCCCTCCCTCCCTCCTCCTCCCTCTCTTTTCTCTTTCTCTTTATCGCAACGCCCCTCTCTCTCTCACTCCCTCTTTTTCTCTTTATCGCAGCACCCCTCTTTTTCTCTCTCTCATACCCCTGTCTCTCCCCTCTCCTATTCTCCCCCTCTCTCTTTCTCTCTCTCACTCCCTCTTTATTGCAGCACCCCTCTTTTTCTCTCTCTCATACCCCTGTCTCTCCCCTCTCCTATTCTCCCCCTCTCTCTTTCTCTCTCTCACTCCCTCTTTATCGCAGCAAACCTCTTTTTCTCTCTCTCATACCCCTGTCTCTCCTCTCTCCTATTCTCCCCCCCTCTCTCTCTCACTCCCTCTTTTTCTCTTTATCACAGCACCCCTCTTTTTCTCTCTCTCATACCCCTGTCTCTCCTCTCTCCTATTCTCCCCCTCTCTCTCTCCTTCTTTTTCTCTTTATCGCAGCACCCCTCTTTTTCTCTCTCTCATACCCCTGTCTCTCCTCTCTCCTATTCTCCCTCCCTCTCTCTCTTTCTTTTTCTCTTCATCGCAGCACCCCTCTTTTTCTCTCTCTCATACCCCTGTCTCTCCTCTCTCCTATTCTCCCCCCCTCTCTCTCTCTCCTTCTTTTTCTCTTTATCGCAGCACCCCTCTTTCTCTCTCTCTTTCTCTCCCCTCTCCTATTCTCCCCCTCTCTCACTCCCTTCGTGTTTTCTTTTTTGGTACATCCTCTATCCCCCTCCTCTACCTCTCTCTCTCTCTCTGTCTCTTTATCGCAGCACCCCTCTTCCTCTCTCTCCCTCTCATACCCCTGTCTCTCCTCTCTCCTATTCTCCCCCTCTCTCTCTCCCTTGGTGTTCTCTTTTTTGGTACATCCTCTATCCCCCTCCTCTACCTCTCTATCTTTCTCTCTCTGTCTCTTTATCGCAGCACCCCTCTTTTTCTCTCACTCTCTCCCACACCCCGTCTCTCCTGTCCCATTCTCCCCCTCTCTCTCCCTCCCTCTTTCTCCCTCCGTGCCTTCTTCTTCTCTACCTCCTCTATCCCCTCCTCTACCTCTCTATCTTTCTCTCTCACTTTCCATCTCTTTATCGCAGTAGCCTTCTGTCTCTGTCCTTCTTTCTCATTCTCTCCTTTTTTGCTTTCTCTATTCCCTCTTTCTCTCTCTCTTTCTTCTCCCCTCTCCCATTCTCCCCCACTGTCTCTCTCTCTCTCGCCTTCATTTTCTCTACTCTTTCTCTTCCTCCTCTTCCTTCCTCTCTTTCGCCTTCTCTCTCCTTTGCTTTCTCTATCCCCTCTTTCTCTCTATCCATCTCTTTATCTCGCTCTCACTCTCTCTCTCTCACCCCATTATCCTCTCTCTCCTTGTCCTTCTTTTTCTCTACCCCTCTCTTCCTCCTCTTCGTTGCTTTCTCTATCCTCTCTCTCTATCTCTTTATCTCTCTCCCACACCCCCATTCTTCTCTCTCTCCTTCTGTCTCCCTCTGTACTTCTTTTTCTTTATCCCTGTTCTTCTTTTTCTCTCTTCTTCCTCTCCCTCTCTCTCCCTTCCTCTCTTTCTCTTTCTCTCTCGCTCCATCTCTTTATCTCCTCTCTCCTTCTGTCTCCCTCTGTCCTTTTTCTTTCTCCCTCTCTCTCACCCTCCTCTTCCCGCCTCTCCCCTCTCTCCTCTTTGCTTTCTCTACCCTCTCTCTTTCTCTCTGCCCTTCTCTCCCTCTCTCCACTCCCAGTTTCTCCCGCTCTCTCTCTCTCTCTTCTCCACCCTCTACCTCCCCCTGTCTTCCCCCCCTCTTTCTCTCACCCTCCCTTCCACTTTTCCCCCCCTCTGTCTGTCTCTCCCCCCTCTTCCGTTCTCTCTCCCTCCCCCTCTCTCCCATAGCGCTAGCGTCGCGGTCAAAGTCGGAATAATTGTCAATGAATATTTAACAAGATGGAGGAGATGAGAGGAGGAGCGGAGAGCTGTGGTCATTGGGGCGTACCGGCAGTGGATTAGCAGACGCCATGATGAAGTGCACAATAAATACTAAATAAACAACTCCGCACATATATATAGTGTAACACGCGGACGCCATTTTGTGCCTGTCGTATCTGATCCGGGGGGTTTAGCGCCGCAGCATTTGAAACTGAGAATGTCAACGCTCCTGAGGTTTATCAGCACAGCCTCTCGTCAGATGGCAGAGAAATCCGACGTCTCCTCGCGTGTGTTAAGGAGGAGGCCGGATCGATGCTCGCTGTAACGGGGCTGTGTCGTTGGGCAAGACACTTCGCGGATGTCGTACAGAGTCGGTGGGGATTTACGTCAAGCCTGTTTGACCCTCATTGCACCTCATTGGCTGCAAGTTCAGTTTAGAGTTGAGTTCAATTCTCGTTGAGTCCTCTTTGAGTCCTGGTTGAGTCTTGGTTCATTCCTGGTTCAGTCTCGGTTCAGTCCTGGTTCGATCCTGGTTGAGTCCTGTTTCACTTCTCGTTGAGTCCTGGTTTGAGTCCTGGTTGAGTCCTGGTTGAGTCCTGGTTCAATCCTGGTTCAGTCCTGGTTTGGTCCTGGTTTAGTCCTGGTTCAGTTCTCATTAAGTCCTAGTTGAGTCTTGGTTCAGTCCTAGTTGAGTCTTGGTTCAGTCCTGGTTCGATCCTGGTTTAGTCCTGTCAGTTCTCACTGAGTCCTGGTTCAGTCTTGGTTCAGTCCTGGCTCGATCCTGGTTGAGTCCTGTTTCACTTCTCGTTGAGTCCTGGTTGAGTCCTGGTTCAGTCTTGGTTCAGTCCTGGCTCAATCCTGGTTGAGTCCTGTTTCACTTCTCGTTGAGTCCTGGTTGAGTCCTGGTTCAGTCTTGGTTCAGTCCTGGTTCGATCCTGGTTGAGTCCTGTTTCACTTCTCGTTGAGTCCTGGTTGAGTCCTGGTTCAGTCTTGGTTCAGTCCTGGTTCGATCCTGGTTGAGTCCTGTTTCACTTCTCGTTGAGTCCTGGTTGAGTCCTGGTTCAACCTGATTCAGTCCTTGTTCCGTTCTCATTCGTCCTAGTTGAGTCTTGGTTCAGTCCTAGTTGAGTCTTGGTTCAGTCCTGGTTCGATCCCGGTTCAGTCTTGATTCAGTCCTGGTTCAGTCTTGGTTCGATCCTGGTTCAGTCCTGGTTGAGTCCTGTTTCAATTCTCGTTGAGTACTCGATGAGTCCTGGTTCAGTCCTGGTTCAGTTCTTGTTGAGTCCTTGTTGATTCCTGGTTCAGTCCTGAATCAGTTCTTTTTGAGTCCTGGGTGAGTCTTGTTTCATTCCTGGTTCAGTCTTGGTTCAGTCTTGGTTCAGTCCTGGTTCAGTCCTGGTTCAGTCCTGGTTCAGTCGTGGTTCAGTCCTGGTTCAGTCCTGGTTCAGTCGTGGTTCGATCCTGGTTCAGTCCTGGTTCAGTCCTGGTTCAGTCCTGGTTCAGTCCTGGTTCAGTCCTGGTTCAGTCCTGGTTCGATCCTGGTGGGACTTTACATTACACCTGTTTTCTCCTCATTGCACTTGTGGCTCATTCGTTTTAGAGTTTATTATAAAATGTTATTGTTTATTTTTAAAGCTTCATGGCCCCAGTGAACATTTCAGACCTCATTGCTCCTACACCCAAGTCTCGCTTAAAAACACACTTTTACTCATTGGATTTTTTTTTAGTATTTTTTATGTTTTTTTATTGACTTGCTTATTTATGCATTTTATGCTTTATTTTATTTAATGTGCTAATTTATATAGTGCTGACTCTGTGCAGCACTTTGGAGACTTTGTGTTGGTAAAATGTGCTAAACAAATCGGACTAGTTTGGTAAAGTGTATAAAGTGTAGTGATTAATGACAATTATACAGTTAGAATTGAACCAACAACTCCTGTTTCAATTACACAGACAGTGCAGGTGAAGTGTTTTGCCCAAGGACAAAACAATATGAACTGTTGGAATTGAACCAACAACTGCACCACTTGAGATACTTTGATCTAATACTTGGTCTTGGCTCTGATATAGACCTGGTTTAGTCCTGGTCCTCCCCAGGTTTTGTTTTGGGTTTTGTGCCAGTTTAGTTCCAATCTAGACTTGGTTTGGTCTTTATCTAGTCTTGGTTTAGTCCTGTTTCAGTCTTGTTTTAGTCCGGATTCAGGCCTGATTCCATCCTGGTTTAGTTCTTTAATCCTCTTTCAGTTCAGTATTAGTCCTAGTTAGTTTTAGTACTGATCAGGTCCTGGTTTAGTCCTGTTTCAGTTTCAGTCCTGTTTTAGTCCCGGTTTAGTCTTGCGTCAGTCCTGGTTTAGTCCAGTTTCAGTCCTGGTTTAGTCCTCTTTCAGTCCAGTGTGTCCTAGATAGTTTTAGTACTGATCCAGTCCTGATTTAGTCCTGTTTCAGTTTCAGTCTTGTTTCAGTCCTGGTTTAGTCCTAGTTTAGTCCTCTTACAGTCCAGTTTCAGTCCTGTATAGTTTTAGTATTGATCAGGTCATGATTTAGTCCTGTTTCAGTTTCAGTCCTGTTTCAGTCCTGGTTTAGTCTTGTTTCAGTCCTGGTTTAGTCCTGCTTCAGTGCTGGTCTAGTCCTGGTTTAGTTCTGGTTTAGTTCTGGTTTAGTTCTCTTTCAGTCCAGTGTCAGTCCTAGTTAGTTTATAGTACTGATCAGGTCCGGGTTTAGTCCTGTTTCAGTTTCAGTCTTGTTTCAGTCCTGGTTCAGTCCTGGTTTAGTCCTGGTTCAGCCCTGGTTTAGTCCTGGTTTAGTCCTGGTTCAGTCCTGGTTCAGTCCTGGTTCAGTCTTGGTTTAGTCCTGGTTCAGTCCTGGTTCAGTCCTGGTTCAGTCTTGGTTTAGTCCTGGTTCAGTCCTGGTTCAGTCCTGGTTCAGTCCTGGTTCAGTCCTGGTTTGTCCTGGTTCAGTCCTGGTTCAGTCCTGGTTTAACTCTGGGTTAGTTCTGGTTGAGTCTTCTTTCAGTCCAGTGTCAGTCCTGGATAGTTTTAGTCCTGATCAGGTCCTGGTTTAGTCCTGTTCCAGTCCTGTTTTAGGTGCTAGTTTATTTTTAAAACTATTATTGCTTTAAATCCCCGGTGTCTAAAGTGAAGTTCCTGCGTGTGCTTCTGCGTCGGCCATTTTGTGCCTGCTCTTTTGTTTTGGACGAGCCGGGCTGGACAGAGACGAGGAGGTCATGAAATAGTAATTATGACCACGGGCACTAATTTAGACTCTACTGTGAGCTGTGTTAAATATTCAGACAGAACATGTGAAGGTTACAGGTTCACCGCCTGCTGCCAACGTGCCTCTGAGCAACGCGGGACGGACTGAGTCACAGGGAGGGAGTTTGAGATGGTTAAAAGTTCATTTTCACATATTTTTGGTGATTACTTTTTCCTGGTTTATTTTGGTGTTTAGTCCTGGTTTAATCCCCGGTTTAGGATGAGTCCTAGTTTAGCTCAGTGTTAGTCCTGGTTCAGTCCTGGTTTAGTTCTAGTCTTGTTTTAGTCCTGGTCTGGTATGTTGTATATCAGATCTATTGTTGTTGATCTGTTGCATATTCATAAATTCTGGATTAGTCCTGGTTAAGTCCTGGTTTGATTCTGGTTTGGTCCTAGGTTAAGTCCTGGTCTAGTCCTGATAGAGTCCTGGTTAAGTCTTGGTATAGTCCTGATTCAGTCCTGGTTTTGTCCTGGTTCAGTTCTGATTCAGTACTAGTTTGATTCTGGTTTGATTCTGGTTTGATCCTGGTTAAATCCTGGTCTAGTCCTGATTCAGTCCTGGATTAGTCTGGTTCAGTTGTGATTTAGTACTGGTTTGGTCCTGGTTAAGTCCTGGTCTAGTCCTGATTCAGTCCTGGCTCAGTCCTGGTCTAGTCCTGATTCAGTCCTGGTTTAGTCCTGATTCAGTCCTGGATTAGTCTGGTTCAGTTGTGATTTAGTACTGGTTTGGTCCTGGTTAAGTCCTGGTCTAGTCCTGATTCAGTCCTGGCTCAGTCCTGGTCTAGTCCTGATTCAGTCCTGGTTTAGTCCTGATTCAGTCCTGGATTAGTCTGGTTCAGTTGTGATTTAGTACTGGTTTGGTCCTGGTTAAGTCCTGGTCTAGTCCTGAGTCAGTTCTGGTTAAGTCCTGTTCTAGTCCTGATTCAGTCCTGGTTTAGTCCTGATTCAGTCCTGGATTAGACTGGCTCAGTTCTGATTCAGTCCTGGCTCAGTCCTGGTCTAGTCCTGGTTCAGTCCTGGTGTAGTCCTGGTTCAGTCCAGGTCTAGTCCCGGTTTAGTCCTGGTTAAATCCGGGTTTTATGTTGGAGCAGTGAATCTTCAGACATATGGAGCAGGAGTCATTCATCTGAACAGAGACAGGTTTATGATCCTCACCGGTCCCATTATGTTCTGTACAAGAGAGGTCCCTGTCTGATCCTGGGTTAGACCTGGTTTAGCCCTGATTTAGACCTGGTCTAGTTTTGGTTCAGTCCTGGTTTAGTCCTGGTTCAGTCCTGTGAAACCACAGTTTGGCCTTGATTTCGGTGCCAGTCATAGTTTTAGTATCTGGTTTTATCCTCTGGTTTAGCACTGGTTTAGTCCTTGTTTAATCCTGGTTTAGTCCTGGTTTAACTCTGGTTTAACTCTGGTTTAACACTGATTTAGCCCTGGCTTAGTCCTTGTTTAGTCCTCGTTTATCTCTGGTTTAGTCCTGGTTTAACTCTGGTTTAACACTGATTTAGCCCTGGTTTAGCCCTGGTTTAGTCCTTGTTTAGTCCTCGTTTATCTCTGGTTTAACACTGGTTTAGTCCTGGTTTAACTCTGGTTTAACACTGGTTTAGTCCTCGTTTAACCCTGGTTTAGCCCTGGTTTAGTCCTGGTTTAGTCCTGCTTTAGTCCAAGTTAAATCCTGTCTAATCCCATGTTTAGTCATGATTTAGGACTGGTCTTGGTTTCTGTGGTTTAACACTTTTTGTTCATTTGATTTGAATTTAAATAACTAATAATATACAAACGAAACAAAACTTTGCATTGTTATAATGAGATAATTCATTTATTTTATTGTATTTAGAATAAACTGCTTTGTTTTATTGTTTTTGAAGCTAACAGTGATTTGGCCCAATTGAAAACACTAACTGCTCTGTAATTTAGCTCCGTGTTAGAAGTTACTGTTTACATTGAGGCGCTATTTTACATAGAGAATATAAAAGTCATACGATCCCATTTAGTGCACCGCAGATACGACGCCGTGAGTTCTTTTAGCTGTAAACAAATGGAATAATTAGTGTTTGCACAATTAGAATTTAAATGAGCGCTTGGACATGTGGACTTTAGTTAGAGACCACTGTTTAATTAACACCTCGTAATGTGAGAAACTCCATCAGAAACTCATTTAGTTTAAAAGGAAATGGAGAGACAGCTCCGTGTACAAACGCAACTTAAGATTCAACGTAGTTCCAAGATCAAATGTTAGTACTTCCTTTTGTATTACATGTGTTCTTATATTTGGTATTCCCTCAGTTTTCCAGGTGTACAGCTCAAGATTATTTTTTATTTTTAAATCAAACGGTTCACAGTAATTTTAGTCTCAATCCGAACTGCAAAAAACAAAATCTAGTCAAGCTAAAATGACTTGGATTAAGACATTTTTACCATGATTTGAGTAAATTTCTCTTGATAAGTAAAGTTTTCTGCCAGTGCAAGTCTTCTGTACTATGAAAATACATCTTGCTGCACTTAAAATAAGAAAAACAACAACTTATTGCACTTAAAATAAGAAATAAAATCAGATGTCGCAGATAATTTCACTTGTCAAGATGAATCTGCTCAAATAAAGTAAAATGCTCTTAATTTAAGTCATTTTAACTCACCAAGATATTGTTTTTTTCCAGTTCAATGCCGACAAAATACAGGGAAAGGGCGAGACAAAACTCGGGAGTTAAAATGACGCAGCAAACTTTGAACGAGTCTAACCCACGACCTTCTTGCTAACAGGAGGAGACAGGATAACCACTCTGCCACAGTGACACAGGAAGAACATGTTCGCCGTAATAGCCTGTTTACTCCTGCGATATCCCTACACTGGGGTCTATTTCTTGTCGGGCGGCGGTTTTCGCAGGTAGAAGTGTTGTGCATTAAAAGTCTAATGCGTGCTCCTGTCTGCCTCATTCAGAGCTGATTACCTCCAAAACAGAAAGCCATTTATTTTTCATTAGGAGCAAAACGCAGGAGCTCGTCTGAATACGCCTCTGCATATGGACCGGAATGAGCCATCTCCACAAGGACGAGGAAGACGAGGAGACTGCACTGTAAAACACACACTGTGAGGAAGACGACGCTGCAGAAACATACAGAAGATTGAGTTACACTGACTAGTACGGATTGATTTATGGGAGCGTAATTGACTTGCATGTACTCGGGGCTGGTGTGATTCTTAGTCAAGTATCCGTGGACATTTTAATTGGGGGGAAGTTTATTGTCTTCTGCGTTTGACTCATTTTGACACGTCTCTGAGTTCAACCTGTATTTGACCCATTCTTTAGTGTCTCTTAGACCTGTCAGGAGCAATGGACGAGATCTTGAGCTAGTCTTGGTAAGGATAAGCGCGTACAGTGTGTGATTTTTGGCCCTTTTCGAGCTGATTTTTCACTTAGGCGACTGTTTTTGGGATCAAGTTTTGGCTTAATCATGTGTCGATGAATACCTCACAAAGAATATCAAACCTGTGTGACATTCAGTCGCCTCTCGTGAAGGTTTCGCACTGTTGAAATAGTTCATACAGTGTGAGAACATGAATCGTGAGCTGTGAATTTTTAATCCCTGTGATTTGCGTGAAACAATCAAAAATATCACACAGTGTACGCCCAGTATAACTTAGTTGGAGGATCTGATCTATTGTGCGTGTTGTGTTTTAGGTTAATGGGAGAAATGGGAGTTCTCAGAGGAAACCCCACAGGGCACAGGTAGAACATGCAAACTCCATACAGAAACCCCCCCAACCACCACTGAGGCTCCATGGCACAAAAAACTATCGTCAGCTTGTAATTTATAGTTACAAACAGTATGTTCTTTGTGAAATCTAGTATCTGTATTTGTATCTGCTACTGACAGGAGTATATCAATAATAGGGCTGGGTATCATTAGGAAGTACGATACATAAACATAGGCCACGATACAATACATTTTTGGATACAATACACTTTTGATTCAATATGATTCGATACGATATATTTCAAATCAATCCGATACAGTTCAGTGAAAAATAAAGTCTAAATCATGGCTGTGATACCAAAAGTCCACCAAGTTTTCATCAAAACAGTGAAAATGTCAACACAATTGTAGCTGTTACACAAAATAATTTAGTAAAATATCCCTAAAAATACTCTTGGTGATACATTGATACAGCAGTTCACAATATCGATACTGTATCATCACATTAAACGATACGATATATCGATAACATATGTTTCTGTCTATCTAAAATAATTTTAAGGTGCACTATGTAACTTCTAAGGTGGAGGGTTCGCTACATGCTTGTCTCCATGGAGATGTTATGTCTTTGCCTGGAATGTTCTACATTAGAATATTAAACATATCTCTCACGCATTTGTTCAATTACAGGTGTTTTATAGCTCAAAAATAGCTAAAAACATGAATTTGTACCATGTGCAGGCTTGTTCCTCCATAGATCTGACCATTAACCTAATTTGCTTAGGGGCGGGGTAAAGCTAGTGATGGCGAGATGAAGCCCCATGAAGCACTGAAGTGTTCAAGTGTCCAAACAAATGTATATCAGGCAGAGTGATAAAAGTACAATCAGCATGATCATCATGGTTCTGATGGAAAGATTAAATAGAACAAATGATGATTAAATATTTGATGTGTTTGTGATACCGACATAAATTGTGAATTTCTGTTTTCATGACTGGTCGGGTTAAAAGAAAAAGTAGGAACACATTGGAGAGATGGATGTAATGTAATAACCCAAAACCACAAAATGTGAGGGGGAATCCATCGTGTTTCATGGAGATAAGCATGTAGCGAACCCTCTATCTTAGAAGTTACATAGTGCACATTTAGGTTATTTTAGATAAATGCGTTATTGATTAGGGTTGCGCAAAAATATTGAATTATCGATATATTGTATCGTTTAATGTGACGATACAGTATCGTTATCGTGAGCTGCTGTATCGCTACATCACCAAGAGTATTTTTAGGGATATTTTTGCTAAATTATTTTGTGCAACAGCTACAATTGTGTTGAATTTTCACTGTTTTGATGAGTAAAATGGGATTTTCATATTAATTTTGCACAGACTTAGTGAATTTGAATCACGCGGCAAATCCGTGAACCATTTTTTGAACCTGTCACATGGTGTGGTCGGTTCGCGAGGCTTCGTCCGTCACTGATACGAAACTCGATACTTCACCAAAGCCTTCCTGGATTCCTCGGCACACGCTTCGAAGACACGGAGGACACATCACTAAGTAAAGCTTCGGGAGGGTGTTTAATGGCTCTTTAAGGAAAAAAACTAAATATTTCCATGGAGACAAGCAGGTGGTGACCCTTCCATCAGAAAATTTACACAGCGCACCTTTAAATCAAGTCATTTTAAACTTACGCTGCATGGACAATATGACAAATACATGATCACGTTTAGTGTTTAGCTGGTACTGATCCATCTTAATTGTATTTTAAATGTTTTTTGTCTTAAAAAAAACGAATCTCTCGGTCACCACAGGGAGAACACGCACACACTCAGGGGTCAGGAGTCTAACCCACAACCGCTTCACTGAAGGAAAGCGACAGATACCGACTCTGCCACAGGGACATATATATTTTTGCAGTGCAGAGATGGAACAATAGGGACAGCAGTAGTATCAGAGGGGCTGTATAGACTCATGTTGTGATGCAGAGCTAATTGCGCCCCTCCCCCCTCTGCTCTGAGCGATGGGCCTCACTCATTTGTATGCTAACATCAAGCCGCGCGTTGCCAGTTTGTGATCAAAGATGCTCAATCTTGTTCTTAAATAAAAGGCAACACGAGGCTCTGTAGGCTGCAATTACACCGGGATCTGGCGCCTTTTACAGTCGAGTGGGGACCTTGAAATAAGCAACCAAGCGAGGACAGATTTTAATGTTCTCCGGAAAAATAGAATGATATTTTAATAAGAAGTTAATAAGGATTAGGCGTAAAAATGTTGACGTTTGTTTAGCCTGGCTCAGTCTGACCCTCTTTTCTTCATCCTCTGATCTAGGTTTGTCAAAGGGATCGAAAATTACATATTAACCAATACTAAAACTAATATCGAAACTAGATTGAGCAAGTATCAACACAAAAGCTTTCCTGAATCCATTTAGAATGATCTTGAGCTGTATCAGAACGAGGATAAGAGCATATAGACTAGAATACGGGAGGGATTACACAGATTTAAGGCTTCATCCTAATATAAAAGAAAGTATCACCAGTTAATGTTGAAAATCACATTCAATTCTAAAGAAACAGCATTTTTTATCATTGTGGTATCAGAATCTGTAGCCTGTTTATTCATTAGTATCGTGACAACACTAGTCTGACCCTTTCCCTTGCATCCGTCTACTCTTATATTCACTTCCTCTGGTCTTCTGGCTTTGCTCCTGTCTAGTCCTGTCTGCTCCTGTCTGCTCCTGTGTGTTCCTGTCTGCTCCTGTGTGCTCCTGTCTGCTCGTCTAACTTTTACTTTAAACTTTAAACCAAAATTTGTAACACCTCCCTCTCCATCTCTCGTTGTCATTCTCCTGTTTAACCAGACGACAGCTCCCGTCTCCTCCGCTTCACAAATTCACTTTAACGTCGCGTAATTAAATATTTGAAAAATATCAGGTGGAGAAAATTAAAAGAGAAAAAGCTGTGTGCTACCTGTGCTATCACTTTCCAGTGCGCGGCGGATGGTACGTCAGAGCACCGCAGGCAGAGACAGTCCCCTTTACAAACGCACTCACAAATTACATTTTGGAGAGCTCTGCCATGCTAATACCTGCAGCAGGCACGTTAATTATTTCTTATTGGGATGGCGCGACGGTTTGCATATTTCATTTAGATTGGAGGAGAAGAGGGTGAGGAGGGGGAGAGGGGGAGCAGGTTTGAAATGTGGAAAATGTGTGTGCACTGACCCAAAGTGAGAGTTTGAAAAGTTGGAGTCTGTTAGTGCGTTTGCAAGCAGCGGTGAGGAGCTAAAAGGCTAAGGGAACGCATCACAGTTTGTTTAAAAGAAACTATCAATTATAATATCATTTAGACTCAGTGGATCTGACAGAAACAGGTTTAAAAAGCTTTACGGGTCAAATACACTCAAACGGCTGCGTTCAGAACAGCTAAAAACAACAGTCAGTCCTGATTTTATATTTGTTTGACTGCGGTTCATTTCACTGTTTCATATTCAAATCGTATTAAACAAAAGCCAAAAGTTCAGCAGTTTTTAAGTTTGATGAGTTTTACTTCAAAATGTTATAAAAAAAAAGTTTAGTTTTACAAAAACAGAAACAATGAGTCTGCATATAAATGCATATTACTTAAAGGGGAACTCGGGCACATTTGAAGCTAAAGTCCGTTGCAAGAGGAGGTTGAATTCTGTCAGAAGCCAAAAATGGCACAGATCAGTGTTTCCTCGGTGGAGATCTCGCTGTGGCAGTGAGTCTGTCAAGGCAACAAACTAGTGTAGTGATGGGGGCAAGTTCTTAACTTCCACGTAAAACGCCAATTTGCTTCACACTGAAGAAGCTTAACACCACTTTAACTAATCTTACAACAGCCACGAGTCTAACAAACAAACGACATCGGCGATCGAGTCTTTTGGGCTTTGGCCTGTGCAGTGGGAAATCAGCAGAGGGAAGTGTAAGGTGATTATAAAGTTGTTTTCTAACGTTTCCAGACACTAATGAGTGAACCAGGCAGAGCGTTTTGTTTGTTAGACTCGTGGCTGTTGTAAGATGGGTTAAAGTGGTGTTAAGCTTCTTCTTGGTGTTTTACGTGGAAGTTCAGAACTTGCCCCCATCACTACACTAGTTTGTTGCCTTGACAGACTCACTGCCACAGTGAGATCTCCACCGAGGAAACACTGATCTGTGCATTTTTTTGGCTTCTGACAGAATTCCACCACCTCTAGAAACGGACTTTAGCTTCAAATGTGCCGGAGTTCAACTTTAAAGCTACAGTATGTAACTTTCTGGAGTTGGCAAGTCACCTGCACAATTCCATGGAAATAAAAAGTAAAAAACACTCTTTGGAACATTTTCCATGGAGATAGATAGCTTTATGTCATATAGTGGAGTATTACAGCCAAAAGAACAACATTTTAATGGAAACAAGCAGAAGCCAAATAAGCATCAGTCAACTTAATATTTTGGCTTAGAGAATAAAATCAATAAATATTATTTATATAAATATATTAATCAACTACATCAAATAAGAAAAATATGCAGTGAAAACGTTGTTTAGCTCACAGTTGCATTGTGTAAAAAAAAAATGTTCTTAAAACAAGTAAACTTTCGAGTAAGTTCCCAAACATTAAAGCAGGAAATCCTCCAAACGTGAGGCTCATGTGCAGATGTGGGTTTGACTTCTTAACTTTCTGATCAGATTTTTCCATTTCCATTTTACATTTTTCCTGCATATTTTTCCCAAACTTTCATGTAACCGACAAACCAAGATGGCGCCTGGAGCTCCGCAGATTCGTTTATCGCTCGAAAATGACCCCAAAAATCGAGCGCTAAACCTGGGATTTACCACGGCCCGCGAACGCATCACCTAATTTATGTAAAGCATCGCATCGGTGTATCAGAACGCAGGCATGAGTCCAGGAACGCGACGCTAATTCGATTTAAAGTGCCACAAACCTGAGGCGCAGTATTCAAATGACAGGATCACATCTGTACAGTTGTGCCGAGAAGATCCTGGAGCTAAGACCTGGTTTAGACCTGGTTTAGACCTGGTTAGGATTCTGAACAGGGACTACGAGGAGAGCTGAGCAGACTGGGAACTAACGAGAAAAAATAAACTTTGAAGGAAATCAGTGCTGTCAAATGATTCATTTTTTTTATCAGATTAATCACACTTTAGAATTTTGATTAATCATGATGAATTGCAGTTAATTATTCTTCAAAAAAAGACCAAAATATTTTGACAAAGATGCAATTTATTATCAAAAAGTTATATTATTGACATTTTTCTATCACTGGTAGTTTTGTTGACAACATTTTCGTGGGTGCACTCGGCCAACGCTGTTTGTCGTGCTCGGCTTGTTGTTGTTGGTACAAGTAGCATCGTTGCTGCCGCTGAATCAAACCCGTGTTTTGCTTTAAGATGGGGTTTTAAACTTGTTGTGCTTCTGTGGAAAGAGAGTTCATCGCCGCAATATCTGCAAACTACCTTAGTTTTATCTTAAGTCCCGTCGGGGAGTATTTTGCAGAGAAATTTGCCGCTGAGCACCAGTCACAGTCTCATCTGTCGTCTTCACATCCGCGTATGGACCTGATCACTGACCTAATAACCTGCGCCGCCTTTCAGGACCATCTGCACTTTCCATAGAGGAGCGTTCAAAATAAATTAATTTGTGTTAAAAAAAAACATTAGTGTGATATTTTTTTGTGATTAATCAGCCCTAAAGGAAATGCTTAAAAGTACAGTTTTGTCTAGAAATATCTGGAGAGGGTTCAGATTTATTTCGACTTTCAGGCCTAAGTTTGAACCTGGTTTAGTTTTTTAGTATCTTGAGTTTATAAAATACAGTAGACTTTACTGTCCTCTGCATTTGACCCGTCCTTCAGCGTCTCTGGGTCAAAACCGTCAGGAGCAGTGGACCCGTCTCCAGATCTTGAGCTGGTCTTGAGCTGTGAAACTCCACGTAGAAAAGCCCGAAATAAACCTGGATCTTCTTATCATCTCCTTCCTCTCCCTCCGTTACTCTCCACCTTCCATGTCCTTCCTCTTTTTTTATCACTCTTCCTCTTGCCTACCTTTTCCTCTCTTCTCTCTTCCTTCTCTTTTTATCTTTCTCTTTACTTTATCTTTCTCCCTCCCCATTTCCTCCTTTTTTCTCCCCTTTTCTCTCTTCATTCTCCCCCTCCCCGTCCTCCCTCCCTCTGTCTGTATTTAACCGTAGCCCTGGGGCCACATGTGTCTTGTCTCGTAGGTGATAACAGCCACACAGGGACCTCCATGTTTCTCTGCTCCAAATGAACTGCTCATCTCTCCTCTCCTCCTCTACTTCTCCTCCTCTCTCCTCCTCTCTTCTCATTCATCCACAGACACAACACGACAGAATCTTTAAATAAATCACCACCTAAACTGTAAAGCAGCCTAAACAACAACCAGACGCTTGTACAAGTTTAATGCGCTGAGGGACTGAGCGGGAGCGTTTACAATATTGTTTCACTTCAAAATGGCCGCTCCACTGAGAAAAGTGACAAGTGACAAAAGAGACGCAGGTTCATTCTGGTTTGTGTGGGCTGCTGGATCGATATATCGTATTTTTTGGTATATTTTACTAAATTATTTTGTTACAGAGCTACAGTTTTGTTGCTTGTTTAGTGGAAGAAAACTCGTTTATGCGACACATTTGACATTTTCACTGTTTTGATGAGTAAAATGGGCGTGTTTCATATGAACTTTGCACAAGAAGTGGTTTATCAAAGACTTTTAGTGTCACAGCCATGATTTGGCCTTTATTTTTTATTGAACCATATCAAATCTAGGGCTGGATATCGATTCAAATTCCAAGTATCGATTCGATTCCGATTCTCAAGATTCAGAATCGATTATCACGATCCGATCTGATCTCGATTCAGGTTGGTGTTATTAGAACCATTTTTGAGCTGTTCCCTGAGCTCTTACAAGTGGTTCCTGAGGTTGGCTTTATTTCCGCTTTACTTCACCTCCATTTGGCATTTGCCTTCAACGGCGTAGATTTGCACAGGGACGGTGGGGACATGTCACAACCAATATTTGAGGAAGACAAAATCGTCCCTACTGATATTTGCCATTTTATTTTAATAAACAAAAATATAAATCTATTCCAATATTTTTTCCAAACTCTATAGAATTAAAAAAAATTATTAAAAATGAAATCGATCTTTGGACGTATGAATCGATCTTAAGGATTCAGAATCGGAAAATTGTTTTTTTCAACGCAGCCCTAATCGATCAATCAATTTAAAATATATCATATCGAACTGAAAGTGCACTGTATTAAGATATGTATCGTATCGAGATATGAATAACGTATCAGCAACATCTGAATGATACCCCAGCTCGTTTATGCGACACATTTGACATTTTCACTGTTTTCATGATTAAAATGGGCGTGTTTCCATATTTTTTGTGAATGTGGGTCATCAGAATTTTGGTCAGAGATTCATCAACATCTGCAAAATGTTTTTTCATTTGTTTTCCCCCTGTCATTTGATGGTTTGTATCTCGGTAACTTAGGACTAGACGGCTTTAACAATACAAACGAGAGATTACTCTACATTTTATTGGCTGCAAGTAAAAAGGCAATAACAAGGATGTAGCTTAAACCTGAACGACCAACATTAGAGAACTGGATTGATATTGTGTAAGAGATTTAAACAATGGAAAAGGTTTTGTTTTTACTGAAAGTGCAGCTGGATTTATTCTACAAGACGTGGTCTAAATGGACAGAGTAAAGCCGGCGAGATCAGACTTCATGTAAAATGTTCATATTTGCAATGTTTTGTTGTTTTCTGAAAGAGGTTCCCTGGCTCCCAAACTTGTCTATTTAGTCTGTTTATGTTTTTAAAGAAAGAACAAAAGCAGGAACTTGTTATGTCATTCTGCACATTGCAATATGTAATCTGCTTTTTTCAATAAAAAGTTAATTTGTACAAAAAAATGGGCGTGTTTGATATTAACTTTGCACAAGAAGCGATCTAACACTCGAAGACCTACGACATCGTATACGATACCGAGGAATATGTTTTATATAACCATGCAGAACTTTCTAATGTAAAAGATAGAAACGCATCTTGGTGTGCGTAATTGCGCATCCTTTGCTATTTTTATTTGAAAGGTTTATTTCATTCAAAATGAACAAATACAAATGTAATAAACACCCTGGAAATGCAGAAGTGCTGTGGCTCTGGACCTGACAGGAGCTGTTTCCATGACGGCACCAGAAAAGCAATGGAGCGATTACACTTTTGTTTTGTTTTTAGGGCAATAAGGAGATTTTTAATTTACTTACAAACTTGATATTTTGCATTTTTGTAGCTAAGGCCCTAAATTAAGCATTTTTTATGTCCAAAAAGTTGTTTGTACATGTTTGCTGTGTTTTGTATAAAAGAGTGTGAATTTTATTTTCTGTTTTTTTTTTTTTGTTTTTTTTTCATCTCTATTTCTGGTCCTGTAGCTTTTATCACAGCCTCATGACACAACTACAGCAGCAGATTGTGAAATAACAGACTGTACTGAAAAAAAGGATGTAGAACATTTCATTATAGGGTAAAAGGGGCAGTTTAAAAAGCAAAATAAAGGAAAAAATCCAGGCAAGGAGAAATGTACTAAAATTGCCCTTAGGTCTTCGGGCGCTAACAAAGACTTTTAGTATCACAACCATGATTTAGCCTTTATTTTTCATTGAACCGTATTGAATCAATTTAAAAATATATCATATCGAATTGAAAGTGCACTGTATCGAGATCTGTATCGGATCGTGGCCTATGTATCGAGGTATAAATATCGTATTGGCAGCGTCTGAATGATACCCAGCTCTATTTACACTCATCATGAATACTTAAAATGAATAAATGTGGAAAAATTGGCAAAAACTGTGCAAAATACTGGACATATACTGTAGTAACACGTGTGCAGCAGTGCCACATGTATTTTGAATAACACCTCTTTCTCTCTTTCTCTCTTTGTCCCACACATTTCTTTCACTCTGTTCTCTTATCTCCTGAAATGCGAGTGGCCCTTTTCCCTTCTCACCCCTCGGTCCGTCATTCTCTCTATCTCTTCCTCGCCCTCTCCTCTCATGTCTTCTCTTCTTTGGGTGAGTGTCTCCTCTGTCATAAAGTGGTAGACAAATCCCTCTAAGCTTTAATAAAGCTGTGAATCTGCTGCAGCTCAGTGGACTTCACAGCTTCTCCTCCCACAGAAACAACACCATAATGTCAGCGTTATTCTCTTTAAAATGACGACATACTTCCTGCGTTTAGAAAGAACTACACGGGGAAAAATAATCATATATTGTGTTTATTTGCAATGATAGAGAACTGGCTGCCATTATTCAGCTTTATTCAGTGAGAACAACACAGTGTGAGTGAAGTGTCTTGCCAAATGACACCACAGTATGAAGCTCTTCAGCAGAGATCAAACCAGCAACCTTTGGGTCACGGGCATCTCTACCAACTGCATGAGCCACTGCTGCCATCCTAGTCCTGATCTAGTCCTGGTTTAATCCTGGTTCAGTTCTGGTTTAGTCCTGGTTTAGTCCCGGTTGAGTTCTGGTTTGATCCTGGTTCAGTCAAGACTCAGGCCTGGCTCAGTCCTGGTTCAGTCCTGGCTCAGTCCTGGTTCAGTCCTGGTTCAGTCCTGGCTCAGTCCTGGTTTAGTCTTGGTTCAGTCCTGCTTTAGTTCTGCCCTGGTTCTGTTCTGGCTCAGTCCTGGTTTAGTTTAGGTTCAGTTCTGGTTCAGTGCTGGTTCAGTCCTGGTTTAGTCCTGGTTCAGCCCTGGTTTAGACCTTGTTTAGTCCTGGTTTAGTCCTGGTTTAGTCCTGGTTCAGCCCTGGTTCAGCCCTGGCTCAGTCCTGGTTTAGTCCTGGTTTAGTCCTGGTTTAGTCCTGGTTTATCTGCTCTGTTATAAATCTGGGCTAATGGGTTTAGACACAGATTAAACTAATGCTTTCGATCAAGTCATTAACAATAAATATCAGCTTCAATTACTGCAGAATCTAGTGCTGCTTCTCTCCTCCCTCCTCTCTTCTCTCACCATCCCTCCTTTTTATTCCCCTCTTTCCCTGCCTTCTCCTCCCTCTCTCTTTTTTCACTCGTTCTTATCTCCTGGCTCTTTCTCTTGTCCCTCTTGTAATCCCGTGTGACTGTATGAAGTGTCGGTGGTCTTTGGGACATTATAATCCGTCTCTTTTCTCTCCCTCTCTATCGTTCTCTCCTCCTCTCTTGTTTCTAATCTCTCCCTCTCTCCCTCCATCTCTCCTTCTGCTCTCGTCCTCTCCGTACATCTTCCCCGCTCTTGTTCCTCACGTTGTAATCCCTCCCTCTATCGCTCCCTCTACTCTTGTCCACTCTCGTCGTAATCCCTCTCTCCTCTCGTCTTTCCCCCTCTCCCTCCGTCTCCCTCTCTTCCCTCGCTCGTCTTTGTGGAGAATCTGTGGCTCGTGTTGGTGTAATCCCTGCTCAGACTGTGATATTTCCTGACATTTACATGGATCTACTTCACACAAAGACATACAGACAGGATCACCGCTGAGAAGGAGGGAGGAGAGGGAAGAGAGGAGGAGAGAGGGAAAGAGAGGAGAGGGAGGAGGGCATAGGATCACTACTAAGAAGGATGGAAGCGAGGGAAGAGAGGGTGTAGAGGAGGAGAGGGAGAAGGAGGAGAGAAAGAAAGAGGACATAGGATCACGACTAAGAAGGATGAAAGAGAGGGAGGAGAGGTGAAAAGGAAGGGAGGAGAGAGAGGAAGACGATCACTACCAAGAAAGATGGAAGAGGGGGAGGAGAAGGTGAAAGGGAAGAGAGAAGGGGGAGAGAGGAGAGGAGAAGAGAAGAGGAGAGGGGGAGGGAGGAGAGAAAGAGGAGGACATGGGGTCACTGCTAAGAAGGATGGAAGAGAGGGATGGGAGGGTGAAGAGGAGGAGAGAAGAGAAGGAAGAGAGAGTGGGAAGGAGGAGAGACAGAGGAGGACATAAGATCACTACTGAGAAAGACAGAAGAGAGGGAGGAGAAGGTAACGAGGGAGAGTGGGAGAAGAGAGAGAGAAAGAGGAGAACATAGGATCACTAATGTGCAATGCAGAGGAGAGGGAGGAGAAGGTAACGAGGGACGGAGGAGAAGAGAAGAGAAGAAGAGGAGGAGAGGGAGGAGGACAGGATCACTACTGAGAAAGACAGAAGAGAGGGAGGAGAGAGAGGGGGAAAAGGAGGAAAAAAGAGAAGGAGGAGAGGGGGAAAGAGGAGAGAAAGAGGAGGACATAGGATCATTATTGAGAAGGACTGAAGCGAGGGAGGAGAGGGTGAAGAGGAGGAGAGAAGGGGGAGAGAGGAGGAGAGAAGAGAAGGATGAGAAGGTGAAGGAAGAGAGAGAGAAGGACATAGGATCACTACTGAGGAAGACAGAAGAGAGGAAGGAGAGGGTGAAGAGGGAGAGAGAGAGAGAAGGAGAAGACAGGATCACTGCTGGAAAGAGAGGGGTGATAGGGGAGGAAAGAGGAAAGGAGAAAGAAGGGTAGAGAGGAGGAGGAGAAAGGAAGGAGAGGGAAAGAGGGGGACAGATGGGAGGAGAAGAGAGAGAGGAGAGAAGACTATTGAGAAGGACTGAAGAGAGGGGAGGAGAGGGTGAAGAGGAGAGAGAGAAAGAGATAGATGGTGAAAAAGGAGGAGAGAGGGAGAGACAGGAGAAGACAGGATCACTGCTGAAGGAAGGAAGGCCGGGAAAGAGATGGGTGATAAAGGAGGAAAGAGGAAAGGAGAAAGAAGGGTAGAGAGGAGGAGAAAGGAAGGAGAGGGAAAGAGGGTGACGGATGAGGAGGAGAAGAGAGAGAGAAGAGGAAAGAAGAGAAGGAAGAGAGGGGTACGGAGGAGAAAGAGGAGGACATAGGATCACTGTTGAGAAGGACTGAAGAGAGGAAGGAGGGTGAAGAGGAGAGGGGGGAGAGAGAGAAGGAAAAAGGAGGAGAGAAAGGAGAAAGAAGGGTAAAGAGGAGGAGGAGAGCAGAAGGAAAGGGAAAAAAGGAGACAAAGAGAGAGGAAGAGAGGATCTGCTTCACACAAACAGGAATGCAGACAGGAAGGATCAGCGCTGAGAAGAGAAAGAGATGGAAAAAGAGATGGAGAAAGAGAAGAACCGAAGAGAGAGAAAGAGAGAAAAGGAGGAGAGAAGCGTGCGCATGTCCTCCCCGTGTTACTGTGGTTCTCCTGGTTTGATATTTGAAACTTCTTTGCAAAACACAGGGGACAAACTACCTCACTAATATATTCAAAATATTAACACATCTAATTAGGAATTCCAAAACGTGTAACCCTCATTAACAGTTTTAGTCTTTCTCCTATTTTTAAGTGTAAACATGATAATTGATAGCTGTATTCATTATAAGGAATAAATTATGTAAAAACGGGAGCTTTTGTTTAGACAGAAACTCCTCAGGAACTGTGTGCTGGATTTGTGTGGAAATGGTGTGGTCCAAATTACCATAACCTTGACTAAAGGGCAGAAGAAAGGGCGAAATGGAATGAATTGATCAAATTATGGCTCCTCGTACAATATTTATAACAGCCCTGTGCAGTCTTCATTACCAGAGATTAAATACAGACGCGTATCAATAATTCAGAGGCTTAATCTTAATTTTCTCTGCAATTAACGCGGACAGCCAGCACCAAACCCGCTAACGGTTCACACGCCCTCTATAACCAATGTATATATACAATTAGTCATATTCGCGCCTATATGTGTATTAATATGTATTAAACTGCTTTATTTGCAATTTTCATATTTTTATAATGTGAACTACAGCAAAGTCAGATTATTTCTATGCCGCAGAATCTATATTAGACAATTGGAACGGTGCAAGGGATAAAATCACTGTTGGTTTTATATTTAACGTGATGTTTAATAGCTGCAGGCGAGTTTACATTATTTACACGTTTTTGTGATGCCGCTTTAGCAAAATGCTACTAATGAGAATATGCAAATGAAAAGGAGAGGTAATACTGACTAATTGGAGGCTCTAAAGGTGTTGAGAGGTGTTTGGATTGGTGAAAGAAGGTAAAGGAGAGGATGGGAAGGAGAGATGGAGCAGAGGAAAGGGTCAGAGGAGCAGAGGAGGAGCAGAAATTGAAAAAAGAAGGTCAGAGGAGCAGAGGATGCAGAGGACAGGATCAGATGGAGCAGAGGAGAGGGTAAGTGGGACCAGAGGATGCAGAAAGGAAGGGCAAATAGAGCAGAGGAGAAGCAGAAGATGCAGAAGAGAAGGTCAGATGGAGCAGAAGACGCAGAAGAGATTCAGAGGGAGCAGAGGAGGAGCAGAGGATGCAAAAGAGAGGGTCAGAAGAGCAGAGGAGCAGAGGAGAGGGCCATATGAAGCAGAGGAGGAGCAGAAGATGCAGAAGAAAAGGTCAGATGGAGCAGAAGAGAGGGTAAGAGCAGCAGAAGATGCAAAAAGGAAGGGCAAATACAGCTGAGGAGAAGCAGAAGATGCAGAAGAGAGGGTCAGAGGAGCAGAAGATGCAGAGGAGAGGGTCAGAGGGAGCAGAGGAGGAGCAGAGGAGCAGAAGAGGGAGAAGAGAGGGGCAAATGGAGCAGAGGAGGAACAGAAAATGCAAAAGAGAAGGTCAGTTGGGGCAAAAGATGCAGAAGAGAAGGTCAGATGGAGCAGAAGATGCAGAGGACAGGATCAGATGCAGCAGAGGAGGAGCAGAAGATGCAGAAGAGAGGGTCAGAGGAGTAGAAGATGCAGAAAGGAAGGGCAAATACAGCTGAGGAGAAGCAGAAGATGCAGAAGAGAGGGTCAGAGGAGTAGAAGATGCAGAAAGGAAAGGCAAATACAGCTGAGGAGAAGCAGAAGATGCAGAAGAGAAGGTCAGAGGAGTAGAAGATGCAGAAAGGAAAGGCAAATACAGCAGAGGAGAAGCAGAAGATGCAGAAGAGAAGGTCAGATGGAGCAGAGGAGAGGGTCAGAGGAGCAGAAGAGGGAGAAGAGAGGGGCAAATGGAGCAGAGGAGGAGCAGAAGAGAAGGTCAGACGGAGCAAAAGATGAAGAGGAGAGGGACAGAGGGAGCAGAGGAGAAGCAGAAGAGAAGGTCAGACGGAGCAAAAGATGGAGAAGGACAGAGGGAGCAGAGGAGAAGCAGAAGATGCAGAAGAGAAGGTCAGAGGGAGCAGAGGATTCAGAGGACAAGGTCAGAGGAACAGAAGATGCAGAGGAGAGGGTCAGGTGGCGCAGAGGAGAAGAGAACGCAAAGGAAAGGGTCAGATCAAGGACAGATAAAGTGTTTGTCCCTAAAGCTCGTGTCACAAACATGAGTCCGCTGAGAGCCGTAGCTTTTATAATGATTTCATATTGAACCAAAGAGTGATGAGGCTGATGCAACGCAGAGCAAACTGCACAGACACTGTTCAATACCAGAACACGTGTTAGTGATAATATTTAACGTACAAGAAAACATCGAACCTAATGAAAACGTGTGGGCAAAAGGAAACAAGTTCAACACTAAAATTACATGCTTTTTGTCAACTAAAACCACGACTAAAACTACTGATATTTCTGCATAAAATAAATGAATTAATAGTAAAGAGGTGAGACTAGATCTAAGTTTCATTTTCGACTTTTCAGTTAAAGAGCGCAGTTAAAATAAAACGTTTCTGGAGAGCTAAACCTGCTATGGATTTTGAAAACAGATTATAGCCCTGCTCCTCTGGCTCCGCTCCTCTAGCTCTGCTCCTGTCTGCTCCTGTCTGCTCCTGTCGCTGTGTTTTGAGCATAAATCGTGGCAGAGTCACGCTGACATCTGGCCATCGTGGTGGAGGAGATAAAGGTCTAATGTGAACCATAAAAAATCCCCCAGCTCCATTTTACTGAGGGCATTATCAGCTACTGTTCTTTAATGACAATCAGACCCGCGCATAATTACTGACTGTGGACAACCTGCAGAGAGGAGGAAGAGAGGAAAAAGAGAGGGAGGAGGGGAGAGGAGGGAGAGAGGGGAAGAGAAACAGAGGAAGAAAAAGGGGAGAAAGAGAAAGGAGAAAAATGGAAAAGAGGGTAGTGTGACTCCTCCGCTCATCTGCTCCCTCTGAACCCAGTGAAGTTTCTCTGCCTTTTTAAACTCCACACACCTTCACCTTGACTTGCCTCTCCACAGATCTGACCTGGCAACATCTCCTGCTTGTCTCCACAAAGTTAAATACTGTAAGTTCTGTAAGACCCTAAACCAGAAGAATCCGATATTGTTCCGGCCTTTTGCATGAATAATTCTGTATTAAATAAACCCTGGAGGTGTTTTCATTTACGCTGCAAAGCTGAGGCGACCATTAAAGCAAATAACGTGAATACAAATATATAAATACTTTTGTTTAAGCGACTCCTTTTGTGGACGTTTACAGCACCAATCTGAATTATTTAGGCGCATGAGAGTTTAAAAGGTTTTTTTCACTCAGCTCTGTGCGGACAAAACCTTCACCCCGTGACCTCATTTGGTCCAATTCTCTTCAAAACTTCAAAACGCTGAACTTATTTTCATCCCTCTTTCTCTCCCGCTCTCTCCTTTCTGTCTCTCTTTTCTGTCTGTCTCTCCCTCCGTCTGTCGTTTCTGCCTCTCTCTCCTCTGTCTTTTCTCTCGTTTCCATCTCTCTCTCCTCATCTTATCTCTTTCTTACTCTCTTTTCTGTCTCTCCCTTCCTCTCTGTCTTTTCAGTCTCCCTCTCCCTCCCTCTCTGTATTTTCTCTCCCTCCCTCTCGCTTTTCTGTCTCTCTCTCCCTTCCTCTATCTCTTTTCTGTCTCTCTCTTTCTCTCTCTCCCTCTTTTCTGTCTCTCTCTTCCGCCCTCTCTGTCTTTTCCGTCTGTCGTTTCTGCCTCTCTCTCCTCTGTCTTTTCTCTCGTTTCCATCTCTCTCTCCTCATCTTATCTCTTTCTTACTCTCTTTTCTGTCTCTCCCTTCCTCTCTGTCTTTTCAGTCTCCCTCTCCCTCCCTCTCTGTATTTTCTCTCCCTCCCTCTCGCTTTTCTGTCTCTCTCTCCCTTCCTCTATCTCTTTTCTGTCTCTCTCTTTCTCTCTCTCCCTCGTTCTCTTTTCTCTCTCTTTCTCTCCCTCTGTCTCTCGCACTCCCTCTCTGTCTTTTCTGTCTCTCTCCCTCTCTCTTTTCTGTCTCTCTCTCCCTCTCTCTTTTGTCTCTCTCCCTCTCTGTCTTTTCTCTCTCCCTCCCTCTCTCTTATTTCCCTCCATCTCTGATTTTGTTTCCTACTCTTTCCCCATCTTATCTCTCTCCTTCTCTCTCCCTATGTATATCCCCTACCTCTCCGTCCATCCTTCCCTCCCATTCTCTCTCTCTTTTCTGTCCCTCTCTCTGTCTCTCTTCCTCTTTTCCATCCCTCTCTCCCTCCCTCTCTCACACCCCATCTTCTCTCTCTTCTCCCTCTTTCTTTCTTTCCTTCTCTCTATATATACAGTATATACCCATCCCTCTCCCTTCATTCCATCATCCCTCCCTCCCTTTCTCTCTTTGTTCCTCCCTCTCTGTCTTTTCAGTATCTCACTCTCTCTTTCTCCCTCTTTGTCTTTTTTGTCGCTCTCCCTCTCCCTTTTCTGTCTCTCTCTCCCTCCCTCTCTGTCTTTTTTTCCATCTCTCTTCCCCCATCTTATCTGTCTCCTTCTCTCTCTTTCTCTCTGTATATCCCCTACCTCTCCCTCCATTCCATCCCTCCTTCCCTTTCTCTCTTTGTTCCTCCCTCCGTCTCTCTCTCTCTCTCTCCCTCTCTCCCTCCCTCCTCCCTCGTTCCTCCCCCTCTCTCTCTCTCCGTCCACTCCTCCATTACCTCTCCCTGCTGGGTCTTTTGTTCAGAGCTACTTCAAAAACAAGTTTTCTGTGAATAATTTAACCTGAAAAATCATTGCAGAAGAATGTGAAAAATGCATGGGGAGAAATAATGCATCAGATGGCACCTCTGTTTGTTGTTTTTGGAGTTTTCTGAGTTTGGGATCAAAGCTGGAGCGCCGCACATAATGAACAGTAGTGCTAATGTTCGGAGCGCCGGAGCTGCTAATGGAAGAATACAGGGAAATGTGTGTGAGCGGGACCCACAGGACACAATGGGGTTTTGGTCTATAGTGTACACGGATACGACAATGGATATTATGAAAGGATGAAACGCATTTTTATGACAGGAGAACCAACATTAACGTGCGTATAACAGGTTTGACGCCTCATTTCACAAAAACAGTTATAACAATTATATTTAAGGTAAAGTTATGTGAGGTAAAATGTAGTAAAAGTCGGTCCGTGTACCGTTCGTTCTTTTGGATTTCAATTAAGAATGAAAAACAATAAATGGGAAAACAGTTTATTTCATTATTCTGTTTTAGTGTCAAACAAAAAACAGGTGTCGACCTCTATTTCCAATTATTTCCAATATTTAATTTAAAGTTTATTTCAAACAAGCACAAATCAAAAAACAGTCATTGTGCGTGTTTCAATTTTAATATTTCATTCTCTCTGGTTTATGCCCCGGAAGTTCTGCTGCTTAGAGTTTATCGCTGTTTCCTGTTTCTCATAACTGAGTTCAACTATTATTTTCTAAGACACAAACGTAAACGCGTCGCTATAAAAGTAGATAACATGTTTGTCCACAAGTCCTTCAGGCAGCGTAACTTCCGGGGCAAATAAACCAGAGATAAAATATCAAAATTAAAATAGGCCCCGACAGAGTCCTGCACAGGTCCATTTTTGGAGACCCGCAACCGCTCGCACCTGTGCAGTCCAGCACAACACCCGCCCGGAAACCCGTGATTATATCAAAGTTAAATCCGACACCCGCCCGCACCCGTTAACATTCCACCCATTACCCGCCCGTGCCCGTGAAACTAGAAGCGTTCGAACTGACGCACTTTATTTTTTTAGATGCACGTCTCAATGAACAACAACAAACAGCAATAGCAGGTCGCTGCTAAGCTAAGCTTTGCTCCACCTGAGCCCTAAATCGCACAATAACAACGAAACAAACAATGAAAAAAAACAACCAATGTCAGTTTAACACAAAATAAAAGCCTTAATTTGATCTAAACAGGGTCACTGTGCAGGAACAGTATTGTCCTCAGTCGCAGGTTTCAGCTGCGTTCTGTGTTCTTGGATCACAAATCCAGTGGAGGAAAAGTCTCTCAGTGCAGCGCTGGATGTGGGATTGAGAGCAACACCTCGTGCACTGATTCACCCGACCCACTACCCTCTGTAGTGTGATCACTACCCGCTCACACATCCGCACGTAACATTACAGAACGTTAAAACCCGCCCGTTTCAGCAACTATATGCGGGCACCCGTCAGGTACCCGCAGGTACCTGACCCGGTGCAGGACTCTGGGCACCAAGACTGTTTTTTGATTGGTGTTATTTGAAAAAAAAAATGTAATTAAATATTGGAAATAGAGGTTGAAATCTGTTTTTTGTTGTTGACACTAAAACGGAATAATGAAATAACAAACGGTTTTCCCATTTTATTGTTTTTCGTTCTTACACAGACCCTTGTTGTTTATTTGTTTTGTAAATTTATAATTTTACTTCCTGGTTGGACACGAGCAGCAGATGTGACGTAAGTTGAGGTAATTCACAACTTGTCTAAAGTACGACAAATAGAAATAAATGACAACACCTTTATTTAGTTACAGGTTTAAACAGAGTCAGAAAAACTCCTTCCATTGCATAAACTTTTTCTGCATTTTTCCGGTTTCTTAGATAGATTCTGTTTTAGATAGATTCTGTTTTATGACTACTCCCTGTATTTTTGTAGGCCATTTTTTTCTTCTCAGCTTATTTCTTCACAAACTGCCGCTTAACTGATGTAAAACTATGATAAATATTCAGGTACTATCCCACCAAACCAAAACAAGTCCAAAACCGGGCTCTGTGCCTGATTTTTTTCTGTCTTAAAAACATTGAATACCAGAAATAGTTGCTTTTAAACGGTTTAAAGTGGTCCAAAGCTTTCCTCGCAGCCTCCTAATTATTCACTACAGTGAGTTTACAAGCACAACATTCAGAGACTCGAGGTTACGCTAACAGGAACTAGTATGCTAACGTGTACTTCTGCATTCTGGGACAATAAAACTCACAGCGGACTTATTTTGACCTCAAGAGCTGCTTATACAAAATATCTGTACTGGGGCAAGACATATTTCATTCAGATACAGAGAAACTTTAACTTGAGTCAGAGGTTACTGAGGAAAATGAAATAAGTAAAAACAGCCCAAAAGCAACAAATCAGAGCCAAGAATCCCAACTATCGACCAATCACAGGCGAGCACACAGTAGCCTATAGTTGATGAAAACCAGCTTTGAGAATGTGGAGGAAATAAAACATAAAATCTCTTTATTTGAAAATCTGTGGATGAAAGTCAGGAAATGGAGGGACGAAGGAAGAGTAGAAACATCTGCACAAAACATCTGCACAAAACATCTGCACAAAGCATCTGCGATCAGGTCAAAATGTCACAGCACGGTCCTGGTTTGGTCCTGGATTCGTCCTGGATTGGTACTGTTTTTGTTCTTGGTTTGTTCTTGGTTTTGTTCTGGTTTGACCCCAGTTTTGTTTTAGTTTGATCCTGGTTTAGTCTTGGATTGGTCCTGGATTGATACTGGTTTTGTCCTGGTTTGTCCTTGGTTTGTTTTTGGTTTTGTTCTGGTTTGATCCTGGTTTAGTCCTGGTTTAGTCCTGGTTTAGTCCTGGATTGGTATTGTTTTTGTTCTTGGTTTGATCCTGGTTTTGTCCTGGTCTAGTCCTGGTTTGGTCCTGATTTAGTCCTAGTTTAGTCCTGGACTGGTAATGGTTTTGTCCTGGTTTGTCCTTGGTTTGTTCTTGGTTTTGTTTCGGATTGAACCCAGTTTAGTCCTGATTTAGACTTGGTACGGTCCTGTTATATTCCTGAGATACTCCAGGGCGAGTCCTTGTTTAGTTCTGGTCTAGGGCTGCACAATTTTGGATACAAAAATCAAGTATTGCAATTACATTTGGAATATTTGTTTAAAAGGCAGAACTCAAGTGTGTGTTCAGATGCACATTGTAAACTCAAGGGGCATTAACATTAACAATATTTGATCTAAGAAAGGACGTTTTATTATAGACGCAGCCTTTGTGATTTGATAATTGCAGCAACTCAAATTGTGATTTTGACTTGTTTGCAAATTGTGAAGCCTTGTTTAGCCCAAGTTTAGCTCTGGAATTAGTTTAGTCGCAATTTGAAGGTCAAAACAAGTCCACATACAAACATATTAATGCATATTGTGCACCAGAAACTGCAAGACATGCAATATAATGTCAAATATACCCTAAAGCATGTTACAAATGCTAATCTTAATGCTTGGTCCACTAGCTGTAGTCAGGCCTGAGTGAGGGACACTTTCTGAGGATATTTCACTTTTGTTTATTTACACTGACAGAGAAAATGTTGAACTTTGTGTTTGTTTCATGTGGACCGGCCCAGTAATTACAGAGACAACACAAACCAAGTCACACATCTCCAGCAGCTGATTTCTGCACCATATAAACTGGACTAAAACTTACCCTGAGGCCTTCGTTGGACTGAGCTGTCTTCTGATTGGTGGAGGGGATGGCGGACACAGAGATGGTCTCGTGTGATTGGTCGAGCTGGTAGAAGAGGCGGGCCTGTATGCAGCGCAGCGCTCGGAGCATCCACCCGTGCTGTCGTCGGATCTGCCTCTGGAGCTGCTCCCATTGGACGGAGACCATGTGGAGGATGTCTCTGAGAGCTGAGGGGAGAGAGTTTAGTTTAGGTTTAGTTTCCAAAGTCAAGACTGTCAAGTTATGTCTGCACAATTAATCGAAGTTTAATATAAATCAAAATTCTGTCTTTTCTAATCTAATTTGTCTCCATCGAGTCACATGTGTAAAACATTTAGTGATTAAGTTTAGTCTCAAAGATAATCAGGTCCTTCACCGCAGTGAAGGAGCAGCAGGCAGATCAAAACAGTCGTAAATCGACCCATAATGAGGCTAGCATGTAAACAAGGGCAGGCCTGGTTCACTTTTAAAGGCTTCAATGAAGTCCTTGAAACATCATTTCAAAAAGTGTCTAGATGACTACAGATTAAATCTTTACTAATAATAATAATACATCCAAAATTTGTTTGATATAGCACTTTTCACAGTAACTCAAAGATCCATGACATACAAAAACAAGTAAGTACACTAAATTAGGATGCCACTGACTTATGAAAACCCAAAGCTGGTGAAGTTAAAAGTTAAGTCACAGGAGTGATTTTAAGATTCAGAGAAATGCACAAAAGACAACTTATTAAAAAAAATCTCATGTGCCAAGTTTTGAGCAAAAACACCAGTTTCCACCTCCAGTTCCTGAACATTAAAAATATGCCGTACCTCTATCACCCTGGTGAGTGAGATCAGCCAATGAACTGTTCATAAATGTACTCAACTCTAGATTAAAAACTCCAAGAGTCATGAGCTGGACTGAATCAGTGAAAAAGCTCATAGATGTGCAGTACATTCACTCAAACTTGACTTCTTATTGACTAAGAAGTTTCTCTGTGGACACATGAACATGTCCAGTGTCTCCTGCACATCTCCATCCTGCTCCTTCTTCACAGATGTGTGTGTGTGTGTCTCCCATAATAACCCTGTGAGCTGTGATGGCCACAGGCTCGGCTCTGTCTCTGCTATGTGTCTGTGTGTGTGTGTGTGTGTGTGTGTGTCAGTGTATGTGTGTGTCTGTTTATGTGTGTGTGTATGTGTGTGTCTGTTTGTGTGTGTGTGTGTGTGTGTTTGTGTGTGTCTCTGCTCTGTGTGTGTCTGTTTGTGTGTGTGTGTGTTTGTGTGTGTCTGGTCTGTGTGTGTCTGTTTGTGGGTGTGTGTGTGTGTCTGCTCTGTCTGTGTGCATCTGTGTGTTTGTCTGTGTGTGTGTCTCTGCTGTGCATGTGTGTGTGTGTGTCTGTTTGTGGGTGTGTGTGTGTCCGTGTATGTGTATCTGTTTGTGTGTGTGTGTCTGTGTATGTGTGTGTCTGTTTGTGTGTGTGTGTGTCTCTGCTCTGTGTGTGTCTGTTTGTGTGTGTGTGTGTGTGTGTCTGCTCTGTGTGTGTCTGTTCGTGTGTGTGTCTCTGCTGTGTGTGTCTGTGTGTGTGTGTGTGTCTCTGCTCTGTGTGTTTGTCTGTGTGTGTGTCTCTGCTGTGTGTGTGTGTCTCTGCTGTGTGTGTGTGTGCTGTGTGCTCCTGTCTGAAGGTCACACTGATCCTCACATTAAAAATGAATGCTTCTGTCTGTGTCTCCAGCAGTTCACAGGAGCTCGTCTTTCTCACATTTAACTTTATTATAGAGCTGCCGCAGAACAGTCCTGACGCCCGAGGAAACCCATCCACACACAGGGAGAACATGCAAACTCTACGCAGAAAGGCCTGTTAGTCAAACCCACAACCACTCGGCCCCCATATCGCCATTTAAAACTGTTTTATCGAACTTTTTATCAGTGCCAATACTTGTTCACGAGTGTCTAGTTTCAATACCAGTTACAGACGTGTTACCTGATAAAAGTTGTGTTTACATGTGTACAGAAGTGTTAAGGCCGCTACACACTACAGGATTTCTCGGTCTTAAACGATTTTTAAACGTTCACAGACACGAGGAGAAACTTATGAGACTTAAAATCTCTGGTCTCAAACACTGCAGCAGGATCTGTGTGTGGACCACAGGATATAAAGCTGTGAGGCTGTGATGGCGTCACATGTTTCCTGTCTACAGTAAAACCAGTCGCTCTGAGACTCTGAAGTGTTCAAAGATCAGAGCTCTGCACTTCTAGGTTAGATACAAGTCAAAACTGTGTTATTATTTGTGAAATGTGGTGCAATACTTCAGATACAGGATTTTTAAAGCATAAAAGAGGAGATAAAGTCCACAGGAAGCAGAGTCTTGATCGCTAATCTGCAGCTTTACGCTCTGTGGACGTAAACAAACACATGCGAGAAACAACTTTTGCCTTTTTACTTTCAAAGAACACTTCAAAAGGGATTCATAGCGCGTTTTTTTAAACTGGATGTCATTACTTGCAATTTCTATGGATAATGTGGATCAGATGCTGCACTTTAAATGTACCACTTTACATTAGGTGAGTAATAAAGTGTATTTTTACTATATCCTGAGTTTGTATCTTGTGTCTCTGTGTCCGTCGCTCCTCTGCCCCTGACGTTTTGTTTTATCAGCTGTTTCCGTCGCGTTGTTGATGTTTGGTGGTTACGATCGGACACTGACTCCACACACATGAGGAGCAGCGACTTCAAAATCGCACACAAAAAGAGATTAAAAGTCGTGTCACGCCTCCTTGAACTCAGGAAGAAGAAATCGCACCCAAAAATCGTGAAAATTCTCCTGTAGTGTGTGGCGGCCTTTACCTGATAAAAGTTGTGTTTACATGCGTACAGATGTGTCACCTGATAAAAGTTGTGCATATATGACCTGATAAAAGTTGTGTATGTGCGTACAGATGTGTCACCTGATGTTTGTTGCGTATATACTGTATGTGTACACTTGTGTCACACCTGAGTGGTGAGAGGAGATGCAGCAGAGCAGGGCACGTCCCTCCTCCATGATGTCGTCTTTGAGAGCAGAGCGACTGTCCACGTTCGTCTTAAAACTCTGGAACGGGAAACACAAACGGGGCTGTTACAGAGTCTGGAGCTGCACAGATCAGAGCACACAGAGGACTCTTCAGGTGAATCACAACAGAGGAGGCTTCACGCTGATTTGGTGAAGCATCAAAACAGAGAAACAGGCCACGAAATTAAACTTTTAAAACCAGAACAGACATCTTTTCCCTCCACAAATTCACAAAGGGCTTCGCTCTGAACGCCATGTTTGTGTTGATTTATTCTGTAATGGTCAGTCTCGGTCATATCACAGGTAGGGGTGTGCCAAATATCAAAATATCAGTATATCGCATCGTTAATGTGATGGTACAGTATCGATATTGTGGGCTGTTGTATTGACATATCTAAATTATTTTGTTACAGCGTTACATTTGACATATTCACTCTTTTGATGAGTAACACGGACATTTTTCATATTAACTTTGCACAAGAAGTGGTTTAATAAAGACTTTTAGGCTACGTTCAGACTGCAGCCTGAAGTGACCAAATCAGATTTTTTTTTGACCCTATGTGAGCTGTATCTGATCTTTTAATGACAGTCTGAACGACACAGATACAATTTTTTCAAATGTGACCCAGGCCACTTGGATATGTGCTCCTAAAACCGATACAAATCTGATCTTTTGACATGTGACTTCAGTCTGAACAGCTGAGTCGCATTTATCGGACCTACACCCGACCTACACGTCATCAACAAGTGAGAGTTCGGCTATTGTGCTGTAACGAGCTCCTGTTGGGAGCCAATACAGCAAATGCAGACGTGTTTGCTACTGAAACAGGCCGAAGACGGGTTTCCTCCCGTGACAGTGATACGACAGCAACTTTTAACATCTCCAGGTGCTCAATGCAGCGTCCATGTTTAAGCGACTTCTGTAAACACTGAGCTGCTGCTGTGACGTCGTCGTGTCTCCAATGCTCATGAGGGACACATCTGGGGCGCTTAAAGTTCACACTGGAGATCACAAACAAATTACATTTAATTGGAAATGTGAACGACCTCACAAAAAAATTGTTTTTCACAAAAAATCACACTTGATTAATCACGATTAATCGCAGTTAGTTATTCTTTAAAAAAAGACCAAAATATTTTGACTGCTCGGCTTGTTATTTGTGTATAAGTAGCATCGTTGCTGCTGCTGAATCAAACCCGTGTTTTGCTTTAAGATGGTGTTTTAAACTTGTTGTGCTTCTGTGGAAAGAGAGTTCGTCGCTGCGATATCTGCAAACTACCTTAGTTTTATCTAAAGTCCTGTGGGGCAGTTTTTTGAAGAGAAATTTGCCGCTGAGCACCAGTCACAGTCTCATCTGTCGTCTTCACATCTGCGTATGGACCTGATCACTGACCTAATAACCTGCGCCACCTTTCAGGTCACGTCCACACTTTCCATAGAGGAGCATGTGGTTTCAAAATAAACTGTGTGATTAATCTGCTTTAAAAAAAACATTAGTGCGATATTTTTTTGTGATTAATCGCATGTGTTAATGTGTTAACGCTGACAGCCCTAGTTTCAATACTAGTTACAGATGTGTTACCTGATAAAAGTTGTGTTTACATGTGTATAACTGTTACAAAAAGATCAGATTTTGCAAAAAAAATCCGAGCTGAGCATTTAGCCCTGCAGTCTGAACGTAGTCTTAGTGTCACAGCCTTGATTTAGCCTTTATTTTTTATTGAACCGTGTCAAATGGTTTTGCAATATATCGTATCGAATCGAAAGTGTGCTACGTATTGAGATAAATTACGTATCGGCAACTTCTTAATGATACCCAGCCCGAATAACAAGCAATAACTTAAGCCTGAGTCCCACATGATGGATTCTCCAGTTTCATTTCACTGACAAGGTTAATGAATGGTAGTTGAGCGCTGTGAAAATAACTGATGCCCAGAAACTAATCGATAATAAAACCATAAACACGAACAGAGACAGTATTCTGTATTTGCCTGTTGCTACAAAGAGATCGTTTGGCTCGTGCTGCCCAGAGTTATGACGCTGTGAACGTTCCATCACACGAACAGGGCCAATCCCTGTATTAAAGTATAAGACCTGTTTTTATTTCATGACATTTACGCGCTCTCCTCACCGATAACAGTTTTAAAATTTACACAGTTTTCACAGGATATTCTAAAAAGATTTCAGATTTAACATTTGGCTATAGCATAAACGAAGCGAGGGAATTAAACACTTTGCTCGTACGACTAAAATAAACACGATACTGACGCGATAAACGAGTCTAAACGCGGGATTAGGAGAGATTTGGAGCAGAGAGAGAAACCTGGACTCTGACGGTGTGTGTGAAATGTCCCCGAGGCCTAATAAATACATGTATGATAAAAGGACCTCAATAAAACATGGAAAAGACGGAGAGGGGGAGATAGAAGGAGGGAGCGAGGGAGCGAGGGGAATGAGAGGAGGTGAGGAGAAGCCTGAGGGTAGAAGTGGTTATGTGTGACCTGAGAGAGAAGAAGAAGAAGAAGAAGAAGAAGAAGAAGAAGAAGAAGAAGAAGAAGAAGAAGAAGAAGAAGAAGAAGGGAGAGGATAGAGGGAGTGAAAGATATAAGGGGATAGGGAGAAATGAGAGGGAGCGATAAAGAAGGGTGTTAAATGAAAGAGAGGGTGGAGAAGGGAAGAAGATAGAGAGGGAGGGAGAGACCGTGAAAGATAAAGAGAGAAGGAAGATCAGAAAAAGAGAGGGTGAGAGAGGATAAAGAGAGGGAGGAAGATGTAGAGAGGGAGAGAAAGGAAAGCGAGGGAGTGGAAAGGGAGATACAAAGAGACAATAAGAGAGAAAGAGAGGGAGACAGAGGAAGAAGAAGAGAGCGTGGAAGGAAAGAGGGGGAGTTAAATGAGAAAAGAGAGATTGTGAAAGAGACAAAGAAAGGGGAGAGATGGGGCAGAGAGGAGGGAGAAAAAGGGGGAGAGAGAGTGAAGTGAGAGAAGAGGTGAGAGAGAGAGAGCAGGAGTGTATGAAAGAGAGAAAGGGGAGAAATGGGGAGAGAAACAACGGGGAAAGGGAAAGTTAAGAGAGAGAAGAGGTGAGAGAGAGAAAGTGTGCGAGAGAGAGAAAGGGGAGATGGAGAGAAAAAGGGGGAAAAGAGGGAGAGATAAGAGAGAGAAAGGGTAAGAGAGCGAGAGAGAATGTGTCTGTGTGTGAGAGAGAGAGAAAGGGGGGAGATGGGCAGAGAGGAGAGAGAAAAAGGGGAAGAGGGGGAGAGTTAAGTGAGAAGAGGGGAGAGAGTGTGAAAGAGAGAAGGGAAAAGGAGAGGTGGGAGGGATGGAGGGATGGAGAGAGACAGAGAGGGAGAGAGAGAAAGAGAGAGAGAGGAAAGGTGGGAGGGAGGGAGAGAGACAGAGAGGGAGAGAACATAAGGGGGAGAGAGAGAAAGACAGAGAAAGACAAAAGGTGAGAAAAATGGAGAGAGTTAAATTAGAAAGGAGAGATTGTGAAAGAGAAAGGGGAGAAATGGGCGGAAAGAGAGGAAAAGAGGAAAGGAGGAGAGGAAAAGAGGAGGAGAGATAAATTAGAGAAGAGGTGTGAGGCTGCAGAGGAGGAGGTGAGGATCAGCCTGAGGCCAGAACTGCCTCTGTGACCTGCTCAGAGACACACGTCTGTTTACAGAACGACAGCACAGACGGAGGAGGGATAAAAGAGTCGAGGGAGAAGAAAGAAACAACAAAGGCTGTTTTATTAAATAGATTTTAAAAAACAACAATAAATAAATAAAATCAAGATTTATCAGCGTGAGGATTTGCCAGATCACCCAAACCTAAAACCTAAATACGGATTCATTTGGGAAAGAGTTTTGGATTTCGTTATTAAATGTGGAGAAAAGTCAGAAAGCGAGAGTCCGACTGCAGACACTCTGGTTTCAGGGCAGTGACTGTGAGACTACTGCACCACTGTCACTGCAAATAATAAAAACAAGCCAAAGGTGCGCAGTGTTTTGTGGTGAGGTGACCTGAGCGCTCAGGTGTGTAACTGCGGAGAGATGGAGAGGAAAGAGAGGAGAGAGGAGAGGGGGAGAGAGGAGAGGAGAGGAGAGGAAAGAGAGGAGAGGGGGAGACGAAGAGAGAGAGAGAAGGTGAGAGGAGGAGAGGAATAAAAGAAGAGAGGGAGGGGGAGAAGTATAGGGAGAGAAGACAAGGAGAGAAGAGGAAACAGAGAGAAGAGGGAGGGGGGAGAAGGATAGAGAGAGAGAGAAGAGGGGAGAAAGAGATGGTGAGAGAGAAAGAGATGGTGAGAGGGGAGAAGAGGAAAGAGAGAGGCGAGGGAGAAGAATAGAGAGAGGAGAGAGAGAGAAGAGGAAAGAGAGAGAAGAGGGAGGGGGGAGAAGGATAGAGAGAGAGAGAAGAGGGGAGAAAAAGATGGTGAGAGAGAAGAAGAGGAAAGAGCGAGAAGAGGGGGAGAAGGATAGAGAGAGATGGTGAGAGAGGAGAAGAGGAAAGAGAGAGCAGAGAGGGAGAAGAGGAGAGAAAGAGATGGTGAGAAGGGAGAAGAGGAAAGAAAGAGGAGAGGAGGAGAAGGATAGAGAGAGAGGAGAGGAGAGAGAAGAGGAAAGAGGGAGCGGAGAGGGAGGGAAGAGAAGGAGGGAGAGAGAGGGAGGGGGAAGAGAGAGAGAGGAGAAGATGAAAGAGAGAGATGGGAACACAGAAGAAGAGGAATGAGAGAAAGAGGAGAGGGAGGGAAGAGAAGGAGAGAGAGAAAAAGAGAAGAGCAAAGAGAAACAGCGAGAGGGAGAGAGTGGAGAAAAGAGAGGTGAGAAGGAGAGAGAGAATAACAACACTTACAATAGGGAAAAGGGGAAAGAGTGATGGTGAGATAGAGGGAGAGAGAAAGAAAAATACACTAAATAATATCAACAACAAGAAGGAAAGAGGGAGGAAAAAGAAGGGGAGAAAGCAAATGGAAAACATAAAAGGTAAAAAGAGAGAAGGAGAGAGAAGGAGACAGGTGTTGAGAGAGATGGAAGAGAATGAAAGGATAGGAAAAAAGTGGGAGACAGAAAGAGAGAAGGGAGACGCTACTAACAACTGTGACAGGAGAGAAAAAATATGGAAGGAGAAGAGAGAAAGAGATGAAGAATAGGAGTGAGACAGGAATACAGAGAAAGAGAGAGAAAGACAGACGTATAGGGAGAGGACATATGGGTTGTAAAGTTCGTTCAATTTGAAAAAAACGAACGCAAAAAAAATAAACAAACAACAATCCTAAATCCTCAACACATTTTACAACGATTTATTCATGTAACTAATAAACAAAAACAATATTTAAAGCGGCAAATCCGTTTAAACTTTCTGTCTCTGCTCTGGTGGTTCTAATGATTCCTCCGTCGCTGTTTATCCCACACTTCAGGCCTGGCACTGAGTCTGCAAATAAATCCTCTGGAATTGAAATCAAAGTGAAGACAATTACAAAAGAAAATTAAAACAGAATCAATTATGCTCAAGGATTTCGCTCCGAGTTTTGTGAAGGCCGAGCGCGAAAACAGGACATCGCAGTGACACTATAATCATTTCATCACTTCTCTCCTTCTCCTTCCCTCTCTCTTTGTTTCCTTCCTCTTCCTCTCTCTTGTTTCTTACCCCTCAGGCTTTTTCTTTTCCCCCTCTTCTTCTTCTTTCTCTCTCTCTACTTCTTCTCCTTCTCCTCTGTACTCGCCTCTTGTCTCCTCCCTTTCCAAAGCTTATCTTTCTCTTCTCTCTGTCATCCTCTCGTCACTTCTCTTCTTTTCTCACTTCTCTTTCCCCCATTCCTGCCCTCCTCCCCTCTCTCTCTTAACTGTGATGTCTCTTTTTTCTCTCCCTCACTCTTCCTTCATCTTTCTCTCACCCACTTTCCCCTACTCTTCTTCTCTCTCTCTCTTTCTATCTCTTTCTCCTCTGTACTTCCCCTCTTGTCTCCTCCCTTTCCAAAACTTCTATTTTTTCTTCTCTCTTTCTTCTCCTTCCTCTCTTCACTTATCTTCTTTTCTCTCTCCCTCTGCCCTCTTTAGTTTCATCTCTTTCTCATCCTTACATCTCTCCTCTTCCTCGCCTCTCCTCTCTCTACCCTTTACCCTTCACTTCTCTCTTGCCTCTCACTCTCTCCTCTTGCTCTTTCACTCTCCCTCCCTGCCCCCTCCTCCATCTCTCCTCTTCCATCTGCTCTCTCTCACCCCCTTTCCTCTTCCCTTCTCCTCTCTCTCGCCTCTGTCTCCTCCCTCTCTTTCCAAAACTTCCCTTTTCTCTCTTTCTTGTCCTTCTCCTCCCCTCCCTCTTTACTGTCATTTATACCCTCTGCTCTCTCCTCACTTCTCTTCTTTCCTCTCTTCTCTCTCCCCCATTCCTGCCCTCCTCTCCTCTCTCTCTTTCACTCTGTCCGTGCCCTCTCCTGTTTCCCCCTCGCTTTCATCTGTACTTACTTACCCTTGAAGTCTCTCTCCTTTCTCTTCTCCTCCCTCTCTCCTCCTCCTTCGTCTTTCTCTCACCCACTTTCCCCTACCCTCCTTCTCTCTCTCTCTTTCTATCTCTTTCTCCTCTGTACTCCCCTCTTGTCCCCTCCCTTTCCAAAACGTATACTTTCTATTCTCTCTTTCTTGTCCTTCTCCTCCCCTTCACACTCTCTTTCTCTCCTCACTTCCCTTCTTTTCACTGTTCTCACTCCCCCTTTCCTGCCCTCCTCCCTTTCTCTCTCTCCTTGCCCTCTTTTGTTTCATCTCTCTCATCCTTACTTCTCTCTTCTTCCTCTCCTCTCTCTACCCTTTACCCTTCACTTCTCTCTTGCCTCTCACTCTCCTCTCTCTCTTTCCCTCTGTCTGCATCTCTCTCTCCTCTGTCTCCTCCCTCTCTCCCGTGTGCCTCTTATTATCGGCCTGTGATTGATGCGTGTATCCTTTCGTTCTTATCGATCTGTTCTGTCCATATTTTACAGCGGAGGAAAGCGTTTTTGAAACAGAGCGGTTTGTGGCTATCTCCGTTCATCTCCTCCCTCTAATTCTCTCCGCGTGTTTGTGATAGATGCATTTTATGTTTATTAGCTGCGACTCTGCTCCGCCGCTTATCTGGCCCTGTAAAATGACTCAATCACGCTGAGATTTCTGGGTAATTTATGAAGTCGGGAAAGCGGTAATCATTTCGGAAAAGGCGCGCGCGGCTGTATTTGGATAATGTTGATGAATGGTGCGTTTGTGGGCGTCGTAAAAAAGGGATACGGGCGACATAATGCAGTTCTCAAAGTGATTTTTATTGGTTATCTGCGAATGTAAAAGACGCGAGGACAAGAAACATGAAGCATTTATTAAAAGGGAGGAAGAGGAGGGAGGAGAAGAGGAGGAGAATACGGGGATTCAAAAGGGATTTAAAGTTTTTTACGACCCTTCCCTCTGCATTCTCTTCTCATTTTTGGTCTTCCTCTATGCCTCCTGTTTCCTGACAGCTCTAATCTCAAGACCCAACTAATATTGAGCATTTTATAAGACGTCTGAACTACAAATCAATACCAGACAAAAGCTATATCACACTTTGAGAACGCAATCTTTGTCTTATCGCCGCAGTCATTTTACATAAAGAAACAGCGTCGCCCTCTCTGTAAAAATGCTAATCCCATCGACGTCTCCTCTGTGTCCACTCTCGTGTTTCAGTTAGCGTGTTAGCGTGTTGTCACCGCTAGCGCCGTAGCATGTTGTCACTGTTAGCGCGTTAGCTGTGGGTAATGGGATTCAAAGGCCCAGCGTCTCCCCTATCACTGCCCGATCGATAAACACTTTGACTGGGCTCCGTCTCAGCTCTCCACAGCCTCTCAGCACGCTCCCCCGGGAAGACCATTTACACACAACAACAGATGCTTTAGACCTGCTTCAGACATGATTTAGTCCTGCTTTAGACCTTGTTTAGACCCGGTTCAGACCTGGTTTAGACCGTGATTAAACCTAGGTTTCTCCCCGGATTAGTCCTTTGGTTGGGTTCTGGTCTCTGTTTAGTCTCTAGTTCAGCCCCTGGTTTAGCCCTCCTTTAGTCCTGGTTTAGTACTTGTTTAGTCCTCATTAGTCTCTAGTTCAGCCCTTGGTTTAGCCCTCGGTTTAGCCCTCCTTTAGTCCTGGCTTAGTCCCTGGTTTAGTCCCTGGTTTAGTCCCTGGTTTAATCCTCATTAGTGTCTAGTTCAGCCCCTGGTTTAGCCCTACTTTAGTCCTGGTTTAGTACTTGTTTACTCCTGGTTCAGTCCCTTGTTTAGTCCTCATTAGTCTCTAGTTCAGCCCTTGGTTTAGCCCTCCTTTAGTCCTGGTTTAGTATTTGTTTAGTCCCTTGTTTAGTCCTCACTAGTTGCTAGTTCAACCCCTGGTTTAGCCCTTCTTTAGTTCTGGTTTAGTCCTGGGTTATTCCCTTATTTAGTCCTCATTAGTGTCTCGTTGAGCCCTTGGTTTAGCCCTCCTTTAGTCCTGTTTTAGTACTTGTTTAGTCCTGGTTTAGTCCCTTGTTTAGTACCGGTTTAGTCCCTTGTTTAGTCCTCATTAGTCTCTAGTTCAGCTCCTGGTTTAGACCTCCTTTAGTCCTGTTCTAGTACTTGTTTAGTTCTGGTTTAGTACTTGTTTAGTCCTGGTTTAGTCCCTTGTTTAGTCTTCATTAGTCTCTAGTTCAGCCCTTGGTTTAGTCCTCCTTTAGCCCTGGTTTAGTACTTGTTTAGTCCTGGTTTAGTCTCTTGTTTAGTCCTGGTTTAGTCTCTTGTTTAGTCCTCAGTGGTATCGAGTTCCACACCTGGTTCAGCCCTCCTTTAGTCCTGGTATAGTCATGGTTTAGTTCCTGGTTTAATCCCTGATTTATTCCTCATTAGTCCCTGGTTCAGCCCCTCGTTTAGCCCTCCTTTAGTCCTAGTTTAGCCTTTGGTTTAGTTGTGATATGGCCCTGGTTCCAAAACTGGTTTAGTCCTAGTATAGTCCAGATTTTTTGCTGGTTTTGTCCTGGTTTAGTCCTCATATAGTCTGGTTTAGTTTTGGTTTGGTCCTCATACTCTCTCACACACACAGAGCGTAGAGGAGCCAGCTGGACTCTGTGGCCTGAGGCAGACTGTGGGGAGAGGGACAATAAAGAGACTGAGCGACGAGACCAGAGCCAAAAACTGAGAGAAAAAAAGAGAGTAATACAACCACCAACACTATACAGCTCAAACAAAGGATTCTCTGCTCCTCTGACCCTCTCGTCTTCCTCCTCTGCTCTCTACATTAGTAAACTCAATAGCAGAAACAGTAGTAAAACCATTAGAAGTTATAAAAACACACTAATAATTTGCATTCTTTCAGAGCCACCTGCAGCTCCATTCTCCACACTGCGTCTTTAATGGCACTGTGACTATCTCTCCCCTCCTCAAACGCACACACGCTCGCTCGCCCAAACAGCGGCGCCGTTCGGAGCTTCAAAGTCCAGATGAGCGATGCCTTTTCATCCTGTGCCCGCGCTCACACTTTATTTAACGAGACGAGCCAATTAACACATTCTAATTGAAGCTAACCGCGGCTAACGCTACTGTGGGCTCCTGGCACACGCACCAAAGAGACGCTACATGTAAACAACAAACAGCAAATAAACAAACAGGGACGAGGAGGTAGACGTGGGTTTATTGGTAGGTCTTGGACTGGTTTGCGGTTAAGTCCAGGTCCAAACCAAGACTTTTTAGCCTTGTTATAGATCTGGTTTAGTCCTGGTTGAAGTTCTAGTTTTAACCTTGAGCTGACATTGATCTGGCTTCAATCAAATAACTAGTCTGTGAGGGTCTCACGAAGACTTTAGAACCACGCCCCTAAAGCGCGGTACATTTGTCCAGTGTGAGCACAATCGAACCGTGTCCAGACATGGCACCGTTGGCACTTTGCTCCGGTTGGAGGAGGTGGTTGCTCATGTACGTGCACACACTTTAAAAAAAAAAAAAAGTATGCGGTTCACATTCACATTGTACATTTTTGTAAGTGGACCAAACTCTATAAACAAAATCACGTGTGCTGAGATCGTGCAGCCATTGGACAGAAATGAGCAGCCTCGATTAAAGCACAAAGTCAATGAACGGAAAGAATCATGGCAATTTTGCGTGTTGTTTTTGTTATTGTCATAGTGATTTGGATTTTACACATGCAGACGTTTGCACAAATGTTTGAGCAGCAAGAGCGTTTGATGCAACGTCAGGTTTACTATATGGTAGAAGTAATTTCTCAGTGACGAAGACGAAGAGCAAGACGGCTCCGGAGGAGAGGCTCATGGCACATCATGTTGTGACAGCTGCTCTTCTTCATGCAAGACGTAACAGGTATGAAGTTGGAATTGTATTAGTATATACTGTTCGGTGTCGTCACTCTGAGCGATTCTCGGGTCTCAGGTAAACTCTGTTTCCCATAATGCCGGGTCAGCCAGGTCTCGGACCACTTGTTTGATCCGGAACAGAATTCGGTGGTTTTTATTCACACCAGAACCAAAAGGTCCAAACCAGTGGAGCAAACGAACTCTGGTTCGTTTTAAACGAACCAAACTCACGGAGAAGAGCGTAACGCAGCAGGACTCATATCTGCCTCACTATTTAATAGACATTTCAACCGCTGGACTTATTTTCTCCGCTAAAGCATTAGCTCTGCTGCCTATAATGTAAACTAACAGCGCTGTGTGATGATGTCATTGGGTCGTGGCGCGGTTCGGTTGTGCGGGTCTGAGTGCGGGACATAAAACCCACAGCAACCGTGCTTAGAACAGCACAGTTCTAAAGTCCTAGTGTGAATGTGCCCTAAATGTGGTCCATTATTCATTCATTCCCACAACCAAAGTCAATCTGTACCAACAGTCACACTATAGTCATACATACACAGACGAGGTGGGTGAAGTGTCTTGCCAAAGGACAAAATGGCACAAGTTTCAGTCCCTTGTGCAGTCTTGTTTTAGTCCGGTTTCAGTCCTGATTCAGTCCTGTTATAGTCCTGTTTCAGTTCAGGTACAGTCCTGGTTTAGTCCTTGTTCAGTCCAGCTTTAGTCCTGCATTAGTCTTGGTTTAGTCCTGCTTTAGTCCTGGTTAGTCCTGGTTCATATCCGGTTCAGTCCTGCTTTAGTCCTGGTTCAGTCCTGCTTTAGTCCTGGTCTTGCTTTAGTCCTGGCAGTTGGATATCGGGGCAGAATAGCTGATTTGGAGCGGTCTCTGGGAACATGTAAATATATGTAAAACAGTGTGGGCCGATCACTGTTGCATTTGTTTGCATTCTCTATGTAAATACGCATCATTCTTCCCTCGCTCCTCTCTCCTTCCTCACTTGTTTCCTCACTTGTTTCCTTCACTAATAAAATGTTGCAAACACAGTTGCATCTGTAGCACCTATGTTAAATATATTCTATTCTAACATACATTTACGTGCTTTAAATGCTTTTTAGTATTAAAATAACAAACTGCAAAAAGGGAAAAAAGAAAGCACAAAAAGAAAAAAATGTTTCTGACAGTCTTTTTTTAGTTCTGGTTTGGAGTCGGATTTAGACTTGGTTCAGTTCTGCTTTAGTCCTGGTTCAGTCCTGGTTCAGTCCTAATGTAGTCCTACTTTAGTCCTGCTTTAGTCCTGGTACAGTCCTGCTTTAGTCCTGTTTTAGTCCTGGTTCAGTCCTGGTTCAGTCCTGCTTTACTCCTGGTTTAGACCTGGTTCAATTCTGGTTCAGTTCTGGTTCAGTTCTGGTTCAGTCCTGCTTTAGTCTTTAGTCCTGGTACAGTCCTGCTTTACTCCTGGTTCAGCCCTGCTTTAGTCCTGCTTTAGTCCTGCTTTACTCCTGGTTCAGCCCTGCTTTAGTCCTGCTTTAGTCCTGCTTTACTCCTGCTTTAGTCCTGGTTCAGTTCTAGTTCAGTCCTGGTTCAGTCCTTCTTTAGTCCTGGCTCATTCCTGGTTCATTCCTGCTTTAGTCCTGCTTTAGTCCTGGTTCAGCCCTGCTTTAGTCCTGCTTTAGTCCTGCTTTAGTCCTGCTTTAGTCCTGGTTCAGCCCTGCTTTAGTCCTGCTTTAGTCCTGCTTTAGTCCTGGTTCAGCCCTGCTTTAGTCCTGCTTTAGTCCTGCTTTAGTCCTGGTTCAGCCCTGCTTTAGTCCTGCTTTAGTCCTGTTTTAGTCCTGTTTTAGTCCTGGTTCAGCCCCGCTTTAGTCCTTATATTTACCAGGTGTGTGGACAGGTAGGCTTTGAGACTTTCCACGTCTTGTCTGGGCTGGGTCCAGTTTTCGGTGCTGTCCAGAGAATCCTGGAGCCACAAGATGAAACCGTCCAACTTCTGCACCAGAGACTGAAAAACAACACAAAAATATACATTTATATAATTTAATGTGTGATTTAAATGCAATAACTGGAAGGAGATATTGGTCGTTTAACTTGTTGATGAATTTAAATGTGATGATAAAAAAGATACAAATAAAAATCCTCAAAATGTTTTCATAAACTAAATAAAAATAAACTATAATAATTTGAATCCTCTCTTAGCTGTCATTTAATATTTTAATATTTAATTGTGATTTTTCTGGCAAACACTGTGATTATGATTAGATTTGCAATTTATGTTTTAATATTGGATTCTTTTCTAAGTTCTTATTTTAAACACGACCAGAAAATGTCACAAAAAGACTGAAACATGAACAGAATCACATTTCAGAACATGTTTGTCCAGATCTAAACTACAGGGTTAGTAGTTTTTATGCAGAATAATACAGGAGATTTTGTTATTTGTGGAGGAAATTTTGGTACTAAAATTGCGGCCTTTGAGACTTGCTAAATGGGTCCATTCAAACTCCAATTTCACTTCGATTGCGATTAATCTCGCAACCTAAGTTGATTGGGATATCAGTTTTGCAGTTATCAACAGAAGTAAATGGATCCTGAAACTGTAAAACACTGAGGTAGCACTAGGTAAGTCATAGTTTATTACTAAATACTAGAAAATAAAGCTTCATATTTCTTCTGTAAATAACTTGGCTACATTGGCTGGTCGCTCTGCCCACCTCCGCAGATAAGAGTAAAAGAGTTTAATGAATTCTGGGAGTAAGAGTTGGCGTCTTGGGTAAATGTATTAAAAGAAAATTAAAACTAAAAAGGCGCGAGCAAATAGGCAGCGAGAGAATGAGACGAGAAATGAATCAATGTATAAATATTATAATAGAAAAGGACAGTTATAACGGTCACATGAGAGTGGAGAAATACTGCCATCTAGTGTTCGGTTTTATAACAGAACTGTGCCTAATCTCAGATACTGGGTTTTAACATTTAAAGTGATTCTTAAAATAATGTTAAATTACGGAATATTAATTGAAAGTGAAGTATATTGATAAAAAAAAAAAGATATTATTTGAGTTTGTCTTTAGCAGAACCTTTTAGAACTGGTTTAATCCCCTGAGTACGAGTTTTGGTTAAATCCTGGTTTAGTAGCAGACTGGTCATAGTTTAGTTCTTGGTTTGTGCCTTGTTTAGTCCTGGTTTAGCTCTGGTTTAGTTCTGGTTTAGTTTTGGTTTATTTCTGGTTTAGCCCTGGTTTAGTACTGGTTTAGTCCTCAGTTTAGCCTTGGTTTAGTCCTAGTTTTGTCCTGGTTTGGTTCTGGTTTGATCCTGGTTAAGTTCTGGTATAGTTCTGGTTTAGTTCTGGATTAGTTCTGGTTTAGTCCTTGGTTTAGCCCTAATTTAGTTCTGGTTTAGTCCTGGTTTAGTTCTGGTTTAGTTCTGTCTTAGTTCTGGTTAGTTCTGGTTTAATCCTGGTTTAGTTTTTGGTTTAGCCCTGGTTTAGTTCTGGTTTAGTTCTGGTTTAGTTCTGGTTTAATCCTGGTTTAGCCCTGGTTTAGTTCTGCTTTAGTTCTGGTTTAATCCTGGTTTAGTCTTTGGTTTAGTCTTTGGTTTAGTTCTGCTTTAGTTCTGGTTTAGTTCTGGTTTAATCCTGGTTTAGTCTTTGGTTTTGCCCTGGTTTATTTCCTTTTTTTTAGTTCTGCTTTAGTGCTGGTTTAGTTCTGGTTTAATCTTGGTTTAGTCTTTGGTTTTCCCCTGGTTTATTTCCTTTTTTTAAGTTCTGCTTTAGTTCTGGGTTTAGTTCTGCTTTAGTGCTGGTTTAGTTCTGGTTTAATCCTGGTTTAGTCATGGTTTGCTCCTGGTTTAATCCTGAGTTTGACTGGTTTTGTCTTGGATTAGACATTTGTCTTGGTTCAGTCCTAAATTTGTCACAAACATCATTCAGTCACAATAAATCCAGTAAGTCATGTTAAGTCTTTGCGACGCTAATTTATAAACAGGTTTATTATTTTTGGACAATTTCGCTTTCGTTACTATAGAAATTTAACATTTTTTATTTACATTTAAGTGTGAAATCTATAGAAATACAAGTCAATACAAAGAAATACAATACAATACAAAGAAATACAAGTATCACTACACCCAGACTGTATATGGTGGAGTTATAGACCGCAGCCCTGTTTATCGCTAGCAGGAGGTGATTAGGATGGAGGAAGTGGTTTGTTTTGAGGTGAAACGCTGCAGGCTCTGAACCTCCACTGAGAAATCACAGCAGGGGTCAAAGGGCAAAGGTCACGGCGTCCGACAGCGACCCCACGATGAACCGGCTCCAAACAAGACATTTACATGAAGCGAGACATGGGCGAGTGAACAGGTGTAACTGAGGCGAGAGAAAGAAACGGAGAGAGTTTTTTTACTGATCATTTCTATCAGTGACAAGGTCCATTCTCCCGCTGAGTTTATCCAAACACAACATCTGGGAGGGCATCTGACACAGCACCACATCTGGGAGGGCATCTGACACAGCACCACATCTGGGAGGGCATCTGACACAGCACCACATCTGGGAGGGCATCTGACACAGCACCACATCTGGGAGGGCATCTGACACAGCACCACATCTGGGAGGGCATCTGACACAGCACCACATCTGGGAGGGCATCTGGCACAGCACCACATCTGGGAGGGCATCTGACACAGCACCACATCTGGGAGGGCATCTGGCACAGCACCACATCTGGGAGGGCATCTGACACAGCACCACATCTGGGAGGGCATCTGACACACCACCACATCTGGGAGGGAATCTGATACACCACCACATCTGGGAGGGAATCTGATACACCACCACATCTGGGAGGGCATCTGATACACCACCACATCTGGGAGGGCATCTGACACAGCACAGCATCACATATGAGAACGATTTAGGTCTTTATTACTAGTCCTAATTTAGTATTTATGGGTTTTATTCTTGGTTTAGTCCTAGTTTATTCCTGGTTTATTCATGGTTTGGTCCTGGTTTGGTCCTGGTTTGGTCCTGGTTTGGTTCTGGTTTGGTCCTGGTCTGGTCCTAGTTTGGTCCTGGTTTGGTCCTGGTTTGGTCCTGGTTTGGTCCTGGTTTGGTCCTGGTTTAGTCTGGTTTGGTCCTGGTTTAGTCCAGGTTTACTCCTGATTCCTGGGTTTGGTCATGGTGTAGGCCATCCATTTGTTCTAGTTTTTTTCATCTTATAGGCTGGACCTGGTTTAGTCCAGGTTTGGTCCTGGTTTGGTCCTAGTTTGTCCAGGTTTGGTCCTGATTTAGTCCCAGTTTAGTCGTGGCTTGGTCTTGGTCTAGTCACGGTGTAGGCCATGCTTTTGTCCAAGTTTTGTCCTATAGGCTGGACCTGCTTTAGTCCAGGTTTGGTCCTGGTTTGGTCCAGATTTACTCTAGATTTAGTCCCAGTTTAGTCGTGGCTTGGTATTGGTCTAGTCCCGGTGTAGGCCATGCTTTTGTCCTGTAGTCTGGACCTGGTTTAGTCTGGTTTTACTCCAGGTTTTAGTCCAGTTTTTCTTCGGTTGTATTACACCTCTGCAGCCTTGTGGCCGCTCTAAGTCTCTCTCTCTCCCCTCAGTTCTTTCTGTGTGAGTCTCGCCCTTTCCGCTCCGTAGCGCACGCCTCCTCCTTCACTTCCTCATTCCGGAGTGGCTCGTCTATCGCCATGACGACTCGCGCTAATTAAGCAGCTAATCGCTAATTACAGGCGCGCGGCGTGTCATTTACAAAGGTGCAGGATTGAGAGGCCGCGATGAGCTGCCTCTGTCTCACGTCTTCATTTCTAAACACGAGCATTCAATATTTTGGCATTTACAAATGTGTTTACGGACGACAATTTAGACTGCGGCAAACTGTCACACCGCTCGATTTATGGAACCGCGAAGGACTGCAACAACTTTTACCATTGTAGAGCATGTTATCGGGTTGTTTTAGTGTTTCACTGGAGTATTTTCAATAGGCTGCGTTCATGTTCTAAATTTATGAAGTCATAATTTCCGATGGAGGGCTGTGACCTGCATAACTCTACGGGAGATTCGCTGTTTTTGTTTTTAAGAAATGTCCAATCTTTTGATCCAGAAATGTTGAACCTTATCATTATTTGTTTGGGATTGGCTTCACAAATATGTCATATTGTCACATCTTATGGCTTAAAGTGTCAACTGGTTTTCAAAAAGCTGACAGGGACTTAGAGCTTTCACTAAGGTCAGATTTTGTGGCGAGTTTTGCCATTTTCATCATAAACGTTTGCTCTGTTCAAAGTTCTTCTAGCTGCTTTTGCTCTGATATGTCAGACTTGTCACAGGGTAAATGAGGGAGAAGAGCATCCCTGTGCAGGGTCAACGGGTTCCATAACCATCGGATGTACCTGATCGCTAAATACGTCATTGAGCTTGACCCATTCACGCAAACAGGCAGCCATGTTTAAAGGGGAACTCTGGCACGTTTGAAGCTAAAGTCCATTGCTAGAGGTGGTGGAATTCTGTCAGAAGCCAAAAAATGGCACAGATCAGTGTTTCCTCGGTGGAGATCTCACTGTGGCAGTGAGTCTGTCAAGGCAACAAACTAGTGTAGTGATGGGGGCAAGTTCTTAACTTCCACGTAAAACACCAATTTGCTTCACACTGAAGAAGCTGAACACCACTTTAACCCATCTTACAACAGCCACGAGTCTAACAAACAAAACGCTCTGCCTGGTTCACTCATTAGTGTCTGGAAACGTTAGAAAACAACTTTATAAGCACCTCACACTTCCCTCTGCTGATTTCCCACTGCACAGGCCAAAGCCCAAAAGACTCGATCGCTGACGTCGTTTCTAATCCCATTTATCTACGAGTCAATCATGTTTTTTGAAAATGCTAAAAAAATACATTCTTTTTGTTTCAACAACTTTCAGTTTCTATTGTTCTTCGTCAGTAGTCGATCCTCACTACACATCACTACACTAGTTTGTTGCCTTGACAGACTCACTGCCACAGTGAGATCTCCACCGAGGAAACACTGATCTGTGCCGTTTTTTGGCTTCTGACAGAATTCCACCACCTCTAGCAATGGACTTTAGCTTCAAATGTGCCCGAGTTCAACTTTAAGCCCCAGGCCTGGGATTTTGAGGCGATCCAGGCCACTCAGAGACACGGCCCCTTCAGGTCCTTCCAGTGGGACATGTCCAAAGTTATTCCTCTCTGAACACAATATCAACGTCTTAACCGTACAAGTGCTTTTCACAGCTTTCAGAGACTAAGGCGGAGTTTTGCGTCATGGTAAAACAGCCTTGCAGAGATGATAAAATGCTTTATAATTAGATGCAGACAGCATCTGAAGCACTGATTATACAATATACTGGGAAAGACACATTTAACTTCTTTATTACATGTTAAAAATAGTGTGCCGTCCCTTTAAAATCAACTATTTCAATATTATCTTGTAGACCACATGTCTCCTTCCACTACTTAAGAATCGATCATATCTCCGCTGGATCCCTGCCCAGCTCATGTCCTTCTTGTGTTTTAAATGACAGTTTAAATGAGATTCCCATCATCAAGACAGACAGGTCATCAGTCGTTTGACATTAAACCTGTCAAAGTTCAACACGTGTGAATGTGAATGAGGAGGAGCAGAGCAGGGACTCAGGGTCACACAGAGCAAAGACAGGACACACCACCAGGTCAGGTTTCCAGGTTTAGCCCATTAAAGTTGTCTAATGTAGTTGTTTGGACATTTACTCAATGTTTGGTTTTGTTTAAGACTTACTCATTAAGGTGCATTTACAAATCCTGTTGTCCTGATTGGTCCTGTTCAAGTCCTGGTGTAGTCCATCTTTAGTCCCCAATTTTGCTATGGTGTGAGTGTGTGAACAGTCCCTCCTTAGACCCAGTTTAGTCCTACCTTAGACTGCATATAGTCCTGTGTTTCAGTCCTGTTTAGAACTGCTTTAGCCCAGTTTCAGTCCTATTTTAGACCTGTTTTAGACCTGTTTCAGTCCTGTTTGAGACCTGTTTTAGACCTGCTTTAGCCCTGTTTTAGACCTGTTTCAGTCCTGTTTTAGACCTCTTTTAGACCTGCTTTAGCCCTGTTTCAGTCCTATTTTAGACCTGCTTTAGACCTATTTTAGACCTGTTTCAGTCCTGTCTGAGACCTGTTTTAGACCTGCTTTAGCCCTGTTTTAGACCTGTTTCAGTCCTGTTTTAGACCTCTTTTAGACCTGCTTTAGCCCTGTTTCAGTCCTATTTTAGACCTGTTTTAGACCTGTTTTAGACCTGTTTCAGTCCTGTTTGAGACCTGTTTTAGACCTGTTTCAGCCCTGTTTTAGACCTGCTTTAGCTCTGTTTCAGTCCTGTTTTAGACTTGCTTTAGCCCTGTTTCAGTCCTATTTTAGACCTGTTTTAGACCTGTTTTAGACCTGTTTCAGTCCTGTTTGAGACCTGTTTTAGACCTGTTTCAGCCCTGTTTTAGACCTCCTTTAGCCCTTTTTCAGTCCTGTTTTAGACCTGCTTTAGCTCTGTTTCAGTCCTGTTTTAGACTTGCTTTAGCCCTGTTTCAGTCCTATTTTAGACCTGTTTTAGACCTGTTTTAGACCTGTTTCAGTCCTGTTTGAGACCTGTTTTAGACCTGTTTCAGCCCTGTTTTAGACCTGCTTTAGCCCTTTTTCAGTCCTGTTTTAGACCTGCTTTAGCTCTGTTTCAGTCCTGTTTTAGACCTGCTTTAGCCCTGTTTCAGTCCTATTTTAGACCTGTTTTAGATCTGTTTCAGTCCTGTTTGAGACCTGTTTTAGACCTGCATTCGCCCTGTTTTAGACCTGTTTCAGTCCTGTTTAAACTTCTTTTAGATCTGCTTTAGCCCTGTTTCAGTCCTGTTTGAGACCTGTTTCAGCCCTGTTTTAGACCTCCTTTAGCCCTTTTCAGTCCTGTTTTAGACCTGCTTTAGCTCTGTTTCAGTCCTGTTTTAGACTTGCTTTAGCCCTGTTTCAGTCCTATTTTAGACCTGTTTTAGACCTGTTTCAGTCCTGTTTGAGACCTGTTTTAGACCTGTTTCAGCCCTGTTTTAGACCTGTTTTAGACCTGTTTCAGTCCTGTTTTAGACCTGCTTTAGCTCTGTTTCAGTCCTGTTTTAGACTTGCTTTAGCCCTGTTTCAGTCCTGTTTTAGACCTGTTTTAGACCTGTTTCAGTCCTGTTTGAGACCTGTTTTAGACCTGTTTCAGCCCTGTTTCAGTCCTGTTTTAGACCTGTTTCAGTCCTGTTTTAGACTTGCTTTAGCCCTGTTTCAGTCCTATTTTAGACCTGTTTTAGATCTGTTTCAGTCCTGTTTGAGACCTGTTTTAGACCTGCTTTAGCCCTGTTTTAGACCTGTTTCAGTCCTGTTTTAGACTTCTTTTAGACCTGCTTTAGCCCTGTTTCAGTCCTGTTTTAGACCTGTTTCAGCCCTGTTTTAGACCTCCTTTAGCCCTTTTCAGTCCTGTTTTAGACCTGCTTTAGCCCTGTTTTAGACCTGCTTTAGCCCTTTTTCAGTCCTGTTTTAGACCTGCTTTAGCTCTGTTTCAGTCCTGTTTTAGACCTGCTTTAGCCCTGTTTCAGTCCTATTTTAGACCTGTTTTAGATCTGTTTCAGTCCTGTTTGAGACCTGTTTTAGACCTGCATTCGCCCTGTTTTAGACCTGTTTCAGTCCTGTTTAAACTTCTTTTAGATCTGCTTTAGCCCTGTTTCAGTCCTGTTTGAGACCTGTTTCAGCCCTGTTTTAGACCTCCTTTAGCCCTTTTCAGTCCTGTTTTAGACCTGCTTTAGCTCTGTTTCAGTCCTGTTTTAGACTTGCTTTAGCCCTGTTTCAGTCCTATTTTAGACCTGTTTTAGACCTGTTTCAGTCCTGTTTGAGACCTGTTTTAGACCTGTTTCAGCCCTGTTTTAGACCTGTTTTAGACCTGTTTCAGTCCTGTTTTAGACCTGCTTTAGCTCTGTTTCAGTCCTGTTTTAGACTTGCTTTAGCCCTGTTTCAGTCCTGTTTTAGACCTGTTTTAGACCTGTTTCAGTCCTGTTTGAGACCTGTTTTAGACCTGTTTCAGCCCTGTTTCAGTCCTGTTTTAGACCTGTTTCAGTCCTGTTTTAGACTTGCTTTAGCCCTGTTTCAGTCCTATTTTAGACCTGTTTTAGATCTGTTTCAGTCCTGTTTGAGACCTGTTTTAGACCTGCTTTAGCCCTGTTTTAGACCTGTTTCAGTCCTGTTTAAACTTCTTTTAGACCTGCTTTAGCCCTGTTTCAGTCCTGTTTTAGACCTGTTTCAGCCCTGTTTTAGACCTCCTTTAGCCCTTTTCAGTCCTGTTTTAGACCTGCTTTAGCTCTGTTTCAGTCCTATTTTAGACCTGTTTTAGACCTGTTTCAGTCCTCTTTGAGACCTGCTTTAGCCCTGTTTCAGTCCTGTTTTAGACCTGCTTTAGCTCTGTTTCAGTCCTATTTTAGACCTGTTTCAGCCCTGTTTTAGACCTCCTTTAGCCCTTTTCAGTCCTGTTTTAGACCTGCTTTAGCTCTGTTTCAGTCCTATTTTAGACCTGTTTTAGACCTGTTTCAGTCCTCTTTGAGACCTGCTTTAGCCCTGTTTCAGTCCTGTTTTAGACCTGCTTTAGCTCTGTTTCAGTCCTATTTTAGACCTGTTTCAGCCCTGTTTTAGACCTCCTTTAGCCCTTTTCAGTCCTGTTTTAGACCTGCTTTAGCTCTGTTTCAGTCCTATTTTAGACCTGTTTTAGACCTGTTTCAGTCCTCTTTGAGACCTGCTTTAGCCCTGTTTCAGTCCTGTTTTAGACCTGCTTTAGCTCTGTTTCAGTCCTATTTTAAACCTGTTTTAGACCTGTTTCAGTCCTCTTTGAGACCTGTTTTAGACCTGCTTTAGCCCTTTTTCAGTCCTGTTTTAGACCTGCTTTAGCCCTGGTTAAATCCTGTTTCAGTCCTGATTTATCCTTGTTTTAAACTTCCTTTAGTCCTGGTTTATTCCCCTTTCAGATCCCTTTTAGCCCTTCTATAATCCAGGTCTAGTCCTTACCCATCCATCTTCCCCCTTCACTCTCACTTAGCTCAAATTGACTTGTCTCCAGCTGTAATAATAATGTGACAGTCATAATGTTGACCCCATCTTCAGCTCTGAATCTGAACCAAACCAAATGGGATCAAAATCTCACCGATCTGTGGCCAATCTCTGCTCTGATAATTAAAGATGGCCGCCTCTCCCCTCCGCTTTGGCATTTGCTTGTATTGAATATGACAGATATGAGCGATTAAAGGAGCGCGTCGCCTGATCAATAAAGTTTGTGTCGATCAAACGTGACCTTTTGGAGGAGAGGTGATGGATGAGATGGAGAGGAGGGGAACGCCACGACCTCATGCATCAACCCGACAAGACGAGCAAGACAATATGGACCAAGCGGCCAATCACAGAGCAGAGATTAAAGGCCTGTGTGATGCATTATTCAGTGGCTTTAAACTACTTTAGCTTTGGTGTTTCCTGAATATAACTTAATATAACGTGTGTCTATACAATAACACAAGGCTTTTGTTGCAAATGGGTCCGCACAGAGCTAAAACCAGGCCTAAAACCAGGCCTAAACAAATGAACATTGGAACTAACTCCAAAGTCTGCAGCTTTGTGGATCGACACCCTTATAATAGATCTTTTTCACAACGGCCAGAAGTGCCTGTAGGGTTGCAAAACCTCCGGTTAATGGTTTTCTGTACCAAAATGTCTGTGAAAATGTCTCGCCTACTCTCCACCAGCTTCATAAATCTGCCCCATCTCAAAATCTTCAACCAACAAGGTCCACAAAGGATAAACATTCTCACATGAAGAATTTATCCACAACTATCAAGGTAAGAAAGACAAAAACTTAAAGGCAAACAACGACAAGCATTAGTGAACTACTGAGCAAAAGTAACGTTATGGTCATGAATAAAACATAAGTAACTTGTTCACTCAGACCGACTGTACAGTTAAAGCTAAAAATCATTTTCATGATGTCGATATTATCATAAACAGATTTGTGCAGTTGCAATGCGAGACATCTCAGTAGTTCACTAATGCTCGTCGTCGTTCGCCTTTAAGCTTTCTTCCCTTGATAGTTGTGGATAAATTCTTCATGAAGAATGTTTATCCTTTGTGGACCTTGTTGGTTGAAGATTTGGAGATGGGGCAGATTTATGAAGCTGGTGGAGAGTAGGCGAGACATTTCCACAGACATTTTGCCTCAGAAAAACATTAACCGGAAGTTCTACAAACCTACAGCGGTTCCAGCCGTTGTGAAACATATCTATAATCTATTCAAATAAATCTATAAGGGGTTTCCTCTTAATAATAATAATACATCAGTCTCATACCACTCAAGGCCACTTAACAGTTTCATGCATTATTCATTCGGTCCACACTTGGTGGTGGTAAGATACTATCGTAGCCACAACAGCCCAGGGTCAGACTGACGAAACCTCACTGTGGCACCTGATATTTCCAGAGGTATTTTCTCCTGTAAGAAATATTACCATAACGTATAATACCTTATAGCACTGAAGCCAACAGCACATTCAACAGCAACAGTAAAAGAGAGTCCAATAAAAGGGCGGAGTGAAGCCATTAGTTTTAAGATAAAAGACAATGCCAGCTTATCTTGGCATTCTGAACCTTAGAAATCATAACAATAAGCCTGGTGAAGGTCAATAGACTTTAAAAACACAGAGGAGCTACATGGATGAATGGATCACTAGCTGACATATGATAAGTGCACTATTTCCGTACTGAACCGCATAGTTTTCCGTATCTTTTTCTGGTTTTATAGATGTTTTTTATTGTTTACAAATTCAAAATATTGAGGATAAAGTGAAGTGAATCATAGAATTTTCCCGTTACCTCCATTCTGCTCCAGACTCGCGGGTCCTGGTCGGGGATTTGAAAGTGCTGTAGTAGTTTTTGCACCAGTGCGCTTCTCCCTGCCCCGTCTGTGGGGGGCGCTGTGACGCCTCTGTCCACCGTCCCCGCCTCCTCTTCTGAATGCAGCTCACTGACTCGTCCAGACTCAAGGCTCCCGTCCAATGAAGGAGCGGCGTCGCTGGAGGAGGAGGGGCTAAAGCGACGAGGCAGGAACTGACGTCTCAACGGAAACTGTAAGAAACAGAGACAAAAATGTGTTTTATAAATGATAAACTTTTCATTGACCATACAGTCTGTTATTAGATTTTACAGCCAATTTCAGAAACTACCATTTACTTCTACTACAAGTACAACTGCTAACTGCTATTCTTCTTAGGGTCTGTCCCAGTTTTCTACAAGACATGTCCCTAGTTTCCCTATTTTGAACAATTACCTGCCAATAGTAAAGAGAGGGATAAATTGTCTATATTTTTTGTTTTAGGTTTTTGTTTAGGTAAAATTACGGAAAATACAAAGAAAATATAACTACCGTAAATTCCGGATCACAAGCCGCTACTTTTTTTCTACACTTTCAACACTGCGGCGTGTAATATGAAGCGGCTTTTTTATTTTTTATTTTCATCGCGGGAAAAACATGGACCAATAAAATGAATAAGTAGTTCACTGAGGTCCAATGAAATTGTATGATTAATCACAACTTCCTTATTTCAGTCTTTCTGCTAACCCTCATCAACATGGAGAATACCAGACAAAAAGCATATGATGCAGCTTTTAAACTAAAAGCGATCACTCTGGCAGTTAAAGAAGGAAATCGAGCTGCTGCCCGTAAAATTGGCATAAACGAGTAGATAGTGCGAAGGTGGAGGCTCCAGCAAGAAGAACTGAGCCAGTGTAAAAAGACAACCAAAGCTTTCAGAGGTAACCATAGCAGATAGCCTGAGCTTAAAAACTTTCTGGAGGACTGGGTTAACACGCAAAGAGCACGCGGCCGCACTGTACAAATCAGACTGAAGGCTAAAGCGATCGCTACCGTGGTTTATTCCCAGAGCGCCAAGGTGTGTATGTGCATGTCGCGTGTGTGTGTCCCAAGTGTGTGAAGGTGTGTAAGTGCCTGTGGCGCGTGTGTGTCCCAAGTGTCACCAGTGAGCGAGTCCGTCCCCAGAGTTCAGCGGGGACGCGTCCATGACCCGTCCCGAGGCGCTCCAGGCGGCGGGGACGCAGAAGCGAACCCCCCGCCTAGTCTTTGGCCAGCGGTTTATAATATGGTGCGGCTCATATAATTACAAAATTGATTTTTCTTCATAAATCTGAGCATGCGGCTCTTAATCGGGTGCGCTCTGTAGTCCGGAATTTACGGTATACATAACAATTTTCCTTAATTATGCACTTGTCTTAGAATTTTATTACCAACCACGACCAACCCGAGAGTGTCCTTTGAAAATCTGGGCATCCTACTTCTTCAACTATAACTGCAACTACTACGACTACTATTTGCTACTAGAGAAAAGTCTGTAATGAGGAACAGATTATAAATGCTAAAGAAGATAAGTAACAAGGCAAGATCTGCTTTAGCCCTGGTTTAGACCTGGTTTTGATCTGATTTTATCCTGTTTTAGACCTGGTTAACGTAAGACCTGGTTTCTTCTCTGGAGCAAAGTTGGGGAAGCTCAAGTGATGGTATCTATACATCTACAGAATCTTTAGACAAATCTGTCGTGAAGCATATTTTATCCTATGAGATTAATGGTCTCTAAACCATTAAACTAATGATACTTTGCAGTGACATCACGCTGGGGGTGCTCTATAATGCATTTCTTGTGGCAGAATGTTCAGCAGTTTCCACGGTGACGATGCACACATTAGCAGACGCAAACAAAAAAGCTTTAATATAGTCTGAAAGTTCGAGAAAAAACACAAAATGGATTTAAACATCACATTTTCAGGAGCCTGTGATTGATATGAGCATTCATGGTCCTGTTTAGGAGTTTAGGAGAGTGAAAAACTGTTGGCTAAAAAACACAAACCATCTCAGTATTTGCAGTTCCAAGTCAGCTCTTTCTGGTCAGATTGTGCTAAAATAAAGCTCAGATTAACTCAAGTAACGGAGCTTCTAATAGAGTGGTGCTTTCAGTTAGCATCACGCCCACAGGGAATGAAGTTATAAACTAATAAACTAAAGTGAAGCAGCATCAGGGCAGAGCAGGGGTTTTTTTTACCTGCTGTCTGGGCAGAGGAGAAGGGTCTTCACTCTCCTCCACGCTGCTCCCCGTCTCTACTCCGGTCTCCAGGCTCTCCCAGTCCGAGGTCAGGTCCTGGTTCAGGTCCTGGTTCAGTTCTGTCAGGTCCCAGTCGTCCACATCCTGCAAAGCATCATGGGAAGGATCGCACCTCCTTGAGCCCTGAGGCACAAAACACAAAACAGACACGGTTAGGTTTTCAATTCAATTTTTCATTTTATCAGTCTTACCAGAATGGCCCGTGTTAACATAAAAATCATTATTTTGTGTGGTAAATTACAGTTTATTTCTTTAAAAAGGAGTTTTAATTATTATTGTAGTATCAAGCCTACTTCTTAATATTAAAATTAGCTCAAAAATTTTGGTATGACAACACTTATGATGGACACCTCTTCACAGAACTATATTCGTGGGTTTCAGCCTCCTTTTTGTAGGTGAGATTTTGTGGATTTTTAACCACTCAAACTATAATTATAACTATATTGTGGTTTTAATTGCTAATTGCTCTGGCTACAGTGCAAAAAGCTTAACACTTAACACTTAAATCTATCAGAAAATTACTTAAAAGTAGTGAAATTATCTTGCTGCATGGACAGAGAATTTTAATTGACAAGTTAACTTAAAATAAACGACCTGTAGACTAGAATTAAGCAGTTTCAGAACTAGTAAGTAGATAATAAATCTGAAAACAAGATGAAAAACCTGGTGTAAGTTTTAAAATCTTGGCCAGATCAGAGAAATTTGCAGTGTACAATGCTTGTTTCAGACCTGCAAATTAAGTAACCACTGTCCTAAAAATTCTACGTCTTTAGTTGCCAATGAACGTTTCTGCAATAATATTTCTTGTTCCTTTAGTGTCCACCTAGTTTCGCACTGACAGTGTTGACGTGTGATACTGACCAGAGGCATGGACTTTGCCAGAGTCTCCAGGTTCATGGTGAGAATCTCAGTTTTCCGCAGCTGCGCCGGAAGAGCCAAGAACTCCTCTGATCCAAACCAGTGCTGCCGATGTGGACTGAGCTGAGAGTCCTGGATGGTCTGGAGGAGGGAGAGAGGGATGGAGGGAGAAAATCATTATGACAGAATATAAAAATATAGAATATGGCAATCTAAAACAGGCATAAAAGCAAGGACTAAACCAGGGACTAAACCAGGACTAAGCCAGGATGAAACAAGGATAAAACCAGGACCAAACCAGGATGAAACCAGGACCAAACCAGGATGAAACCAGGACCAAACCAGGACTAAACCAGGATGAAATCAAGACTAAACCAGGATGAAACCAGGACTAAACCAGGATGACACCAGGAAGAAACCAGGATGAAACCAGGACTAAATCAAGATGAAACCAGGACGAAACCAGGATGACACCAGGAAGAAACCAGGATGAAACCAGGACTAAATCAAGATGAAACCAGGACTAAACCAGGATGAAACCAGGACAAAACAAGTATAAAACCAGGACTAAACCAGGATGAAACCAGGACTAAACCAGGATGAAACCAGGACTAAACCAGGATGAAACCAGGACTAAACCAGGATGAAACCAGGACAAAACAAGTATAAAACCAGGACTAAACCAGGATGAAACCAGGACTAAACCAGGATGAAACCAAGACTAAATCAGGATGAAACCAGGACTAAACCAGGATAAAACGAGGACTAAATCAGAATGAAACGAGGACTAAACCAGGACTAAACAAAGACTAAACCAGGACGAAACCAGGACTAAACCAGGACAAAACCAGGACTAAACCAGGACTAAACAAGGACTAAACGGGGACTATATCAGGTCTGAACAATTTTACATTATGCCGATCTTGATTAGCATTTCCACATTAAAGCATGAGCTGCTCTTCCAGTGCTTTACATCACAAATATTACTAGTCCCGTTTCCAAATGTAACTTGAATACTGTCTTCATACAACCCTTTAGTTATTTTTTAATATGTTTTATTGTAATATTTAGCCACTTAGTGATGCATTTACTCTTCCATAAGTTTTCTTGTTAAGTTTTTGTTTAACTTTAATGTGCAAAAATGTGCAATGGCAAATTTATCTGTAAATTTCCCTGGTTACAACTCCTAACAGACCATCTCCGTCCCTGCTCTCTCCCTCTTCTCCCCCTTCTCTCTTTCTCTCTCGCCTCTTTCCTTCTCTCTCGCCTCTTTCCTCTCATTTTCTCCCCCTGTCTCCTTCTCTCCTCCTCTGCTCCTCACCTGGCTGTTCTTGCTCCTGTAGACCCAGGCCTCAGAGCTGGATGGTCTGGACTCTTCCGCCGACGCCTCCAGGTCTGAGGAGGTTTGGCCCGGGGTGGGGGAGGGCAGAGGGGAGTCCGACTCTCCCATCGACTCCCCCCTGTTCTGTGTGTGAGGCTGCCTCCTCTCCGCCTCATCCACAGCACACAGGGGGCTGCACGAGCTCCCTGTGCCCGCAGACGAGCTCCTGCCATGGGGTAGAGCCGGATGTGAGACCCCTGTGGAGCTGGAACAACTCTGGAGGGGTGCGATCGTGATCTGAGAATGAAAACAAAGAGAAGATTTGAACTTCAATTTGAACTTTAAATTAAATGTTTGAACAAAATAAAGCTTAAATCAATACAAGTTCAGAAGAAAGGCTCACAAACTGTGTCAATATTGAATCTGAAGCAAAGTGTCTGAATCAATTCTCAATCATGTTAATGGATCACAATTCATCATTAAAAAAATCTAATGTCTTCCTCCAAAGTCTGAGCTCTGCTCCAAACCATTAGACTCAAGCCAATCACTGATGTTCCAAAACGATTCCATCTTGATTTGATTAAAATTTGATTAATTGCTTGGACTAAAGGAGCAGTAAAATTGGGTCTAAAACAGGACTAAAATCACACCAACAAGAAACAAAGTTCTAAACCAGTTCAGAACTGGAACTGAGGACTGAATCTAAAGCAAGAATTAACTAAACCAGGACTAAACTAGGACTAAACCAGGACTAAACCTGATCTCGTCAGATTTCAGAAGGTCAGCAGGGCCTGGTCACTACTTGGATGGGAGACCACTGGGAATACCAGGTGCCACAGGGGGGCAGCAGTGGCAAAAACTCTCTTTGTGTCCTAAGGCAAGGGCACATTGACAGTGTGAACGTGGTGTGTGTGTGAGTGCTGGTGGTGGTCAGAGGAGCTGATTGTGTCATTGTGTCCTTAGGTGGTAAGATACTGTTGTAGCCACATCTGCCCTGGCGAAGAAGTGAAGCTGCCAATCTGCCCCAGGGCAGCTGTGGCTACAACAGTATTTTACCACCTAAGGACACAATGACAGTTTTTGCGACTGGCGCACCCCTGTGGCACCTGATTTTTCCAGTGGGCTCCTCCAAGTCCCAGGTCTGGTCCCAGGCCTGGCCTTGCTGAGCTTCTGAGATCTGACGGGATCAGGCTTTGACAAGCCGGTATGGCCACACTACATCAGGACTAAATCAGAACTTGACGAAGACCAAACCAGCAACAAACTAGGATTAAACCAGGATTAAAGATGGACTAAAGTATTTCACTCCTTCACTCACCTTATTCTGTGGATAAAGCTCATCCAGCTCCAACCAGAACCTGTTTCTGTCCGGAGTCTCCATGGAGGAAGGGGGGCTGTGGCTGATCTCTGTCCGAGTTTGGTGCTTCGTTTCCGTGTCTTCTCCAGCGGCCTCCACCTGGTCTGGATCTGAGACCAGAGCTGCTCTTTTGGGCTGAGACTGATGAGTGGGAGAGCACTCTACGCTATGGCTTCTTTTCACACTCTCATTGCTGCTTTGTAATGTTGGTGATAGTTTAACCTTCTGTCCCGAGACTCCTATAGTTTCTTCTTGTAATTCTGAGTTGTTTGGTTCATTTGGCTCCTCTTTCAGCTGGTTTTCATCACGTGTTTCATCACTGGGGCTGTAGTCGCTCAGTTCAAACGCAGTGATGCCACAGTCCAGAGAGAAATAGTCCTGACTGCAGCGAATGGTCAGAGCTCCACAGTCGTCCACCTCTGTCAGGTCCTCCAAACGAGTCTGGGACCAGGAATAAGGACAAAGTTATTGACAAGATATTTAAATACAACTGTGAAGATGTTTAATTTTGGCTGTCAATTTTCAACATTTTTAGTACGGCTGCAATTTACTGTGAAGCGTGTGTAAGTTTCATAGAAGTTCAGGTGAATTTGAAGAGAATATTTGATCCACAAGGGAAATTATTTAGACACAGTAGCTCACACATCACAAAATATTATAAAAACAAAGAAAAAAAATATCAATGGTAATAATAATTTCTAAATAAGTAGCAGAAATAGCAAGATACTAGTGTCAAATAAGGCATAATTATATAAACGTATACGTACAAATTCAAAATAAAATATAGAAATAAAGTAATAAAAATAGATCTTAGTTATATACAAGAGGTATGGATAGATATATTATTGTATAGAGGTAGAGTTTACCTGGCTTTGTTGGTTAAAAGCCTGTAGAATGTCGGTCTGTCTGGTGAAGTTCCCGTTGGAGTCCTGTAGACCCTGAAGAAGTCTCTCCTTTAGAACCAGGACTGAGACTCTGAGCTGGTGCCACAGCAGCTGCACACTCCTGCGATAAAACACAAGGCAAAACATAAGGCAATTATTAACATTTATCAAGAAACTATTTGCGAAGTAACAGGAAACGTTAAGGGTTAAGGCCGACCTGATGTCCACAATGATGTTGACGGAGTAGGAGAGCAGCTTCAGGGAGAACTCTGTCTCCAGCAGAGCGTGGATCTGCTCCACATGGTCTGAGATGTCCTCACAGATGTCCTACAACAAAACAGGGTTTATGTTAGACTGAACCAGGACTGAACCAGGACTGAACCAGGACTGAGCCAGGACTGAGCCAGGACTGAGCCAGGACTGAGCCAGGACTGAAACAAAACTCAACCAGAACGTAACCAGAACTAAAACAGGACAAAAGCAGAGTAAACCACTTGACAAAGACTAAACAAAAAGACAAAAGCAGAAGTGAATTTGCACTTGGTGGGTGTGAGTAATGTCCATGTGAAGTTTTATTACAAAAATGTAGAGTTTAATAGAGGATCCCACGGTTTTAGAGCCATGAAAATCATAATAAAGTCCTCAAAATGTCACAAACAGAAAGCACAAACACATGAATAAAACAATTCAATGCCATTAAATGTACATATATGAAAAGCCATCAGGGGAAAGAAGAAAGGTATCGAGTTAAAAAAAAAAGAAAAGATAGTCCATGACTCCACATTAAATCTAATCACACAGGCTCGAAGAGTGAAAGTGTCTTGCTCAAGGACATGACCAGACTCTGTGTTTGAGCTGCACCATCGTCCTGCACAGCACCACTGTTTCTCCAAACTTTAATAAGAACTAAACAGGAACTAAGGCTTTTCCATAGTTCAGAGTTTCCAGGGCAGTTCCTCTTTAATTCTCCGGTCTATATTTACCCTTCACCTTCAGAATCACATGATCTTTGGCTGAGACTCAGACCACGGAGACAGAGACGAGGCCCAAACTGTAACTGTAACTGGATTTTAATGTGTGGGGTGTCAAGATTACTGTGATTATTCAGGTCATAGTAGATCGCAAGACCTGGAAAAGTATAATCATGACAATTTTAGAGATATTTCTCATTCAATCTTCTACTCCAAAACAGAACAATTCATGTAAAGCGTTTTTTTTTTTTTACTCTGTAGTTTTATGTCACCTCTACTTGACTTTATCCTCCAGAAAGAAATAAAATCACAATTTATACTTAAAACTTTGGCTAACTCAGTGGTGTCTATGTCAATTTTTCCTAATCCCAATAAAATAATCCGTCGACTAATACAAATGTTGGTTGACAGAGACAGACCCAAGTCCGGACTATAACCGGACTGTAACGGGACTATAACAGGACTATAACAAGACTATACCCGGACTATACCCGGACTATAACTGGACTGTACCTGGACTCAAATGTAGGTCGCACACGTCCCTTTCTGGCTGACATACTGACCGCCGGAGCCCAGCCAAACCCACACGCTCTTAGCATGAAATGAATACACCTCTCAGCACCCACCATGACTACAGAGATACACAAATACACACAATAGGAGACGGGCTTCACCTCAGCGACCCCGACTGCAGCAAGAAAAAGATTACTGAGGAATATCCCGAGAATCTAATTTACACCAAGTACAATAAAGGTGCTCTAGCTGATTTTTACTGTCTTAAAAACGTGAAAAACAGAACTAGTTCACTGTACACAGTTTGCAGTGGTCCAAAGTTATTCCTCACTTATTCCTCACACCTTATGCATCCAGAGTTTATAAGCGTATTTCACAGCTTTCAGAGGCCAGAGCAGATACCATCACGGTAAAGCTAACAACTTAAATCTATAAGAAAATGGCTTAAAAGTAGTGAAATTATCTGTCCATGTGGCAAGATCATTTTATTTGACAAGTTAACTACCTCTAAACTAAAATCAACAATCTCAGGAATAGTAAGTAGATAATAAATCTGAAAACAAGATGAATAACCTGATAGAAGTTTTAAAATCTTGGCCAGATCAGAGAAAATTGCAGTGTGCTAACAAGAGCGCTACTTCCTGATTTGCGTATAATAAAAACTATATAATCAGCTATGAATATTTTTAAGGATTTATTAATACTGCAATTATCAGTACTGCTAGTGAATGTGATATTTTAGTAGTACTCTTATTAGTCATTTGGATTACCACTTGATTATGTCACAAGGTGGAAGAGATTCTGCACATAAAATCTGCACGATTATTACTAAAACATGTGTGTATGAAACAAAACAGAACTCCAAGAATGAATAAGGTTAAAAAACTTAAAGAAGATCTACTGCGCTTGTGTCTTTTCTATAGTTATTAGTTATTTTAAGTCTTGTCTTTTACTCTCTGGCTTTTAAAATCTCTTGAGTTGTGTGGTCCTTGTGTCTTTTATTTATTTTTATGCTTTTTACCTTTTTATTATTTATTGGTATTCTTGCTCTTATTTGATTTTTCTAGTTTTATTGTCTAAACGAGGACTAGTGGAGTTACTGTAAGAAGAACTTTATTTTATATTTTTATTTATTTGTATTATGCAGCACTTTGGAAACTGTTTTGTTTCTGAAATGTTTCATATAAATAAAGTGGATTGGATTATAACTTAGGACGCCTGTGAACGTGCCTACAGAGAGTTGCACAAAAACGATTAAAGATTTCTCAAACATACACAAATCAATGGTGAGGAGAAACACCTATAACATGGTTGAAGGCTGAAAAAGTCGATTTTGTGGAATAGGTTTGCTTTAATAAGTCAATTTAATAGAATATAGGAGCTGTAACATCAGTGTTTGAACATAGATCCCGGTTTGCTCTGCCCTTGTCTTGCTCTTGAGCGCTGGAAGTGTCTCTGTCTCGTTTCCGTTTTGAAGTGTCTTGTCTAACATCTCTGTATCGAGCCCAGTGGGTTTGTGTCTAAAGCTCTGTCCCCGTAGACGTAAAACATAAAAGCAACGCTGCGCTCAAACTGTCAGAGAGTCCCGGGGGGGAAGAGGAGGCGTTCAGCTCCTCTGTACGAGTCTGACAATATTATCATCTACGCCCGTCACGCGAGAGGTTGTGGGTTAGACTCCTGATCCCTCTGAGTGAAGTGGCAGAGTGGTTATCCTGTCTCATCCCGTCAGTAATTGATGCTCTACATGTACGTCCATGGGAGAATGCTCAGCAGTTTCCATAGCGACACAAGGCACACATTAGCAAACACAGCCAAAAGAGTTTTAAGAAAGTCTGAAAACACAAGATGTGATCAGTCCGAGCGTTCACGGTGCTGTTTAGGTGTTTTATTTTCAACAAAAAAGATGAGAAAGACTAAAAGAAAAACTGTTCTGCTTTTGACTAATATTGTTTGAGAGAGACAAATCAGCCCACCTGTTATACTTCTAACCAAATCACTTCTTTATGGTCGGATAGAGTTGAAATAAAGCTCAGATTAAATTCTAACGTGAGCAGAGTGACCAGATTTTCAATATAAAAACTGGAGGATCCCTGGTTTGTGGTGGTTGGTAATAATAAAATAGTGAAACGAGTGCGTAATTAAGGAAAAATGTTACGCACTGCACTAATGTGAGTCAGTATAATCACATTTTCTGTCATTTTTAAGCAGCTTTTCTGTATTTTACCTAAACAAATGACTATTTATGCCTCTCTTTTCTGTTGGCACACTGCAAAAATCAAAATCCAGTCAAGGTAAAATGACTTGGATTAAGAAAGATTTACCATAATTTGAGTAAATTTCACTTGACAAGTAAAATTATCTGCCAGTGGAATGAGATTTTTGTACTTAAAATATGAAAATACATCTTGCTACACTTAAAATAAGAAAAACAACAACTTTTTGCACGTAAAATAAGAAATAAAATCAAATGTTGCTTGAATTAAGACAAAAATACATTGTCAGATAATAAAATACATTGTCAGATAATTTCACGTGTCAAGTTGAATCTGCTCAAATAAAGTAAAATGTTCTTAATTTAAGTCATTTAAACTTACCTAGAGATTGTTTTTTTTCCTGTGCAGGGAACAGACTGGTCAAAAACAGGGACATCTGGGACATTTCTTGTATAAAACTGGTACAAATCAGTAGTTTTGGATAAATCTACGGGGACAGGGAACACAGGGCTCAAAATTAATCAGGACTAGACCTGGACTGAACCTGGGCTAAAACTGGATTTAAACAGGACTACAACAGGACTGAACCAGGGCTAAAACTGGACTTAATCAGGACTAGACCAGGACTGAACCTGGGCTAAAACTGGACTTAATCAGGACTAGACCAGGACTGAACCTGGGCTAAAACTGGACTTAATCAGGACTAGACCAGGACTGAACCAGGAATAAAACTAGACTTAATCAAGACTAGACCAGAACTGAACCAGGACTGAACCTGGGCTAAAACTGGAATTAATCAGGACTAGACAGGACTGAACGAGGGCTAAAAGTGGACTTAATCAAGACTAGACCAGGACTGAACCTGGGCTAAAACTGGACTTAAACAGGACTACATCAGGACTGAACCAGGACTAAAACAGGAATTAATCGGAGCTAGACCAGGACTGAACCTGGGCTAAAACTGGACTTAATCAGGACTAGACCAGGTAAATTGGGACGTCTGGTCTCCCTAAACTTGAGTAACAGAGCCTCAGACAGAGCATAGGCCTCAGCATCACCCCCCCAGGGAATGTGGATGCCGTCTGCTGTAAAATATCAATAGCTTAATAAATGTGATATAGACTTTTGGTTTATTTCGTGCGGTTCTTAAATTTGTTCATAATTCTGAGGCTAAATGACTTTGATGGTCGTTAATAATTGATCTAAGTCCAGTCGAGTTTCTTTTTCAGTCTTGTCCATCGCTGAAATTTCTCACACATCTTTGACACTAATTGGCTGAAATCAATGAGTCTCCATCACGCGGCGTTTTCATCATGTTCAGCTTCAGACGGTTTAAAGTGCGAGAGTCCAGAGACCAGACAGAACGCAATATGTACGGTAATAACCTTCAACTGACACAGATCAAAGAGGGAGACAGGAGCGGGACTGAACCAGGACTAAAACTGGACTTAAACGGGACTAGACCAGGACTGAAACAGAGCTAAAACTGGACTAAAACAGGACTAGACCAGGACTGAACCAGGGCTAAAACTGAACTTCATCAGGACTAGACCAGGACTGAACCAGGGCTAAAACTGAACTTAATTAGGACTAGACCAGGACTGAACCAGGGCTAAAACTGGACTTAATCAGGACTAGACCAGGACTGAACCAGGGCTAAAACTGGACTTAATCAGGACTAGACCAGGACTGAACCAGGGCTAAAACTGAACTTAATCAGGACTAGACCAGGACTGAACCAGGGCTAAAACTGAACTTAATTAGGACTAGACCAGGACTGAACCAGGGCTAAAACTGGACTTAATCAGGACTAGACCAGGACTGAACCAGGGCTAAAACTGGACTTAATCAGGACTAGACCAGGACTGAACCAGGGCTAAAACTGAACTTAATCAGGACTAGACCAGGACTGAACCAGGGCTAAAACTGAACTTAATCAGGACTAGACCAGGACTGAACCAGGGCTAAAACTGGACTTAATCAGGACTAGACCAGGACTGAACCAGGGCTAAAACTGAACTTAATCAGGACTAGACCAGGACTGAACCAGGGCTAAAACTGAATTTAATCAGGACTAGACCAGGACTGAACCAGGGCTAAAACTGGATTTAATCAGGACTACACCAGGACTAAAGCAGAACTGAACAAGGAGTAGACCAGGACTAAAACAGAATGGAACCAGGACTAAACAAACACTGAACCAGGAGGAGACCAGGAATAAATCAGGACAGAACAAGGACTAAATCAGGATTGAACCAAAACTGAACCAGCGGGAGAGCAGGACTAAACCAGGAATAAACCAGGACTGAACCAGGACTAAACCAGAACTAAACCAGAACTAAACCAGGACTGAACCAGGACAGAACTAGGACTGAACCAGGACTAACCCAGGACTGAACTAGGATAAACCAGAATTAGGAATGTCTACAATGGGGTGCAGTGTCATTCTTAAAATTCTGAGAATATTTGAAAAAATAAAAATTATAATTGCTCTATTTCTCATTTCGAAATGTCTTCACATTGGTGTTATTGGTTTCAGGCAATTAAATCCCCATAACAGCAGTTTTTCAGTTGATGACAGATTTTGTTATTATTATAAACTATAATACAAGAATGTGAGGAAGTATATTTATTGCAAATATTAATGCTGGTGTTTATAATGCAATAAAAAAACAAAGTAAAGCACATTTAACAGTCAGTGGACCTAATCTGAGGGATCTTACACATAATGAATCATTTAAATTAAAACATATTGGTACATTTCTGCGTTAGTTCTTATTGTTAGTCTTATTCATAAACCACTTTCTTTCCCAAAGTGATGTTGATGATGTTATTACTTTGTCTGGAATGAGAGTCTGTTATACAACGGTTATTTTCAAGCCAAAAATACATGGAAAAAACAAACATTTTTACTCTGAGCGGGGTCGCCTCTCCACAGATCTGACCTATCTGACCCACCAGAAGAAAAGTTACATAGCTCACCTTTAAAGCCGACCTACTGTGCATGTTTCTGCTCTGTAGCTTAACGTAAACAAACACAGGAACTACTTTTTGACTTTATAAAAACAAGCTGTCTCTCCAGTGGTCATCAAAGAGCAGTTTATTGAAACAGTCGAAACTTGAAAATACTCAGGTGTGTATCTGAACTGGAGGAGGAACAGCGATGTCCAGACTTTTGAAGAAACTTAACATGAGCAGGAAGTGTTTTATCAGGGCGTTGTGGCCAGTTTAAGAAAATAAAATTGGGGAATGAAGTAAGTACGTCATAGTGGGTGTGTACTGGTGTGTAATGGAGGTTGATCGGCAAATGGTGTCTTGGAAATAAGTGATTAGAAAGTGCTCCAACATGCACGAATCACTCCACATTAGGGACGGGCATTCGATTAAATTTTCTTAATCGATCGTCGGGAAAATTAACAATTGATTTTTGATTAATCATTAACATTTTATATTGAAATTATCATCACTATTATTACTAATCTGCATAAATAAACTCAACTTTACAGCATATAAACCATAATCACTATAGAGCCACATCAGTGTGAGATTAGAATGAGTTTAATGCAGCTTTGGCACATTTGTTTACGTTTTACGGAAACGAAACTTAAAACCACATGACTCATTTGCATTAACAGTAAGTGAAAAAAAGCAGCTCTTTCCTTGCGATGCTTCAGCTTCTGTGGGACTAAAGAACACGACTCAGTGGAATATGAGTGTTCTCCCTGTGACAGAGGATGTGATGAGGCTGGTGAGTCTGTTCTGTGCATATGTCGCGTTGGAGATGCTGTGTAAACATGCGAAACCAGGAAAAAAACAAAAAAACAATCATACCCAGGACACTGATGTGCAGGTAAACTATATCGGAGGAATATAGTGATCTCCAAGGAGCCAGAGCCGAGACGTGGGACTGTGGGGCTCCAGTGTTTGTGCTGAGAGACGCAGCCTCGACTCCTCACGCTACGTTACGCACAGACACCTACACTCAGTTTGTCCATTAAAATGAACGTGATCGACGAAATTCTTAATGATAAATTATCGATTAATCGATTAATCCTGCCCATCCCTAGTGGGTGTGTACTGGTGTGTAATGGACGCTGATCGGCAAATGGTGTCTTGGAAATAAGCGATTGGAAAGTGCTCCAACATGCACGAATCACTCCACATACAACTTCAGCTGTGTAAATGTTCAGAGGAAACAACTATGAGATTATTAAAAACTCTGGAAAGTCGATTTTGCAGAATAGACGCACTTTAGATGATTAATAAATTCTTCAAATTCACTATATTATGGACCAAATAATCTGTTTTGGCATTGATCCTAACAGAAACGTGCCTTTAGTCCTACCTCCTCCTCAGTGTGTTACTCCTGCAGCTACAGCCCACAGGTAAAGTCCATTTTCACCATGGGGTTTGGACGGACTCACTCGGAGTTTGCTCCATGTGCCCCGGTGAGGCTTTGACCCATTTCTGAGCAGGACTTTGGGGGAGGGACACAACAGCCTCAGGGGCGGGGGGGTTATTTTTGGAGCATCTCACGTTCAGAGACAGACAGGAGCAACATGAGGGCAAACAGAAGTGCAGCAGTTTAGAAAGAGTCAAGGTTAAGGTTTAATAACAGAAGCTGTAGACAACGAATGACAAATGACAACAAGCCGGGACTAAACCAGGACTAAACCAGGACTAAACCATGACTGAACCAGGACTGAACCAGGACTAAACCAGGACTGAACCAGGACTGAACCAGGACTGAACAAGGACTAAACCAGGACTGAACCAGGACTGAACAAGGACTAAACCATGACTAAACCAGGACTGCAACAGGACTGTACCAGGACTGAACCAGGACTGAACCAGGACTGAACCAGGACTGAACCAGGACTAAACCAGGACTGGACCAGGACTGGACCAAAACTAAACCAGGTTTAATCCAGGATTGAGACAGGACTAAACCAGGACTGAAACAGGACTAAACCATGATTAAACAATGACTAAACTAGGACTAAACCAGAACTGAACCAGGACTAAAACAGGACTGGACCAAAACTAAACCAGGTCTTATCCAGGTCACAATGCAAATGTACATCTTAACTCTATTAACTCTATTCAAACTGTAGTCTAATATGTTTAGATTTAAGTCTATTTTAACAGTCATTTGACTTGACTTTTGAAAGCATATTTCTATCCTTGAACTGTGCATTGCAAGACTGGAATTATCACACTGTGAGACAAATAAAGTTTCTCTTATCTGTTTTATAGAAGCAGCTGCAAAACAAAATTAGGTCTGAACAGTGTTGGAAAAAAATATTTAACGACAATTTGAAAGTTTTTGAAAATTGAGTTGAAAATGTTTCACTTCCTTAATTTTAGAGAGTTAAACTAATAGAAGAATCCCATACATTTCAGAACATGTTTATAGAGGTAGAATAGATAAGATAAGAATAATATTTCATGGAGCTGGAGAATAAGTAGCTCGCTGCCGAACCCCTCCCCAGAAGTGATCAAGACATGGATATAGAAAAGGTGGTTGAACTAATGTATTCAGTGCTGGGCCTTTGAGTTGATCTGTGTTTTTTCACTTTATTTCTTAGTATACGCCCAGGAGGTTTAAGTAAATCTGGGGCATATCTGTTTAAGATCATTCTTGTCTCAGGAAAAAGGCAATTACAAAATGCAGGATTAAAAAGGAGGCAACTACAATGGGACTTTTGATGCAAATTATCACACAAATCTGGGCAATGGAAATCGTGACTTTCAGTCTTCGCCACGACAAAAACGACAAAAGGGAGAAAAATAATATTGGAAAAGATGGGACTCTGTGCACGATCCATGGACAATGAATCGTGACATGTGATCTGTTTATTGTACATGTGACCTTGTTTGGTTTGCATATTTATTTAGTTACTCTTTTGTATGCCCTAAAACTTTCTTAAAAATAAAGTTACAAAAAGACTGACTGTCTCCACCTGTTGTTTATGTTTTCCTGCACCTTAAACAGACTTTTATCATTTTGACCTCTGAACTTTGACCCCGATTGTGACCTGAACACTTCTAGACAATATAAAGGACGAATTATTCCCTTCAGAAACAAAACTAAACATATCTATCTTTTTGTTGTGAGAAGACTGTTTACATGAGGCAATTCTGTAATGATCTGGTGACAGAGAGACAACCAGCTGCTTTAGCAACAGCTGTGGATAAGACACATGTTACAGAGACTGACTAGTCCAGGAAAAATATCAAACTGCAGCTGTCAAGAGACTCACGTGCACAAATTACACTTGTATATTAAGGAAAAACACTGAATAAACGATGCTAGTCTAATCCAAGAATCCCATATATTTCAGAGGTCTAAACTACAGGAAGGGCATCTGACACACAGGGACATGTTTGTACAGGCCTAAGTTAGCATCTTTTTCATCGTGGCGACGCAGAGTTGAGAACATTATATTAACTAAGATGCGTTCACACTTATCACCACATCAAAATTGGGGTTAAACCTGCAACTAAATCTGAACTAGACCAGGACTAAACCAAGTCTGAATGTGCCCTAAACTAAACTCCTTGTCTCCACTACCTCTTGCCACCTTACTTCCTTGTTCCCTAACCTTCTAGCCTCCTTGTCTCCTTGCGTCCTTGTCTCCTCTCCTCGGTCCCTCCCTGTTTTGGTCCATTCTCAGGATTCCTGTGTCACAGCTGAGGCGAGATCAGAGACAGAAATAAACCAACAGCTGCAACTCTGGGTGCTGCAGTTTGTCTGGTGTCCACTGGAGGGCGCCACACACCAGCCTGAGCGTAAGGCCACATTTGTGCTGTAATGTTCACATGGATCCAGCAGATGGCACCGCTGGCCTTTGTGCAGGTTTCTACAGAACCATCAGACTTATAAAATATATTTAAATAGAAATACATGAGCACCCTGAGCTGCAGGGAGGATGTGTTATTACTGGTTCAGGGAGGATGTGTTATTACAGGTTCAGGGAGGATGTGTTATTACTGGTTCAGGGAGGATGTGTTATTACTGGTTCAGGGAGGATGTGCTATTACTCATTCAGGGTCCACAGCAATTGTTAACTGTGCAAAAGAGTTTACGTTGAATATGTTTCACCTATTTACAGTAAAACTGCATTCTCAGACCCAAACCAAAGAAATTTTTTGGGCTAATCAGGATATGCTAATAGGTGCAAGATGATTCATTAGGGCTATGAAAGATCAGATATAAACATGTAAATATGAGGCCAAACTTGCCAAATCTGATCTAGTCAGATATTAGGGCTAAGCAGAGCCGGGCCTGGTTAGGACTTCAGGTGGCATTCAGGTACCGCAGTGGGGCGTCAGTGGCAAAAGAAAAACATTGTGTCTTTAGGCACATCAAGTCCATTGCTTAGTATAAGTGGTGTGTGAGTCTGCGGACGGAGGGGCCGATAGCACCGAATGGCAGCCTCTCATCCATCAATCTGCACCAGGGCAGCTGTGTCTACAGTACAAATAGTATCTTACACCCATCAAGTGTGGAGTGAAAGAATAATGCACAAAAGTGACTTTGAGCATCTGGGAAAAACGCTGTATATGACTATTATTATTATTAAAATATGACTATAGTGACAGTTCACACCATGAGGTAGTTGAATTGACTTAACTAATAACAGATACTCCTTACTGTAAACAACTAGAGAGTGTTCATTTCTCCTTATCTTTATCTGCAGCAGGTGGGGTGTATGTTAGAAATGTACAGTAGGGCCCGACTGATATATCGGTTGGCCGATATTATCGGCTGATATGGGCTCTTGGAAACATATCGGCTATCTGCCAAAATCTTGTTTTACAGCCGCAGCCATAGATCCATGTGCGCACATATATGGTCCACGTGTGCGCAACACTGAGATTCTCTTCTTTTTCCGGACGCTCAGTTTGAGTCTGGATTAAAAGGACAGTTGTTAGTGCAGACTTGTGATCTGAGAGGAGCCTGTGTGAGGCTGAGTGTTGAAATGTGTCAGTTTTGAAGCTCGTTTTGGTTCTTTCTCATTGGTTAGCGATTAGCTGCTGTAGCTCGCACACATAAACAGGCCGTTTTCTCTTCTATTAGCGACTGTAAAGTGACTATAGTGGCCGTATATATGTTACTGGACACGCACTGATATGGAAATGAGCTGTGAATAGAAGTGTGAATTATCTGCATTTAGCAGATCATTAATTACCACGGCACACACGCATCTATAATCAGCAATTATATCGGCTATCGGCAGTGCCAACTCTCTTTGTATCGGTATCATATCGACCGCAACAAAATCCATATCGGTCGGGCCCTAGTGTACAGTACACTTTGTTTAGCTCTTTACCTTCAGCTGCAGCAGGTGGAGTGTATGTTAAAGTGTACAGTACACTTTGTTTAGCTCTTTACCTTCAGCTGCAGCAGGTGGAGTGTATGTTAAAGTGTACAGTACACTTTGTTTAGCTCTGTACTTTAGCTGCAGCAGGTGGAGTGTATGTTAAAGTGTACAGTACACTTTGTTTAGCTCTTTACCTTTAGCTGCAGTAGGTGGGGTGTATGTTAAAATGTACAGTAGTCTTTGTTTAGCTCTTTACCTTCAGCTGCAGCAAGTGGGGTGTATGTTAAAATGTACAGTAGTCTTTGTTTAGCTCTTTACCTTCAGCTGCAGCAGGTGAGCGTCCACGTGTCTCCCCTCTCTGTCCTGGGACACAGAGTGAGAGAGCTGAGTGACCCTCTCTCCTGAAGCTCGGAGCCACTTCTCGATCTCAGGTAAATGCAGAACCACCTTCCAGTCTGCTCCGGTGTGCAGAGGAGGAGGCTTCGGACACCTGCACAGGGGAGAGCAGCTTTAACTCACATCTGAATCACACATGTTTCGGTGCTCTGGTCATATCAGGCTGTAAGCTGCAGACTTGATCAAGTTAAAGCCGAGCATCTTTTTATTTTAATATGTCAATCAAAGACATGCGTGTTAAAACATGTCTTCAAATGTATTAGTTGACAAATGTGAAATGACAGAAGTGTAAGAAATATTGTTTTAAACCCTCATTTGGTACAACAGAAGTCAATTTCACAAAAGCTGTCATTGTAATAGCATATTGTGCAAGCAGGAGAAGGCTTCAGGTCAAGATAAAGGTCAGATCTGTGGAAAGGAACACCCACTCACAGTTAGAATGCAGGTTTTTTAATGTTCTTTTGAAAAATCTCCATCTAACATCTAATTTACAACTGAGTAATAATTCGAGGCACTTTTTATGTTTTAGTCCTATTACCTTTTGGAATCGCGCCCAGTGGTGGTGCCTCTGCTGGCTCCCTGTCGCACTGAGGAGCCCCGGTCCAAATCCTGGTCCTGGTTTAGATCTTGGTCCAGACCCGGGTCCATCTCATCACAGGGGTCACAGGGGGTTGCAGAGGTTGCCATGGGCGACGGGAGTTCAGGGGTCAGCGGAGACAAAGTTACCGCACTCATCTCGACAAATACTGGAGGAGAACCGCAACTGTAAAGAAAGAGAAGAGGAGAGGGTCAGACGGAGCAGAGGAGAGGGTCAGAGAAGCAATGAGTGGGTCAGAGAAACAGAGGAGAGGGTCAGAGAACCAATGAGAGGGTCAGAGAAACAGAGGAGAGGGTCAGAGGAGCAAAGGAGAGGGTCAGAGAAGCAAAGAAGAGGGTCAGAGAAGCAGAGGAGAGGGTCAGAGAAGCAGAGGATGCAGAGGAGGTCAGAGGAACAGAGGAGAGGGTCAGAGAAGCAGAGGAGAGGGTCAGAGAAGCAATGAGGGGGTCAGAGAAGCAATGAGAGGGTCAGAGAAGCAGAGGAGAGGGTCAGAGAAGCAGAGGAGAGGGTCAGAGAAGCAATGAAAGGGTCAGAGAAGCAATGAGAGGGTCAGAGAAGCAGAAGAGAGGGTCAGAGAAGGAGAGGAGAGGGTCAGAGGAGCAGAGGAGAGGGTCAGAGAAGCAGAGGAGAGGGTCAGAGGAGCAGAGGATGAAGAGGAGAGGGTCAGAGGAACAAAGGATGCAGAGAAGCAGAGGAGAGGGTCAGAGAAGCAAAGGAGAGGGTCAGAGAAGCAGAGGAGAGGGTCAGAGAAGCAAAGGAGAGGGTCAGAGAAGCAGAGGAGAAGGTCACTCAGAGGAGCACAGGAGAGGGTCAGAGAAGCAGAGGAGAAGGTCACTCAGAGGAGCACAGGAGAGGGTCAGAGGAGCAAAGGATGCAGAGAAGCAGAGGAGAGGGTCAGAGAAGCAAAAGAGAGGGTCAGAGAAGCAGAGGAGAAGGTCAGAGAAGCAAAGGAGAGGGTCAGAGATGCAGAGGAGAAGGTCACTCAGAGGAGCACAGGAGAGGATCAGAGGAGCAAAGGATGCAGAAGAGAAGGTCAGAGGAGCAGAGGATGCAGACGAGAGGGTCAGAAGAGCAGAGAAGAGGGTCAGAGGAAGAGAGAAGAGGGTCAGAGGAAGAGAGGCTACAGAAGAGAGGGTCAGAGGAAGAGAGGATGCAGAAGAGAGGGTCAGAAGAGTTAAGGATGCAGAGGAGAGAATCAGAGGAGCAGAGACTTTTCGTTGTTTCCTAAAGCCTGTTGTTTTGATATCAGGATTCCCGGAGCAGTTTAGTTTGTTGCAACAGTCTGTTTGATTTCAGGCGTCCCTCTGATCGGGGCTTTCACAGAAAACAAGCTTTACTCTCACTCTTTCATGTGCCGCTCTTTACTCTTTCCTCTTCTCTGTTCCTCTCTCTTTCTCCCTCTCTCTTCAGACCTCTCCTCTCCCTCTCCTCCCCACAAACCCATTCCTTCAGCCATTAGGCTCCTAAATGCAGAGGTTTAGGTAACGTTTTTCTTTACCTGAAATTTGTCTTTTAATAATGTTGGTTCTATTTTTATCTGACCTCTTGCACTAGCACTTTGTTCCTTTTGCACCTTATCTTATGCCCATTTTTGCATCTGCTCAAATGTCCACATGAGCTTGTGTCTGTTGATGTTGTGTGTGCCTGTTATGCTGCTAAAGGTGATGTGATAAATAAAGTTTTCTGAATCTGAATTCTTTCTGTTGTATTATTCTCTCCCCCTCTCATTCTCTCTGTCTCTTCCTCATCCCCATCTATCTTTCTCTCTCTCTTTCCCTCTTTTCTCCCTGTTGTATTATTCCCACTCTCTCTGTTTCTCTCAGCAGAGTCTGTCACAGCCTGGTACTGCACATGTGGTGGGTCTGTACTGGCCTCAAGTTTTTATATAAAAATCATAAAAGAGAAAATGTGCGAAATAACTGAAGTTACAAGTGCAGGTGACAAAATATTTAACGGTGGAGTTAAGATGTGTATAAGGATATTTAACTGTGTGGAGTCAAAAAAGGAAAATAACAATGAAGAAAAAAAAGTGAGTTCAGGCGTTCTAAGTACTTTTACTTCAGCCTAAACCCTTCCAGTCATGATCCATGGGGTTGTAGTCTTTGTTTTTGTTTTGTTTTCTTTTGTAGTGTTGCAAAATGACCAAATAAACTACTATTATAAACAGTTAAACAAACTGATGTAAATAAAAGTTAAACTGTGATAAATATTTACCACAGATGCAAATATGAAAACTTGTCTTATGCATTTTAAACCTGAAGCTAAATAAAAACAAATTTACGGAGCGATTTTCTGGATCCGCCTTGGGTTTCCATTGCGTTTATCCTTGGATCCTGTCCTAGTATAATTTGATAACCATGATGGATTGCATCTCTGTTTTCTCTGTGATAAATACAGCTCTTTAGTCAGTGACTTCCTGCACAGCTCAGAGTTTAGTGTGTGGTCGGGCAGCAGTGACTCAGGGTTTATCGATCTGGAGTAGAATGATGTCAGTGGAGCAGATAGAGTGTGTATTAGCACGTTAGCTCGCTTTAATTCACACGGGGGTAACACAGGACACACTACAGATCGGAGAGATCGGAGATTTTTTCATGGAATCCAGAGAAAATAAGAAATGCTGATATTTTTGGGCCGTTATGTAGGGACAGTTTTGATTATTTTCTCTAAATTATGTCATTTAAACTGACTATAAACTCACCCAAAGTCCTTTTTTTAAATATTAAACCTTAAAGAGAGAGAAAGTCGTGTTTTCAGCAGTTATAAAAAGCTTTGTGAGTATTTTTTAGGCAGCAGATTGACCAAAACAAAATATCGGCCTGATAGTCAGTCCAAATATTGGCCGGACATAGGGCTGGGCGATATGGACCAAAAAATATATCTCAATATATTTTGCTGTATCTCAATATACGATATATATCTCAATATCTTTACAGGAAAATACCCCACCACCCACCACCTCACCACCCGCACCAACTACTGCAAAAACAAAACAAAAAAACAAACAAATTTTATCTGATTAATATTCATTTAGTACTGCACTTAAACACTCTGCACCCCTTTTTGGACCCTCACCCACAGTTTAAGAACCTCTTCTTCAAGAGAACTTCCACTGGCACTTTACACAAAACTGCTTCAAAGTAATAATAATGCATCAGTTTTATATAGCGCTTTACTGGACACTCAAAGACGCTTTACAGAGCATTATTCATTCACTCCAGACCCAGTGGTGGTAAACTACTATTGTAGCTACAGCTGCCCTGGGGCATACTGACGGAAGCGAGGCTGCCAATCTGCACCATCGGCCCCTCCGACCACCACCAACACTCACGCACACACCACTTTCATACTAGGCAATGTGGGTGATGTGCCTTGCCTAAGGACACAACGACAGTTTTTGCGACTGGCGCCCCACTGTGGCACCTGGAATTCCCAGTGGTCTCCCATCCAAGTACTAACCAGGCCCGGCCCTGCTTAGCTTCTGAGATCTGACGGGTTCAGGCTTTGACGAGCCGGTATGGCCACAAGTGAATAAAGTGTGCAGGATTTTTAAACCTGTATTTTCAAATTCCAAACTGGAGTTACATTCTCTTGTTTTAAAGTGATATTTAGTCTCTGCACATTTACCAAATCAAACGCACATTGTGACAAACAGATTTATTTGGCATTTGGCACAGGCTGCAGAGAGAAGCCCCGCACGCTCCCGCACGCTCCCGCACGCTCCCGCACGCTCCCGCACGCTCCCGCACGCCGGGATGAGTTTACTGGCGACAGCATCGGCCTTAATGAAAAATGACCGCACTCAGTATTCAGACCTCGAGTCCATGACAAGACCAAGTGCAAATGCGCTCGAGTCCGAGACAAGACCAAGACAAAGTTTTCGCTTTGGTGGAGAAGGAAGTCCAGTGGCACGGGGGTGTCTAAGGGGTGGGACAGGTGTGGGTCCTGCTGCGGGGCACTCCTCGTTTAAGGGGGCGTGGGTGTGTTTTGAACCTGAGTTTGTTCGTATGAGTGATATCGGCCACACGCGGAGCTCGTGCGCAGTCGGAGGTGTCATGTGGTTGTGCTCGCGCTGGGCAGGTGCATTTAGAAAGTTTAACTCGTCACGTTACGTCTGTGCACAGCTCCTTATTGTGCTGCAGAAGCACTCGCACTGATGCGCCTGTTTTGTTTTCCACGTTCGCACACCGAAATATTTACTCACAAATACAAGTGAAATGGGCGCACTGGAGAGCCCTGGTCCTAGTCTTGGTTTAGTCCGCGACCGAGCCCCGGGCTCTGCGGCTGCGTTTAGTCCAGGTTTAGTCCTAGTCCTGGTTCAGTCCGCGGCCAGCCCCGGGCTCTGCGGAGGAGCTCGGGGGACAAAAGCGAGGAGGCGGAGGTGAGTGCGGCACAGAGAAGGCGAGTCAAGCGAAGCGGTGAAACCAGAAGTAAACATAAGCATTATAGCGATATATCGATATGTCAGAATTCATATCGAGTTTCAAAAATATCTCGATATATTTTAAATATCGAGATATCACTCAGCCCTAGTCGGACATATCTGCCAATCGATATATATCGGATTAACTTAAGGTTAAATCAGACAGTGTCACATTTTAATTATATTCGCAACCATTGCTCCAATTGATAAAAATGTGTCTTAAAAATGTGTCTTAAAAAAGGCAAAAAATAGAACTAGTTCATTTCAAACTCCAAAGTTGTTTCTCACTGTTTATATCTGTATATCAGTATATCTGGGACAAAAGAAATATAACTGTTTACTCTTTTACTCTTAAGATTAACTTTGGAGAGGAGATAGATAATTGCTTTAAGTGATCATGGTTTTAACTAGGGCCCTGTCGATATATCGACCGGTGGCTGATATGTATAATCTCGGCCATCGGCCAAAATCTTGCCAATATGGGCTGATATTCCACATGGACATGATTTACCTTGTTATGAAGGTTAGACTCTATATTCTGCCCATTTAATCCAATTTACAGACTGATAAATGTCGTGATATGTGGCTCTGCATCAGTATTTATCTGCAGTCATTTGTCTGTGTCCATCCCGCCCCTGAATGTATCGCCATGTGCACTCGTTTACAGTCACAGACGTAGATCCATATGCACAACACTGAGTTTCTATTCTTTTTCCGGGCGCTCAGTGTGAGTCTGGATTAAAAGGACAGTTGTTAGTGCAGACTTGTGATCTGAGAGGAGCCTGTGTGAGGTTGAAATGTGTCAGTTTTGAAGCTCGTTTTGGTTCTTTCTCATTGGTTAGCAATTAGCTGCTGTAGCTCGCACACATAAACAGGCTGTTCGCTCTTCTATTAGCAACTGTAATGTGACTATAGTGGCCATATATATGTTACTGGACAAGCACTGATATGGAAATGAGCTGTGAATAGAAATGTGAATTATCGTCATTTAGCAGATCATTAATTACACACGCATTTACCACTAAAAGCTTTCTTTACTGGCTAGAATATCATGCAAAAATGCCATCAGGCCGACTGACTGTCTTTAAATATGATGTAAAGAGGCAGAACAATAAATGTCACCTAACTAAACCCAACTGAAAATCCAATAGAACCAAACCTAAGTTTTATAAACAAATGAAGATTTACATTGAATTTTTACGTCATAAATATAACTGAGATTATATCAGCAGCTCCAACTCCCATTTTATCAGTAACACATCGGCCACAACAAAATCCATATCGGTCGGGCCCTAGTTTTAACTATGACCAAAATAAAAAACGATGATGTAAATAAAAAAATGCTAAAATAAAAAATAAATAAATAATAAAAAATTATTTGATGTTTTAATGTAAATAATTCCTGCTTGGACGTGTGTTTTCAGGCTGTTTTCCATCGTGGACAGTGAACGCAGCAGTGAGAGATGCTGAAGAGGCCTGTGTTAAATGGGTCATTACTAACAGACACAGAACACATGGGACTGACACGTGAAAGTACTACACACATGCAGTACAAGTACACGGGATACACAAAGTACTGCACTGTACTGTCAAGACGCACGCCTCAGTGAACCAGGACAGGACGCTCAGAGGGACAGAGACACAGGGGCATTTCAGAACATGTTAGTAGAGGTCGAAACTACAGGGTTAGCAGATTATACACAGAATAACACCCCATGTTTATGTACAAGATGTAATTTGTCTAATAATTGTAATTTTTTTTCAAATAGCTGACTAAGAATTGAAATCGTGACAGTAGAGTGGTGCGTCCCTCTCTCAGACTGAACAGAACCAGTATTCTGTCTCATTCTCTGGTATTTTCATCAGAAATCAGATTATAAAATTATTTCAATGCACAAATGTTTCCCTGGATCATTTCTCAGAGTGACAGCGGTCGACTGTCCTGTTGTATTTCTCCAAACACACACCGGTCTGTGGGTCTGTGGGTGTGTAACACTTCCTGTGTGAGAGGATGAGGTCATAGACAAGAGCGTCAGAATGAGCTCAGAGCCGAGTCAAACATGAACCAGCTTCATGGACAGAGAGGAGAGGGAGGGAGAGAGAGAGAAGGGAGAGAGGAGAGAGGTGTGGTCTGATTCAAGCTGCACTGATCCTGTACAGATATTAGGCCTTATGATTCAGAATGCGATCACTGGAACAATATATTTTTGGACTCAGGGGCACAGTAACAGGTGGAAAACGTAAAACATTTTGCCAGATGTCCATATCGTTTAGACGGCAACAGTGTTTTGGGTGGTTAAAAACGCAAAAATCTGAAAACACCCTCCAGAGTGGAAATGTTGAAAACGCTCCACCCTGTCATCACCGTGTAAACGGTTAAAAACAGAATACATTCGTAGGCCGTGGCAGAGATTACGTCACGAGCACAAGTCAGTTCAACATCCAGAGTGCTGGAGAAGAGGAAATAGAGAAGCAGAAGGGTTATAAGCAGCACGCACTGGGCGTACAAACTTCATCGGTAACCTGCAAGTTTTGCGTCTCTGTGCAGCAGAAATCCTCAAAACGCTCGTGTAAATGTGGAATAAGTGTGAGAATGAAAACGCACTTTTGCGTTTTTATTTCAGACCGTTTCCATGTAAACGTAGCCTTAGTTTATGTGGTTGTAATACAAAAGCATTTGAGCTGTAGAGGGCTGCATAATAATAAACAAAAAACATGTTCTTGGTGTTAAATGGGTGAAAATAATTCTCATAATTTGGTCTGTGCATCATCAAGAATCTGATGAGAGAAAAAACAAACTTTAAGGTTCAGAAAAATTATACTTTTTTACAGATGCATTCGCAATCCTCAATTCTTTAAAGCAACAATGTGTAACTTTGTGTAGGTGGCATAATTCTATGGAAATGGAAAGTTAAAACCATATTTCGGAACATTCTCCATGGAGATAGATGAGATTAATGCCATTCTGTGAAATACTATAGCCAAATGTACACTATTTCGATCAAATGTCTATTTCTCCTGCCTTTCCTCCTGATACAGAGGATTTCACATCACAAACTGCATCCCTGGGATTCTTTTACAGTAAATCTGACACATTACACACATTACATAACCTGTGTGTCCGTCTTTAGATTTCAATGAAAGAGAAGCCAGAGCCACAGGCAAACATCTGCTCTGCGGTTACATCATGAGACACACGACTACTCCAGGTTTTATCTGTGGAAACCGTATAATCTGAGAATATGACTCTAATCTGAGGAGATCTGCACACACACGTGATCTGAGTCATGGTTTAAGGTCAGTCCTGAGGTCACTCTATGAAACAGCAGTTTTACAGCTCTGGAGAGAGGCTAAATTACAATATCAAGTTTGTCCTTAATTAAAACTGTTAAAATGACCAATGAGCAAAGAATATAGCCTAAATCTGCAGGGTTTGCGTGTTAAACATGAAAGAATAAAACAAAATACAACTCCAGGTGTGTTTATGATGAGAAAACATTAAAACATAGATCAGAAAATAGAGTAACATGGGCCCTTTAAGATATTGTCCGGATATTGTTATCAAAATAATGCAAAAACTGAAATTAGATACTGTTTTTGTCAATGTCGCTCAGCCCTAGACATCAGCATAAAACCGTATAACACGTACTCAAACAAGACTAAACCGATCTGGGACATGTGATGGAATTAAACCTGCAGATGAGGACGAAACCAGGACTAAACCAGGACTAAACCAGGACTAAACCAGGACTAAACCAGGACTAAACACTGTGGCTTCAGATGTAAAGGTTGGTGCATATAAACAGCCCCTCTCTCTCACAGCAGGAGGAGCTCACTGGGGTTTGTGTATGAATAATGTACTGAAAAAGAGAGTGAGGGAGAGGTAAGGAAGGAGAGAAGGAGAGAGAGAAAGGAGAGAAGGGAGAGGAGAGAAAGAGAGAGAAGGGAGAGAGGGGTGTTCAGACTCCTGTTTCCACTCGTTAATCTCAGCTCCAATGCTCTGTGGTTAAAGAGAGGAGGAAGATATATGAGGAGGGAAGGAGAGACAGAAAGAGTAGGAGAGAGAGAGGGAAGGAGAGGAGACAGGGGGAGAGAGGGAAAGAGGGTGAACTGTAGTTTTAGACATAAGAGGGAAAGGAGTGAGGAAAGAGAGACAAGAGAGAAAGAGAGGACAGGAAGAGGGGTAGGGAATAGAGAGGAAGAGAAGAATGTGAAGGAGGAGAAAGAAAGAAGAGAGAGCAAAGAAAAGAGAGAAAGAGGGGAGATGACTGCATTAAGAGGAAAATCTATAGGCTACTGTGCTAAACAAGATCATATTTAAAAATGAAATTCAATGCAACGCACAGCCAGAAATAGAAACATTCAATGCTAAAAACATCTACCCTCTCTGACCCTCTCCTCTGCATCCTCTGCCCCTCTCCTCTGCATCATCTGCCCCTCTCTTCTGCATCATCTGCCCCTCTCTTCTGCATCATCTGACCCTCTCCTCTGCATCCTCTGCCCCTCTCTTCTGCATCATCTGCCCCTCTCTTCTGCATCATCTGCCCCTCTCTTCTGCATCCTCTGACCCTCTCCTCTGCATCCTCTGACCCTCTCCTCTGCATCATCTGCCCCTCTCTTCTGCCTGCCTCTTCTGCATCATCTGCCCCTCTCTTCCACATCTTCTGCCTCTCTCTTCTGCATCATCTGCCCCTCTCTTCTGCATCATCTGACCCTCTCCTCTGCATCCTCTGCCCCTCTCTTCTGCCTGCCTCTTCTGCATCATCTGCCCCTCTCTTCCACATCTTCTGCCTCTCTCTTCTGCATCATCTGCCCCTCTCTTCCGCATCTGCCCCTCTCTTCTGCATCATCTGCGTCTCTCTTCTGCATCCTCTGCCCCTCTCTTCTGCATCCTCTGCCCCTCTCTTCTGCATCATCTGACCCTCTCCTCTGCATCATCTGCCCCTCTCTTCTGCATCCTCTGCCCCTCTCTTCTGCATCCTCTGCCCCTCTCTTCTGCATCATCTGACCCTCTCCTCTGCATCATCTGCCCCTCTCTTCTGCATCCTCTGCCCCTCTCTTCTGCATCATCTGCCCCTCTCTTCCGCATCATCTGCCCCTCTCTTCCGCATCATCTGCCCCTCTCTTCTGCATCATCTGCCCCTCTTTTCCACATCATCTGCCTCTCTCTTCTGCATCATCTGCCCCTCTCTTCTGCATCATCTGCGTCTCTCTTCTGCATCATCTGCCCCTCTCTTCTGTATCCTCTTCTGCATCCTGTATTTCTGGAGCTGTCAGGTCCTCTGTAGAGTTATGACAGGTGAGATTAACAGATTAGATTATGGATTATATGAGTCCAGTCTGAGGCAAAGGGACAAGGCCACATTACACATGAGGAGACGACATGTAAGGCTGAAATCACAGTTTGAGTGATTAACAAATCTATAAAAACTGCAATTATTATAGACCTCTGTGTGTCAGATGCCCTCCCTGTGTTTCCATAGGGTCTTACGCTGTGTAAAAGATGCTATCCCTGTAGTTTAAACCTTTATAAACTTGTTCTGTAATAGGATTCTTGGATGAATTTAAGTTCATATTTCATTTACAAACCCGTGAAAACCTGGATCTCCCCAGTGTCTTAGATTATTCATGGTGTCAGAGAGAGTCAGTTCAATAACACTCCAGAGATAATGCTCTCATTTGGATTCACTGTCCTCTTCCTGAGTCCTGACACTGGAACAGACAGAGCAGAGGTCTGATCACAGGAGGTGACCACACGAACACAGGAGTGGCCATGGAAAAAGGAAAACTGAGGATGGACATTAGTGATGAGACAAGATCTCACGAGATAAAATTAACACAGAAACAAAACCACAGCAATCCACGGACACAGACAGAATGCAGGACCAAACCAGAGGTAATCCAAGACCAAAACAGAGACTAAACCAAGCAGTACTAAACCAGAACCATGGGGAGAAAAAACAGAACTATACCAGGACTATACCCAGTCTAAACCAAGAATATACCAGGTCTAAACCAGGACTATACCAGGTCTAAACCAGGACTATACCAGGTCTAAACCAGGACTATACCTGGTCTAAACCAGGACTATACCTTATCTAAACCAGGACCATACCAGGAGTAAACCAGGACTAAACCAGGACTAACCCAGTACCAGGATCAGTGGTGTGGAGGACAGGTCATGTGACATGGATCTTATCAGAGCAGATCCAGTTCTCATCGATTCTCTGTGAGACTGAAACAGGAGGAGACATGGGACCTACAAAGAACAGGGTCTAGACCTGGACTAATTCAGGACTAAGTCTGAACCTAGACTACATCAGTACTCAAGAGAGTCTAAATCAAGTCCAAACTAAAACATGTCATAGAATTAAACCACATACGGACCATAGTCGGGTCTACAGGTAGAAACCAGGGCCCAGGGAACACTGGATTTTATGGACATTTATGTGCTGCCAATTACTGGGTAAAAAGGTCCTAAAAAGGCAAAGTTAATCATAAATCAATAATAGTGAATTGACTATTAAAATAACTTTATTTAGATCACTGGGAAAAGAAAAAGATTCAAAAACACCACACCAAAAGACCTTAAAACAAAGACAGCGGCATTAACACATTATGTCAAAAGTATTACAAAAATAATCATAAAAAAATCTGAAAACTGAAAATAATAATAGCTGACTGCTCGACTAAAGCCTGACAAAATAATGACTATTTCTAAACTGGACTAAACCAGGAGAGAGCAGAACAAACAGAAATGTAATAACACAGAATTTAATCAAGGACCAACCTCATACTAATATAAATCTAAATATATATGCCCACAGCTGCAGCATGTCGCGCTCCACTTAAGACAACACATCCCTCTCCATACACGAGTATAAAATTAATTGGTAATAAGAGCATAATGACTTCTTAGAAGATTATGAATCGACTGTTCCAGTCAGAAGCTCAAAAGTGCCACAATGTGAGAAACAGAATGATAAACTAAATGGGGACCACACCTCAGAAATTATACATGCAAAGAAAAATATTTGCATTGTTGTAAATCATTTTAAATATCTGAAATCATTCGCATTTGGGCAAAGAATTGCAATACTCAAGCTAAGTAGTATTATATTGCTTATTCATTCCTAGATAACCCCATGTTCTGTCAGTTCTCATATCATTGTTGCACTGTCTTCCTATGAACTCTACATAAAGCTGAAATTTTATATTTTATTACTTATTTTTCTATTTTATTTTGACTTGTACATTTACATTTACACAATTATGCCTTATTTGACACCTGTCTCTTGCTGTATTTTTTTGTAACGTATTTAAAATTTATTATTACCATTTACATATTTTACTCTTTGTTATTATATTATATTTATACTGTGTGAGGTTCTGTGTCCAAATAATTTACCTCATGGATCAATAAAGTTGGTCTAAGTCTAAGTGTATTCCTTATTCATTCATTATCTAGACACAATTCCCAATTAAATATCTTTATTTCAAGCAAAACATGGCTTTTATAAACTGCAATGCCGTTTAATATATTTTATTTTTCAGTTTTAACCCCCTGTATCCACCAATATTCTCATGTACACCTGTCACTCCAGCAGAGGATGCTAGTCTCCCTGTCACCTTGCACTGCTTCATTTTCACATTTATTTCACCCAAATTCTGCCAAAAAATAATACATACGAGCCAATAAAATTTCAAAATAGAGTCCAAGAAATTATACACTATTTCTGTTTTATTTTAAGCCCATTTATTTGCTTTTAATCGCCAAAAATGCCCCATCTCCAAAACCACAACATCCCTGTATCCCTGACGAGGCTAATCACTGCCCCGCCAACCGATATCTCACATTTAGCATCGTTTTAGCGGAAAATGTCGCAGATTTTAGCATTTCTTACCGGTTTTGTGCGCTTTACTCCATGGCTCGGAGCAGTCCCGGGGCCGTGGAGGTGCCTGGAGCCGGGGATGGGCGTCTGGGAGGTGGCTGCGTGTGTTTTTTGGGCGGAGGAAGGGCGACACTGCAGTGGAGCTCCGGAGGATGCTAATGCTAAGCTAACGCCAGGCTAACCGTCCAATCAGCGCGAGGGCAGGGATGATGCTGCGGATTGAGAGATTTACCGTAAAAAGACACAGAAAAGAGAGAAATAAAGGATGAATCAGGGTTAAATAAGTCTGGTAAACGATAATAAAGGTCTTGTGCTAAAGAATGAGTGAGTTAAATCCAGATAAAGGGTAGGTTCTGGGTTTAAAATGCGTGAGTACCTTTTGGGATGGGGAGAGGATGATGCGGCAGCTTTGGGGAACACGGGGGAAAACAGGAAAAGTGGGTCGGACTGAGGACTTGGAATTACCTGGTTAATTAAGACATAAAAATAATTATACTAACTGATATCATAAAATATTTTTTGGAAATACTTTCATAAATGTTTAGCTAGTTCACTTATTTAAAAAAAAATAAAATCCTACTCCTAAAAAGGCTATTGACAATACTGTAGGGCTATATGCCTTTTAGTAGAGTGAAATTCATGTCCCTATTTACCCAGGAAAGTCTCAGTTTTGAGCCCCGTGTCCCCTGTCCTAGCAGATTTATCCAAAACCAGTGATGTGTACCAGTTTTATACAAGACATTTCCCAATAGATACCCATTTTTGACCAATTTGATCCCTGCCAACAGTAAAAAGAAACATACATTGTCATGTGTTCAGGTAAAATACAGAAAATCTGCATAAAATGAGCAAAACACAAAGAAAGACTCACATTAGTGCAGAGTACATAACAGTTTTCCTTAATTACACATTTGACAATTTAATTATTACCAACCACTCCAAACCAGGGATGCCCCAGTTTTTTATTTTGAAAATCCGTCACCCTATACATAGGCTTATAGTTTGTAGTTTGTAGTGTAATAATTGTGGACACAGTAGTAGGCATTTCTTAACATTAGCAAGCATAACTCGTCAAAAAGTGCTTTTATGTTTACGTTGCCTACTACTGGCTGTAATATAGGGTGACCAGACGTCCCTATTTACCCGGGACAGTCCCAGTTTTGAGCCCTGTGTCCCTTGTCCCTGCAGATTTATCCGAAACCACTGATTTGTCCCAGTTTTATACAAGAAATGTCCCAGGTGTTCCTACTTTTGACCAATTTGATCTAAACCAGGTCTAAGCCAGTTCAAAAATAAATTCATTAAATCATTTGTTTTGCCAAAATACTGAAAATGGTGTTTGCAAATTCAATTCAATTCAATTCAATTTATTTTGTAGCGCCCAAAATCGCAACAACAGTAGCCTCTAAGGGCGTTCCAAGATTTAGATGAGTAAAACATACACACAGACATATCAAAACAGGAAAAAAACAACATTCATGTAAAGCAGCAAATGACAATAAAGCAAAAGAAGTGCAGCAATAGAAGTCCCTCGAAGTATGACTGACACAAGAATGCACAATGCTGCGCTCTTCTCACAATTTTATTTATACCAACCGTCCCAACCCAGGTGTGTCCCAGTTTTGAATTTAGAAAATCTAGTCACCCTCCTGTATTATCCACTGCATCCACTGTAGTTTTAGTGTTTAGTTAAATAAAAACATCAGGAAATGTAGAATAAATTCAAATCTTGAGTGGAAGAAATCACTGGTCAGTAGACAGACAATAATGACCTAAACCCAGACTTGAACCAGGACTAAACTCAGACTGGGGTGAAATGCTTTTGAGATGTAAATAAAGCCATGTTGTTGAGGGGAGCCTGTTGCCATGGATTCAGAGAGCTGTGCTGTGATTGGCCGACAGGGCGTGGTTCAGGGCCCCATGAGACGTGAGCACGAATGTATTAAATAAAGATGACCGAGGTATGACTGAACCAGGACTTAGAGCTGAGCGATACAGCAAAAGATGAACAAAATATAAAAAATAATGAAGTGATTATATTTTTAGGACTAGTCACTAAAAGGCTGATATACTTACCCAACCCTCTCAATTCAAATTTCATGAATATATTACACATAAGCCCATGTTTATAAAGACTAAGTGCCAATGAACTATATAGGCCTATAGCTCTTTTAGGTTTATGTAGTCTACTGGCTCTAATATACGGTGACCAGACAACCCTATTTACCTGAGACAGTCCCAGTTTTGAGCCCTGTGTCCCCTCTTCCAGCAGATTTATCCAAAACCAGTGATTTGTCCCAGTTTTATACAAGAAATGTCCCTATTTTTGACTAATCTGATCCCTGCCAACAGTGAAGAGGAGCATAAATTATCATTTGTTTTGCTAAAATACAGAAAATTGTTTCCAAATGACCATAAAGTAAAAAAAAGTGCAGCAACAGACATCCCTCAAAGTATGACTGACACGAGAATGCACAATGTTGCGCTTCTTCCAAGTAGCTCGCCAAAGAATTTCTGAATTATAATCAACTAAAATTTGATGACTTGAATGACTATTAAAATTGTAAATATATAATTTTCATGCCCAACTTTAAATTCTGCACTAATAAATGGGTAATGGTGTATGTTTTACAGGCCTCTAACTGTTCCTATCCAAGGCCGTGGCTCTTATAATCACTAAATTTCTTGCAACCGCTAAAATGAGCAGCTCTCTGGCATTTTACATAGCTTACCGGACAAAAAAGGTTGGAGACCCCTGTCCTATAGGTTACCAAGTTTCCCTTTTAAAATTATTTTTTAGATAAATAATGATATCAGTCTTTCTTAGATGTTAACTTAGACAAATTATTATTACCTTTTTTATGTGGCTGTGGGTAATAGTCTCGCTGTGTATCCGTCGGCATCAGAGCGGCATCTGGAGGTCAGCCTGGGTGATTACAGGGACAATGATGAAGTTTATGAAGGAATTAAGACAAAGGAATGTACTGCCATACATTACCTCACAGCTGATTAGCCTTTATTTAACAGTTAAAACTCTCATTTCATTTTAAATAGTCAAAGAGGACTGGCCATTTTATTCCAGATCCTATTCATGTCCATGTTTGAGCTCTATATGGACTAAAAAAACAAACAACAATTTAAATCTCTCTCTGGAGCTAAACGTTTATGCATAAAATAAATAAAACAAAAAGAGGAATTGACGCTCTGGAACCAGTTTAGGAAAAAGAATCTTTATTTGAAACGTTATGGAGAGTGTGTGGTGTTTACAGTCCAGAGTTACAGCGTCGATGGCACATGAGACATGAGCGAAGTTGGAGCAGCATTGAACCCACAACCCTTTTCTGAGACAAATCTAAATGTCCAGAAAATCTAAAAAATTATAGGCCTAACTCAGTTTCAGATTTGTACAAGTTTCAGTCCACTCACACAAACATGGCAGAATCGCACTTTTCAAACCCCAAATTTAAAAAATGTCAAGGATTTTATAAGATCCAAGTCTAGTCCTGATGTAGTCCCGGTTTAGTACCAATCAATCTGGACCAGAACTAGATCAAGACTGAACTGGTACAAAATCAACATTAAGAAAATATAAGTTTGATTTTGTGATTTGGAGACATTGAAAAGTGCCCAATCTGCGCTGTCACTGAAATGCATTTGGGTGATTTTTCATCAAAAACACTTAAATACAAAAGTTAGACCCCAAGTAAGATACCAGAAATAATTTAAAATCCTTTCAAGACAATTGGCAATTTGGCAAATCGATGAATAGATTACGATCAAAACACAATTCTACGTACGTTTTTGAGGAAGAATCGACATTAAAAAGTTACAGAGCAAAGTAAAATATAGAAAATTTAAGTGTTTTTGATGAAAATGACTTTAAAGGCGCTGTACCCGATTTTTTTCCCCATGGATTTGAGCAAAATGAGTCTTGCCCCAGTACAGATATGTTGCATAAGCAGCTCTTGAGGTCAAAATACGACCACTGTTGTTTGTTTTATGTTCTGAAAATCACCTCATTAGTCTCTAAGAGTTGTGAAAAGCTCTTAAAACCTCATCTCGGTGAATAATTAGGATGCTTGGAATGCATAAGGTCAGTGAGGACTGTTTAAAATGCACTTTTTTCTGTTTTTCAGGTTTTTAAGACTGTAAAAATCAGGTACAATGCCTTTAGTATTATTTTTTCCTCATTCATTCACTCACAAACATTGTCCCAAAGCGTATTGTTGAGTACCCCACTACAAGTTAAGATTTATATAGCTTTACTCATATATATATCTGTCTATAGGAAAAACAAACTATTTTAACCAAAAATATGATGATTTCTGACAGAAATAAAACGTGAGGTTTGAGCCCGTTTCTCACCGGGCTCCTGATAAAATCCTTTACAAGTTCATATTATTTTTGTCTTTTTTCTTGTTAAAAGTTGCACTAAAACAGACATGCAGAAAAACAGGGAGGAAGAACGCAGCGCCTCCTAGTGGTTCACACAGGGATCACACAGTTCGAGTTTAGGTAGTTTTCAGTTGTTCACAGCGAATTTGGGTCGTTTTATTTACTTATTTTGGTTATTTATTGATTTATTGTCAATCTTGGTCTACATTTCATTTTAAATTTGAAACAAGGAATCAAATTTATTAAGGTCTGAAGATCCCTAAAGTTAAAGACTAGAGATGGGCAATTCCAGGGCAATTCATACAAACGAGTGTTTTCTTTTTTAAATATGCCTAAATATGCAGGATCTGTGTGTTAAACATGTGTGAAAGAAACAAAACAACTCCAGGTCTGTTTTTGATGAGGAAACAACATTACAACAGACCAGAAAATAGCATAATCTGAGTGCTTACAGTTGATTTTCATTACTAACACTAGTTTAAACCCATTTTTTTTTCTCCAAATAATGTAATATTTTAATGGCACGTTTTAAATTTGGTTTTCAAGATTCCATGTATATTCTTAAACCTTTTCCTTTGCACAAAGTCGCTGTGAACGACTCAACTCCTCATTTTTAATCATCTGAGGTTTTTTAGTTGGCGATTATATTTTTGCATCAATTTCTTGGCTACAATTAGTTTAATCTTTTAAAATTTTTCACCACTTTCAGAGCTTCTCAAATCTTAAACATGGAACTTACAGACGAATAACCACTCATCTCCATCACACGGCGACAAAAATACAAAAACATTTAAAAATAAACAAAAAATAAAACTGAAATCATCGCGAAGGACCTTGGACACCGAGCGTGCATGTGCTGTCCAGGAGGGGGCGCAGTTCACAGCGGTGGAGGTACATCAGTCTTCATTCCACCTTCAATAAAACACCTCCAAAAATTAAAAATAATCCACTTTTTTCATTTTAAGTTTGTAATAAATCCTTGTCTATTTGCTTAAAGTCACAGTGGAGGAACAAAACATGGCTATGACCCAGTTTAATTTCGATTTTTTGGGTCCGAATTTGCAGAAGTTGAAGCAAAAAAAGCAGGGAAGACTCGAATCCAAGAATCAACCCGGAATTTTAAAATATCCGTTGAACAATTTGAAGTTTTTAATCCCTTTCGATCCCATTTCTTGCAGGGAGAATGCAGGACAGTCGTGTGCTTTTCAAAACAGTCTCGGGTAAGTCCACAAACCCTGCTCAGAATGATTTAACTTTAGTATCAACGTTATGTGCCAAAGATTTACCATTCGGAAAAGTTCAAGCTCCAAATTTCCAAAAAGTCATTTTGATTCCGACGACAAAGTTCTCAAATCCAGGATCGTTTGGTAAAGATGGTGATCGGAAAGTCACCAAACCAGAGAATCGTCTTTAATTTAGTAGATTTCAGGATCTGTCCAGTCCAAAGTTGCAGTGAGAAGTGAAGGAGCTGTTTTGTTAGACAATTCGAAGAATGTCTCATTTTCTGTCGGTGAATATATTTATTGTGCATTCATGACGAAGTGGAGTGTTGCTTCTTGTTTAGTCCTGGTTTAGTCCTTTAGATCCTGGGATAGTCTTAGCTTAGTCCTGGTTTACTAGTGGTTAGTTACGCCATCTTGAAATAATAGTTTTCTAGTATAAATGCATTTGAGTTAGTGGTGTGTGCTTGTTTAGTCCTGGTTCAGTCCTGGTTCAGTCCTGGTTCCTGTTCAGTTCTGCACAAGTTCTGGTTTAGACCTGTTACTTGACCCAGTCCGGTTTCAGTATTAAATGCTGGATGTGCTGAGGCTACAGCAGAGGTTTTGTCCAGTTTAGTCCCTTACTTAGTCCAGGTCTAGGCTTTTCTTTCATCTTGGAAGATTAAAGTTCGGCTACTTTAAACTTGCAGTACTTGGGGCTGGTGCCCTGATGTAGGCCAGATTTAATCCTGGTTTAGGACTGGTCTAGTCCCGGTTAAACCTTGGTTCTATGACATTACATGAGTGGTTCAGGTGGTGTAGAATGTTGGATTTTTTTGAGGCTGCAGAGATTAAGGCTTAGTCCTGGTTTGGTCCTGGTTTGGTCCTGGTTTGGTCCTGGTTTGGTCCTGGTTCGGTCCTGGTTCGGTCCTGGTTTAGTACTTGCTTTAGTCCTGGTTTAGCCTGATAGTAGTGGCTCAGTTGGTACAGAATGCCGTATCTGTTGTGGTTGTAAATGAGCGGGTTCAGTCCTGGTTCAGTTCTGGTTTAGTTCTGGCTCAGTCCTGGTTCAGTCCTGGTCCAGTCCTTTTTTAGACCTGGTTTAGTTCTGGTTCAGTCCTGTTTTACCCCTTTATATGAGCGGCTCAGTTGGTACAGAATGCCGTATCTGTTGTGGTTGTAAATGAGCGAGTCCTGGTTTAGTTCTGGCTCAGTTGTGGCTCAGTCCTGGCTCAGTCCTGGTCCAGTCCTGGTCCAGTCCTCTTTTAGACATGGTTTAGACCTGGTTTAGTCCTGGTTCAGTCCCGTTTTACCCCTTATATGAGCGGCTCAGTTGGTATAGAATGCTGTATCTGTTGTGGTTGTAAAGGAGAAGGTTCAGTCCTGGTTTAGTTCTGGTCCAGTCCTGATTCAGTCCTCTTGTAGCCCTACTTTAGTCCTGGTTTAGTCCCGTTTTACCCCTTATATGAGCGGCTCAGTCGGTATAGATTGCTGTATTTCCTGTGGTTGTAAATGAGCAGGTTCAGTCCTGGTTCAGTCCTGATCTAGTCCTGTTTCAGTCCTCTTGTAGCCCTACTTTAGTCCCGGTTTTACCCCTTATATGAGCGGCTCGGTCGGTATTGAATGCTGTATCTGCTGCGGCTGCAGAGGAGGGGGCAGCTGCAGCGGGAGCAGAGCCTCCACCATGTTGTGACAGTGATGAGGCGGCGTCCCTTCGCTGCTCGAGCTCTCGGCCACTTCTCCTCCGTGAAAGAAATAATCGCTCTGCAGAATGAAGCACTCGACCACCGACTGGTTCAGCTTCGTGGTGGAGAGCGTGTCCATGTTCTCAAAGTCTGGCCGCATCAGAGTGGGCCAGAAGCAGATGGAGAGATTATCCGCGGTCATCAGGGTGGTTTTACTGTGCTGGCTCACCCTAAAGAGAGAGAAGAAATGAGTCAGATGCCCTCCAGGCGTGTGTATAAGCCGGACTGAAGGGCACTGACACATATATATGCTGTATAAATATTCCTGTGTTAGATGCCCTCCCAGCCTGTGCGTCAATGCCCTTCAGGCCAGAATAAATCCCTGTCCTCCTGTCCTTCTATATCCCTGGTTTAGTCCCTGATTCGGTCCCTGGTTTAGTGCTCTTTTAGTCCTGGTTTAGTCCTGGTTCAGTCCCTGGTTTAGTCCTGGTCAGACCTGGTTCAGTCCCTGGTTTAGTCCCTGGTGTCGTTCTGGTTTAGTACTCTTTTAGTCCTGGTTTTTCATGGTTTAGTGCTGGTTGTTTTTGGCTCTGATTTAGTCCTGATTTAGTCACTGATGTAGTCACTGATTTAGCCTGGTTCAGTCCCTGGTTCGGTCCCTGATTCAGTCCCTGGTTTAGTCCCTGGTTTAGTGCTCTTTTAGTCCTGGTTTTTCATGGTTTAGTGCTGGTTCATCCCTGGTCCCTGTTTTCTGGCCCTGGTTTAGTCCTGGTTCAGTCCTTGGTTTAGTCCTGGTTTAGTCCTGGTTCAGTCCCTGGTTCAGTCCTGGTTCAGTCTCTGGTTCAGTCCTGGTTTTTTACCTGTTGAGGTGGGTGATGATGTATTTAAACACATTGTAATTCACTGGAGGAAACTTCTTCACGATTTCCCTTAAAACCAGAAGTCGCTCCATGTAGTCCACAATTTCTGCAAAAAAGACCATAAATATTACTTAAGTTAATTAAACAAAACAGACTGAATTAAAATGAACAAATGTTATAGAAAATAAATATGTTGGCATCAAATCACAAGATTCTAGGCAGACGCAGTGTCTCCTCACAGACAGCAGAGGGCGCACTAGGATTTATAATGAAAACTGCCCCATTCAAACATAAGATTTGTGAATAGAATTAAAATAAAATGAAAAGAAAAACATTAAACCAGAAGGATTTTTCAAGCATGTGGCATTAATGTGCTGGAGAACAGAGCTGAGCCTGAGGGGATTAATTAAAAATATATCCATCAAAATGACCAAAGTTTTGAGATTCTGGGACTCTTTAATCATTTAAGTGGCTCTAAACTTCTCCCACCAAGTACCAAAAAACAGATAAGTCTCTAAATTAAACAAATACTTAAACTGCAGAGGACTCCATGAGAAACTTGAATTTAAATAGTCCAATTAAATATTGAACTAGTCCATAAATATTTGTATATTTTTTAAATAATTGTGCGGTTAAAAGACTGTAAATATTTTCCAATTACAGTTACGTGTGAAAATATGCTTTCTCATATCTAATGTTACATCTAATTTGCTGAATCCATCTTCAATTAACTTCTTTAACTTGATATACTTTGTTTTCATCAGGTAATATGTGACCAACAATCGAACAAACGCTGGTCTGACAGAAGAAATCAAAGTTGTATATTTAGACATTCAAACTGTGTTATTGTCTTTCAGTTTTCATCCATCTGCAGCTCCATTTAATATAACTTCACGTCCTACAGTATACTGCTGCTCTCTCCTCCGTCTCCCCTGTGGATCTTAACCAGTTCTTGGGATATTTATAGCCCAAACCTCTGCCTCTCTGGAGTTTCACCTGCTCCGCTCATCCATCACACTAATAAGGACTTGCTTCACTTCCTGTGTCACAGGTCACGGGTCAAAAGGTTAAAGTCAGAGCTGTTAAATTCAAATAACTCAACTCTACACAATGACTCCATTACCCACGAAGCAACTGGCTTAGGAGAAGGCGATAAACAGCATAATTTAACAAAATAGAACAGACTGTGTCCCAAAAAACTGGCATCATTTCTTGCCGAAATAACCTCAAATTTCCACAGAATGTACAGAAACAGATCGAGATTTTATATTTAATGTTTTATTTTTGGTCTGTTTTGAGGTTGAGCCGTTCACTCCCAAAAGAGAAGTATTTTTTGAGTTTTGGAATCTGCTCGCACACAATCGCCCAAGACTGTGCAGCCTTCAGTGCAATTTGGAAAAACTTCACCAACTGGAAAACAAATTTGGACTTGGTACCAAAAATACAAATTTAAAGAGGAAGGCTGCTTAGTTTACCAGATCGACCAAGAATCTGGTAGACCATCATCATCATCATCATTGAGCTAGATTTAGTAGTTTTCAAGACAATTGCTTTAAAAATTATGTTTTGTGGGACACCCTGTATGTGTCATTTCTTTTGGTAAATGTTAGTATCTGATAATATTTTAGAATCAGACAGGTAGGGCTGATCAAAGTCTATCACAAAACATCAGAAGACAAAAAAAAACTATTTAAAAAACACATAAAATCCAGTGCAATGGGTATGTATGAAAAAGAAAACTAAGATGTTGTGCATAAAAGGGAAGATTTCTGTTTGCAATTGATCCATAATTGAGACTGAAATGAAATGTACTTATTTGAAAGGTTTCACAGCGATTATCGGTGTTAATGTGTCTAGAAAAGGGAAAAGGAGGCAGATAATATAAGACGACTCTTCTTTCTGCTCCTTTTCATTTATTTCTTGTATGTTTGATATTGTGATACTGTCATTTTATACTTTATGAATGAAATATACTAATGCTACTGCTACTGCTACTGCTACTGCTACTACTACTACTACTACTACTAATAATAATAAAAGAAGACAGTAATATGCAGGGACGTCTCTGGAGGCTTCCCTGAACATGAGATCCCAAAGTTTCAGGTTACAAAAAAGAATGAATTAAATGCCCAGCGATTGCAACTGTCTCCTATTTGAAAATGGTTAAAAAAAACTCACAAAAATGTACCACAAAAACAAATTGTACAGCAGGTCACTGAGGGGCTGGTGATGAAGTAGTCTGGATTTTTAAATAAAATGATTTCCGTGGTAACAGTAAAAATGGCCAGATCAGTATTTGGACAGACATAACAGGCGTCGTTTATAGAACTAGACAGATGCGTTATAGAAGTAAAGTAAAGTATTTGTGACGTACTTGCGGCCTCCACCAGCTCAGGGTGCAGACTGTACGGGATCAGGGGGTCGGGCAGATCTGCAAAGAACGCCTTCAGCGCTCCGGCCGCCGCGTTTATGGCGACGTCGAGAGCCACGAAGTCTATGTTGTGATCTGGAAGAGAAGAGAGAAAGTTACTATAAATATTACTGCGAATACTACTACAAATACTACTATAAATATGATTACAAATACTACTACAAATACTAATGCATTCAGTCTATGCTGTGATCGAGAGAGAGGAGAGAAAGAAACTACCATTAGTACCACCAAGGCTAATGTCATCAGGACCATGTCAACAACCAAGTTAAGGCCACAAGAGTTTAGTTTAGTTGGTGCTGCACCAATTAGAAAAAAAATATTTTAAACTGGGTTGTGTCCTCGGCAAGACCCGAGTCCCGAGATTAGTCCCGAGTTTTGTCCTGCTGTAGTCTTGGTTAAGTCCCCTGGTCCAAGTCCTGGTCTAGTCCCTAGTTTAGTCCCTAGTTTAGTCCCTGGTTCAGTCCCTGGTTTAGTCCCTGGTTTAGTCCCTGGTCTAGTCCTTGATTCAGTCCCTGGTTTAGTCCCTGACTTAGTCTTCGGTCCAGTCCTGGTTCAGTCCCTGGTTCAGTCCCTGGTTCAGTCCCTGGTTCAGTCCCTGGTTCAGTCCCTGGTTTAGTCCCTGGTTTAGTCCCTGCTCCAGTCCCTGGTTTAGTCCCTGGTTTAGTCCCTGGTCTAGTCTTCAGTCCAGTCCTGGTTAAGTCCCTGGTTCAGTTCCTGGTTAAGTCCCTGGTTCAGTCCCTGGTTCAGTCTCTTGTCTAGTCCTTGATTCAGTCCCTGGTTTAGTCCCTGGTTCAGTTCCTGGTTTAGTCTCCGATTTAGTCCCTGGTTCAGCTCCTGGTTTAGTGTCTGGTTTAGTCTCAGGCTTAGTCCCTGGTTCAGTCTGCGGTTTAGTCCCTGATCCAGTCCTGGTTTTCCTCTGTTATGTTTCAAACTCTGCAGTAATATTCTTAACCGGAGTATCTGGCACGAGTCCAGCTTTAACATGTGTTTCTCTTTACTCATTTCTGCCTCATCGTTTTGAGTAATTTTTTTCGTCTCTGGGGCGAATTTACGGCACAAACTCAGGTCCTAACTCAGCCCTGTTACAGAGAAAGTCCCGCTCCCCAAAAGTTCACGAGAATGTTTTAAAAATGTCCCGAATCTGGAAGCAATCAACACAATGGCCGCTCGTTTTTGCAGGCTTCAGTTCAACAGGTTTTGCAGCGGAGATCAAGTTTCAGGGAGTAACGTTTTTCGCAAAAATTCCCCCAAATTTGTGTCTCTCAGTAAAGGAGGTTGTGGGTTAGATCGTTCTGAGTGTGTGCATGTGTAGCTATCCTGGCTCCCCCTGTAGGAAAGAGAAAGTATTACCTTGATCGAACAGTTTCTGGATATTGTCTTGGTCCGTCTTGTTCCCACTGACTCTGTACAAGCCTTCGGTGGTCAAACCTGCAAAAAAACACAAGAAAATTTGATCAAAAAGTGAAATTTTCCAAAGCATTTCTGCAAATTCAGCCCGAGTGACAATAACTAAATGCTCAAATGATCCAAATCCCACCCAGTTTCACGAAAAGATGAGCTGAACGAAAACAGATGGACAAAACAAAGCAACAATCTGTAAACGATTAGCAGGATTTGAAAACACAATCAATGGACTCCATCTTGGCTTTCGGGAATTATCGACAGTCCAAAACTTCATTCAGAAAAATATCGAACACGGCACAGAAAATGGGTCGGTTAAAATGGCCGCCAACTCACGCTGGCTTCAAACTTAAAATAAATCTGTACAGTCCAGTGTACAGTTACAACCCTGAATACTAGTGTCAATATGAAGACATTATTTGTTTTTCATAGACCGATCAGCTTTATTCATAGAGACAGTTTCCAAAGTGCTACACAGACGATTAAGACAATAAAAGAGAGTAAAGCTGTGTCCGAATGTCTCCCCAAGCCCCTAAACCCTCATTCACTCCATAAACCTGCATTATTTAGTGGACTCTATAGTGTTTTATTCACATAAGAGATTCAGACACACAGCCTGGTTAGTCCTGGTTCAGTACCGGTTTATACTTTGTTTAGTCCCGGTTCAGTCCTGGTTCTAGTCCTGGTTCTAGTCCTGGTTCTGGTTCAGTCCTGATGCAGTCTTGATGCAGTCCTGGTGCAGTCACAGTTCTAGTTCTGGTTCTGGTGTAGTCCTGGTTCAGTCCTGGTGCAGTCCTGATTCAAGTCCTGGTTCAGTCCCAGGTTAGTTCTGGTTTACGATTTGTTTAGTCCTGATTCAGTCCCGGTTCAAGTCCTGGTTCAGTCCTGGTGCAGTCCCGGTTCTGGTGTAGTCCTGGTTCAGTTGCAGTTCTAGTCCTGGTTCAGTCCCGGCTCTAGTCCTGGTTCAGTCCTGGTTTTAGTTCTGATTCAGTCCAGGTTCTAGTAATGGTTCTAAGATCTGTTTCAGTCCTGGTTTAGTCCCAGCTCTATCCCTGGTTCAGGCCTGGTTTAGTCCTGCTTCGGTGCCAGTTCTAGTCCTGGTTCAGTCCTAGTTTAGTCCCAGTTCTAGTCCTGGTTCAGTCCTGGTTCTAGTCCTGGTTCATTCCTGGTTTAGTCCTGATTCAGCCCTGGTTCGGTCCTAGTTTAGTCCCAGTTCTAGTCCTGGTTCAGTCCTGGTTCTAGTTCTGGTGCAGTCCTGTTTTAAGTTCTGGTTCAGTTAGTTGTGGTTTATGATTTGTTTCATCCTGGTTCAGTCCTGGTTTAGTCTCGGTTCAGGCCTGGTGCAGTCCTGGTTCTAGTTCTGGTGCAGTCCTGATTCCGTCCCGGTTCTAGTTCTGGTATAATCCTTGTTCAGTCCCGGTTCTGGTCCCGGTTCGGTCCTGGTGTTAGTTCTGGTTTAGTCCTGGTTTAATCCTGGTTCATTCCCGGTTCTAGTTCTGGTTCAGTCTCAGTTCAGTCCTGGTTGTAGGTCTGGTTTACACTTTGTTTAGTCCAGGTTCAGTCACGGTTAAGTCTCGATTCAGGCCTGGTGCAGTCCCCGTTCTAGTTCTGGTGTAGTCCTTGTTTAGTCCTGGTTCTGGTCCTGGTTCAGTCCTGGTGTTAGTTCTAGTTTAGTCCTGGTTTAATCCTGGTATTTCCTGGTTCTAGTTCTGATTCAGTTCTGGTTCAGTCCTGGTTTAGTCTTGATTCAGTTGCAGTTCCAATCCTGGTTCAATCCTGGTTCTAGTTCTAGTGAAGTCCTGGTTCAGTCCAGGTTCTGGTCCTGGTTCTAGATCTAGTTTACTCCTGGTTTAGTCCCGGTTCATTTACAGTTCTCGTTCTAGTTCTGATTTAGTCCTGGTTTAGTCCTGGTTCAGCCCTAGTTCTAGTCCTGGTTCAGTGCTGGTTCTAGTCCTGGTTCAGCCCCAGTTCTAGTCCTGGTTCAGCCCCAGTTCTAGTTCTGGTTCAGTCCTATTCGCGCAGATGTAACCCGGATTATCACATTTCTCCTTTTTTAAACGTCTTAAATATTTCAGAGGATTGTGTCTCTGATTTCGTGTCTGAAGAGAGGAGGATATTTGATCATCGTTATCAGATCCGAGCTACTTCCTGTTCCCTCGGGCCCAACTTCCTGTGTGCGCATGTCCCTATCAGCGCTACAAAACACACGACAGCCACACACTACAGAAGAGACAACTGAAACGTCTTTCACAATCATACGAAATGCACGAGTGATTAGTAAATTCAAGAATTAAAATGGAAAAAAGTGTTTTCAGTGGAACATAGAGACCAAATTATACAGACAAACAATGAGGAGGGGAGGAGGGCTAATTAAAACCTCAGTTATTGTGAATAAACTCAATTTTCGGGGAAGTTTTTGTTTGTTTTGAGTTTACACAGGATACTAGGCTACTGAAAATAGTGATCTACTGTTTGCAAAGAGACTTGATTCGCGGGATGTTTTAAATTGGGAAAATCACAATTAACATTTAAATCAAAGCGTTCGATTTGTGCTTTAAATAAAATGCAAACTCTTTTGCGGTTTACTGGTTTAGTCCCTGTTGTAGTCCTGGTTTAGTCCCTGCTTTAGTCCTGCTCTAGTCCTGGTTTAGTCCCTGCTTTAGTCCTGGTTTAATCCCTGCTTTAGTCCTGGTTTAGCCCTTGCTTTAGTCCTGGTTTAGTACCCGCTTTAGTCCTGGTTTATTCCCTCCTTTGGTCCTGCTTTAGTCCTGGTTAAGTCCATGTTGCAGTCCCGGTTTAGTCCTGGTTTAGCCCCTGCTTTAGTCCTGATTTAGTCCCTACTTTAGTCCTGGTTTAGTCCCTGCTTTATTCCTGCTCTAGTCCTGGTTTAGTCCCTGCTTTAGTCCTGGTTTAGTCCCTGCTTTAGTCCTGGTTAAGTCCATGTTGCAGTCCTGGTTTAGTCCTGGTTTAGTCCCTGCTTTAGTCCTGATTTAGTCCCTACTTTAGTCCTGGTTTAGTCCCTGCTTTAGTCCTGCTCTAGTCCTGGTTTAGTCCTGGTTTAGTCCCTGCTTTAGTCCTGGTTTAGCCCTTGCTTTAACCCCTGCTTTAGTCCTGGTTTAGTCCCTCCTTTGGTCCTGCTTTAGTCCTGGTTAAATCCATGTTGCAATCCCGGTTTAGTCCTTGTTTAGTCCCTGCTTTAGTCCTGGTTTAGTCCTGGTTTAGTCCTGGTTTAGTCCTGGTTTAACCCTGGTGTAGCCCCTGCTTTGGTCCTGGTTTAGTCCTGGTTTAGTCCTGCTTTAGTCCTGCTTTAGTCCAGTCAGTGTCCAAGTGTCATTCTGAAGCAAAGACAAACTGATGTAAAAAAAAAAAAAGTGATGAAATAAATTTCACGGTTTTGAAACTTTTGACCCTCGAGCGACAAACCAATAAAATCTGCCCCCAAAACTCTTCTATTCCACTGATACAAAGAGCTCTCTGTGTGAACCAGGACTAAACCAGGATGAACCAGGACTAAACCAGGACTGAACCAGGACTTTTAAAGAGGAGCATTTAACTTAGACAACATTTACAGCCTCTTCATTGTGTTTGTGTTTTCACACAAACTGAGAAAAACTCAGCCTAAAATGTGAGTTTGTGCATTAAACATGCATGAATGAAACAAAACACAACTCCAGGTCTGTTTGTGATGATAAAAAACATTATAACAAAGCAGAAAATAGCGTAATATTGGCCCTTTACAGATAATATACAAGCAGAACTAAACACTAAATCCACTTTTTTGCTACTTAACTTTCTACATGGTGTTTTAATTGTGTTGTCTACCGTTCCTATTTCAGTGCAAGCAAGGTTAAGTTTGCACCGTGGTGGTCAAAAAATGTAAAAAATGAACTTTATTTGTATGTATTTATGTTTTATCCCTCACTGCCTCATTACCAAGTCTGAGAGTCAACGCTGTTCCTCTGAGCTGCAGACAGACTAATGGCAAACACACCTTTCTCATTCACATAAACAGTTTCAGATGCACATAAACAACCGAGATCATGAGTCTAACCCGCAACCTCCACGCTGAAGGGAGGAGACGGGCGAACCGCTGTGCCACCGCGGTTGATCGTGAGGTTAATTTAACGTGTGGTCCGTGAGCTGCAGGTCAATAGTGAAATCAATACACGTTTTGTGGAGCAGAGGTTGAGGTTTTAATGAGGGTCAGAGGAACACGTGTGCTCAGAGGAGAGAGACGTTTAAGACACAAAAAGGTCCTGAGACGGGTCCCACTGCTCCTGAGAGACGCTGAAGGACGGGTCTGGTCCCTGGTCTGGTCCCTGGTCTGGTCCCTGGTCTGGTCCCTGGTCTGGTCCCTGGTCTGGTCCCTGGTCTGGTCCCTGGTCTAGTTCTCTCCTTGGTCCCTGATGTACACTGCAAATTTCTCGCATCTGGCCAAGATTTTACAATTTATATCAGGTAATTCATCTTAATTCTAGTCTAGAGGTCGTTTATTTTAAGAGGACTTGTCAAGTAAAATCACCTTGCAGCATGGACAGATAATTTCACCACTTTAGTCATTTTCTGATAGATTTAAGTGTTTATATCTTAAATTTTGCCCAAGCTTTGGTCGCTTGTTTGTTGGTGACTGATAAGGAGTGACGAAGGGGCAGATGTCTGGTCCCTGGTTTAGTCCTGTCACTGTTCTCTGTTCTAGTCTGTGGTCCAGTCTCCGGTCCAGTCCTGGTCCCTGGTCTGTGGTTTCTAGTTTGTTGGTGACTGTGATGTGCAGTGACAGACGGGCAAATGTCTGGTCCCAGATGTAGTCCTGTCCTGTCCCTGGTCTAGTCTGTGGTTCAATCCTGGCCCAGTCCTGTGGTCTCTAGTTTGTTGGTGACTGTGATGTGCAGTGACAAAGGGGCAGAGGTCTGGTCCCTAGTTTAGTCCCTACTTTAGTCCTGTCCCTGGTCTCTGTTCTAGTCCGTGGTCCAGTCTGGTCCAATCCTGGTGCCTGGTCTCTGGTCCAGTCCTGGTCCCTGGCCTGTGGTCTCTAGTTTGTTGCTGACTGTGATGTGCAGTGACAAAGGGGCAGATGTCTGGTCCCTAGTTTGGTCCCTAGTTTGGTCCCAGTTTCAGTCCTGTCCCTGGTCTCCATTCTAATCCGTGGTCCAGTCTGGTCCAATCCTGGTCCCTGGTCTCTGGTCGGGTCTCTGGTCCAGTCCTGGCCCAGTCCTGTGGTCTCTAGTTTGTTGGTGACTGTGATGTGCAGTGACGGCGGGGCAGAGGTTTGGTCCCTAGTTTGGTCCCTAATTTAGTCCTGTCCCTGGTCTCTGTTCTAGTCCATGGTCCAGTCTGGTCCGGTCCTGGTCCCTGGTCTCTGGTCTCTGGTCCAGTCCTGGTTCAGTCCTGTGGTCGCTAGTGGTGGTGACTGTGGTGTGCAGTGATGAAGGGGAAGACGTTTGGTCCCTAGTTTTGTCCCTAGTTCAGTCCTGGTCCCTGGGCTCTGTTCTAGTCTGTGGTCCGGTCTCTGGTCCAGTCTTGGTCCAGTCCTGTGGTCTCTGGTGCACTGGTGACTGTGATGTGCAGTGACGGAGGGGCAGATGTCTCTTTCTAAAGCTGTGATTCAAACAGATGGAGTTATAAATATAGAGCAAAGCCTCCAGACAAAACCACCGAGTTAAAAGGACATAACCCCAGAAATGCACTTTAGTCCAGCTTTATAATGTCACTGTCAGAGTGTTTGGTTTACACAGCACGGGCATTTCAGTGGGTTACTTATTTAGGTGGTGGACCTGAGCTAAAATAAACCAGGATTAACCCAGGTCAAAACCCAGGGCTGAACCAGGTTTAATCCAGACTAAAACAAGGAATAAAACTGAGCCCAACCAAGGACTAAAACAGGTCAAATCACTAAACCAGGTCAAAAGCACTAGATTTAACCCAAGTCAAAACCAGGAATAAACCAGGACTAACTCATGTCTAAACCAGGACTAAATCAAGGTAACACCAGGTCTAAACCAAGACCAAACCAGGTCAAAAAAGGTATATACCAGGATTAAGCCAGGACTAAGGCCAGGTCCAACCTTAGGTCTAACCAATGACTAAACCAGGACTAAACCAGGTCTAAACCAAGGCTAAACCAGGACTAACCCAGGTCAAAACAGGTATATACCAGGATTAAACCAGTACTAAACCTAAGTCCAACCCCAGGTCTAAACCCGGACTAAACCATGTCTAAACCCGGACTAAACCAGGTAAAAACAGGTATATACCAAGATTAAACCAGGACTAAACCCAAGTCCAACCCCCAGTCTAATCAATCACTAAACCAGGTCTAAACCAGGTCTAAACCAGGTCTAAACCAGATTTAAACCAGGTCTAAACCAGGACCAAACCAGGTAAAAACAGGTATATACCAAAATAAAACTAGGACAAAACCCAAGTCCAACCCCAGCTTTAATCAATCACTAAAGCAGGTCTAAACCAGGTCTAACCCAAGTCAAAACAAGGTCTAAACCAGAACTAAACCAGGTCTAAACCAAGACTAAACCAAGTCTAAACCAGGACTAAACCAGGTCTAAACCAGAACTAAAGCAGGTCTAAACCAGAACTAAACCAGGTCTAAACCAGGACTAAACCGGGTCTCAGACACTGGCCTCTGCAGTCAGGGAGAGCTGCAGTTTTGGACATGCAACTTTTGACCCAAGACAATATTTTAGACTCATTTTGACAGGAGCAGAAAGTACAAATACGTTTTATCTCTGGGTGTGATTTTCAGAGTTATGTCCCTCTCTCTTTCTCTCTCTCTCTTTCGCTCTGTGACGCTCGTGACTTTGTGAATAGTTTGAGAATTATAGAATCCTGAGGCCGATGTAAAAATAGAGGAACAAAAACATGCGAATGGTGACACAGCTGCTGCCACTGACCTCCCCCTTAGGCACCTCCTCCATCCCTCCCTCTCTATCCCTCCATCCCTCTGTCTTCTCTTCCCAATTTCACTCTCCAACACCTCCCTCAGCTCTCTCTCTCCGTCTGCTCTCCTCTATTCCAACATCACTCTTTCTTCCTCTCTTATCTTTATCCTTTCTCCATTTTTTTCTCTTCCTCTCTCTCCCGCTCATCTTTATCCTCCTGTTGTCTCCATCTTTTCTCTCCTCCTTGCGCCTCTCTCTGTCCATCTCCTTTTCCATTCTCCCCCTCTCCATCACTCTCTTCTTTCTCTTTTACTACCATCCTCCCTCCTCCTCTCTCTGCCTCGTCTTCAGTCACCGTTCCTTCGCTCTCTCCCTCTTCTCTTTCTCTCCATCTGTCCCAGTCCCTCTTTCACCTATTCACCCACTCACTTTCCCTCTTTCCCTCGCTTTGTCTATCTTTCAATCCATCCATCTCCCTCTCCCTCCCGAATCGCTTTTCTCTCCCTCACCTATTAAACCACTCATTGACTAATCTCCCTCTCCCATCCCTTCTCTTCTCTCTTCTCCCTCTTTCCTTTCCTCTCTTCCCTCCCTTCTTGCATCTCCCGGACTCTTCCAGGAAATCGTCTGACAAACATTATCAAACTGCGGTGACTCATTTTTCTGTCAGTTCATTTCAAAGTCCACCCGTCCCTCCCAGTGACATCGCAGTGACATCACGGTTTAATCACAGTTTAATCATGGCACCTGAATGTTTGTGCGTTTAAAACTTTAGTCCTGGTTTAGACCTGGGTTAGTACTGTTTTGGTCTTGGTTTAATTCTGACAGAGGCCTGGGTTAGACCTCGAAGCAAGAAAATGGGTTTCAGCTTTGAGTTTGTAGTAGTCAGGAGGTAAAAGAAGGGCTTTAGACCTGGTTTAGACCTGGTATAGACCTGGTTGAGACCTGGTTGAGGCCTGGTTGAGACCTGGTTGAGACCTGGTTGAGACCTGGTGTAGTTGTGGTTTAGACCTGGTTTGGACCTGTTTTGGACCTGGTTTAGGCCTAGTTTAGATCTGGTTTGGACCTGGTTTAGACCTAGTTTAGTTGTGGTTTAGACCTGGTTGAGACCTGATTTAGACCTGGTTTAGACCTGGTTTAGACCTAGTTTAGACCTGGTTTAGACCTGGTTTAGACCAAGTTCAGACCTGGTTTAGTTGTGGTTTATTTTTATTTATTTATTTAAACTTTATTTAACCAGGAAACACCCATTGAGATCGAGATCTCTTTTTCAAGGGGGACCTGGCCAAGAGGTCAGCAGCACACGTCAAGAATATTACAAAACTAAAAATACTTTACAAAATGCATACAATTGGAGCAAATAATTTAAATCTAAAACAGGCCTAAAATGCAACAATATTTCATAAATTGTCAAATATTATAAAGTGCATAGATTAACAACAACAGTTACATTTAAAGGCATAAGCACTGAGTAATTGAATCCCTCTGCCTTTGTAGTAAAAAAGATTTAAAAATATTAAAAGAAACTAGATCAGGCCATTTAGTTTCTGTCTGGAGAGTGTTCCACGAGGAAGGAGCAGAAAAACCAAAAGCTTGCTTACCCATCTCTGTGCGTACATGAGGGACAAAACACTGATAAACATTTCAAGAACGCAGACTATAGTGGCTGGTGCTTCTTTGGAGAAGAGAAGACAAATAGAGTGGAACCATACCTAAGAGAGCTTTATAATTCAATTCAATTTATTTATTTTGTAGCGCCCAAAATCGCAACAACAGTAGCCTCTAAGGGCGTTCCAAGATTTGGATGACCAGAAGCATCCAGTGGGTATAACGTCTAACTGTTAGTGAAGGCCACTGGGCTCTGGCATAGAGCTCACAGTGATGGGTGAGGCGACTACACCCAGTCACAAACCTCAAAGCACAGTGATAAACAGTGTTCAGTGACTGCAAACAAGAGGATGAAGCTGACATATAAATAACGTCCCCATAATCAATCAAAGGTAAAAATGTTGCAGCAACAAAACGTTTGAGCTGATAGTGTAAAACAGGATTTGTTTCTAAAATAAAATCCGAGCTTTACCTTCAGTTTGCGTACCAACGATGACACATGCTCTTTAAAAGTAAGTCTCGCGTCTATTACAAAACCAAGGTATTTGTAACTGTCAACCACTTCAATTTGTGTTCCTTGCACAGTTGTTATAATCGGAATATTCTCCAAAAGGAAATTTTGAGTGACAAAAATCATAAATTTACTTTTGTCAGCATTCAGAACCAATTTCAATTAATGCAGAGGAGCCTGAACAGCATCAAAAGATGATTGTAAAAATTCAGCAGCCTGTGCAAGAGATTTGGCGCAGCAATAAATGACAGTACCATCAGCATAAAGATGATAAGAAGAGTTTGGCAGATTTTCACAAAGATTATTAACATAGATTGAAAATAAAATTGGTCCTAAGACCGAACCCTGAGGTACACCTTTTGTGACCTCTAAGAAGGAAGACACTGACCCAGACATTTGAACACACTGTGATCTATTTGACAAATAATCATGGAACCAATTAGCTGCTCGATTAGAAATGCCACTGTTGACTAAAGTTTTGATCATAAGAGTGTGATCCACAGTATCAAATGCCTTGGGAAGATCAATGAACAGAGCAGTTTAGACCTGGATGAGACCCGGTTTAGACCTGGTTGAGACCTGGTTGAGACCTGGTTTAGACCTGGTTTAGACCTGGTTGAGACCTGGTTGAGACCTGGTTGAGACCTGATTGAGACCTGGTTTAGACCTGGTTTAGACCTGGTTTAGTAGTGGTTTAGATCTGGTTTAGACCTGGGTTAGACCTAGTTTAGACCTGATTTTGTGTAGCTTTTGCGGGATCATATGGAAAGTGGAATAATGCTTAACTATGATTTATTTCCCTAAAAACACATAATTGGTCACTAAAGAAGCATCACATTTTTGAGAAAGCAGGAAAAGAGCAGAGAGACAGACGGAGAAAAAGAGGACACGAGAAAGAGAAAGAGAGAAAGAAGGAGAGTGTGAGCGCTACAGTGACTCATGAGGGTCAAAACAGACTAATCTCACAAGACGTTTCTCTGCTTTGGCTAAACTCAAGCTGTCACTGCCACATTTCAGTGTTTAAAGAATGGTTTGCCCTCAGCTCAAAACAAAGACGTCTCTGGTTCTATTCCCGTAGCAAAATTCAGCTAAATATTTAATCAACTTTTTAAATGGGCTTAGTTTGAAATGTTTTTAGGTTTACGAAGCAGAAAGCAAAGTCTAGAAAACAAATCAAAGTACATTAATCTGGCTCTAAATGATAAAAAGTACATACATTTCATGTATATTTAATGTATTCACTTTGACAAAGGACAGTTTTAGCCTTAAGGGTCTCGGGAGGAGCAGAAGAGAAGATGTCGGAGTTTAACCCTGAAGCCCTCTCTCCATTCGTCTCTTTTCCTCGCTTTTACCCCTCTCCTCCTCTCCTCCCTCTGGGTCCCTCGCTCTTTCAATTCTCCATCTATCTTAGTCTCTCTGCACCATCCTCTTCTCTATTTGTATTTGTATCTGCTAATATCGAAACAAAGTCTTCAATATTGGTATCAATCGCTATGAAACTCAATACTGATATTCTGTGCAGATATTTTTTGCGCTTCTTTAGCCTGAGTGACCAGATAATAATAATAATAATAATAATAAATAATAATAAAACATTTTATTTATTTGGCACCTTTCTGGACACCTAAGGTTGCCTTACAACAACATTTTAGCGAGTTTTCAGAGACACATGTCCTCAAAGACGCTTTACAGAGCATTATTAACAGAGCATTTTTCATTCACTTCAGACGTGGTTGTGGTGAACTATTACTGTAGCCACAGCTGCCCTGGGGCACACTGACAGAAGCCAATCGGCACCATCTGCCCCTCTGACCACCACCATCACTCACTCACACTCCACTTTCACACCTACAGTGCATGTTTTGGGTTGATGGGGGAAACCGGAGCGCCCGGAGGAAACCCATCCAGCAAACTCCACACAGAAAGGATCGAACCTGGGACCTTCTTGCTGTGAGGCGTGAGTATTAGCCACTCAGTCACCGCGCCGCTAAATTAGATTAGTATTATATGACATTTAGGGCTAGGTTTCGTTAAAAAGTTGCCGATACGATACATACCTTGATACGTAGGCCACAATACGAAACATATCTCGATACAGTGAGCTTTTGATTCAATATATTTCAAAATGATTCAATACGGGTCAATAAAAATAAAGGCTAAATCATGGCTGTGATACTAAAAGTCTTTGATAAACCACTTCTTGTGCAAAGTGAATATGAAACAAGCCCATTTTAAACACCAAAACAGTTAAAATGTCAAATATGTGGCATAAACAAGTTTCCTTCCACTAAACAAGCAACAAAACTGTAGCGCTGTAACAAAATAATTTAGTAAAATATACCAAAAAATACTGCATTGATACAGCACCCCATGATACTGATGTAGAATCCTCACATTAAACAATACGATATATCGATATTTCAACATCATTTTATATTCCAGTTAAATGCTAAATGTTATTATGTAGAAATATCGGTATCAGAAAATATCGCTTATTAGCCACAGCAGCGGACCAAATATGGGAAATCAGCTCCAAGAAATCCATATCGGTGCATCCTTAGAGTAAATGCAAGTGAAAGTCTTTGCCTCTCCCTCTTTATTTCTCTCTTCCCACCCCCTTTCTTCCTTTTCTATTCCCCGTTCCCCTCCCTTCTCCCTCCCTTCCTCCCTTTCTTCCTCCTCCTCTCTTCCTTGTTCCTTGTATCCCATTGAGAGCGGATTAAAACAGCGAGTGCAGCTTGAGGCGCAGGTCAGAATCAGGTTAAAACAGCAGCAGGTTCAGATCTCTACACCAGGTCACAGCCAAAGAGCACCTCAGAATTCCCATCTCTTCGCTGCTCGGATATGGGAAAATTACTACTAATATTTTAAAAGCTGCTGTAAATTAAAGAGGCGGTATTGTGCAAAATTGATTTCTTTTTAGCTTTCTGTGTTGCTGAGTGCATTTTGTGATCTCTCTCGGGCCCTGTTCAAATACTCCTTACAGTTAGCATTACAATCCAGTACAAAAAAACGCCCACAAGCCTACCTCACCCATGCTCCCACAGGACAATTCTCCATAAATAGACAAAAGCAGGATATAAAACTAAGGAAGCACCGAATATTCGGCCACCGAATATTGCAAAAAAAAGACACATTCGGCCGAATAGTGGCCTGTGACAAAATGACGCAATCAAACTTTGTCTAAAATGTCGGCCGTGTGGAAATGTTTTAAAGCAGGGGTTCCCAATACGTCGATCGCGATCTAATGTATGTCGATCTAATGTATGTCGATCTAATGTATGTCGATCTAATGTATGTCGATCTAATGTATGTCGATCTAATGTATGTCGATCTAATGTAGTACTTGTCTTGAGACCATTTTTTTACGGTTTTGGTCTTGTCTCGGACTTGACTGCGTTTGGACTCGGCCTTGTCTCGGACTCGACCGCGTTTGGACTCGGTCTTGTCTCGGACTCGACTTTGTTTGGACTCGGTCTTGTCTCGGTCTTGAAGGCGCATGGACTCGGTCTTGTCTCGGACTCGACCGCGTTTGGACTCGGTCTTGTCTCGGACTCGACTTTGTTTGGACTCGGTCTTGTCTCGGACTTGACTGTGTTTGGACTCGGTCTTGTCTCGGACTCGACTGCGTTTGGACTCGGTCTTGTCTCGGTCTTGAAGGCGCTTGAACTCGATCCTGTCTCGGTCTTGAAGGTGCTTGGACTCGGCCTTGTCTCAGATTCGACTGCGTTTGGACTCAGTTTTGTCTCGGACTCAACTGCGTTTGGACTCGGTCTTGTCTCGGACTCGACTGTGTCTGGACTCGATCTTGTCTCGGAGTCGACAGTGTTTGGACTTGGCCTTGTTTCGGTCTTGAAGGTGCTTGGACTCGGTCTTGTCTCGGATTCAATCTTGTCTCCGAGTGCACATCGGCTCCCTCTCTGTGCGCTGATTAAAAGAGCAAGACGAGTAGGCAGATTATTTTGACTTGGTGATTTTATAAGTAGCTCACATGCTGAAAAAGTGTGGGCACCTGTTTTAAACTGTCTGAGAGCGAGAAAAGAACTGCAGTTTGCAATTTCTTAAGCATTTCTTGCAGTTTCTTAAGCATTTTATTTGTGGCTTGATATACAGGCACCGTTGTTAATGTTTTAATCAATATAAAACAATTTTAAGATGTCTCAGATGTCATGGTCATAGTAGGTTATTGATGCAATATTTTTAAAAAAAGTGAAAAACTTAACATTTGATATTCGGTTTCAGTTTCGGTATTTGGTCAAGCATTTAATTTTTATTCGGTTTCGGCCACAAATTTTCATTTTGGTGCATCCCTATATAAAACAATATACTACAACTTCACAAATCTGGTGCCAAAACAATAAAAGTTAACACTGATCTAAAAAGGTTATAAGTTAGCAATTAATACCCCATAAAACCAAAACACCTCCTCTTTAAATCTCCAAATCAAACAACAAAATATAAATAGTTTGTCATTTTTTCCCATCCTTCAGCTGTCAAATTTGCAAGCTCATAAAATAAGCCGTTAACTTAAAATAGACCAGGCAGTTTCACGTTTTTATCACAAGTTAATACTCTTAAACAGTACAGTAGGGATTGGCAGAGTAATAAAACCTAATGGGATTAAGCTCCACCCGACCGAGCTGTAACCATCAGAGAAAATAAACACGCCTCACCTCAGTTTAACCTCTGGCTTCAACCACACAAACCACCGCAGCTAATCGTGTCATAACTGTGGGCGAGGGTCTGGTTCTAATCTGGGTTTAGAACGGGTTTAGATCTGGTTTTAGTCTTGGATGAGTCCTAGTTTGGTTCTGATCTAGTCCTGGCTGTTTTGGTCCTAGTTTAGACCTTCATTAAACTTGGTTCAGTTCTGGTTTGGTGTTAGTTCAGTCCTGTTTCAATCTAAGTTAAGACCCAGTTTCAGAGCTGATTCAGTCCAGGTTTAGACCTACATTAGACCTATTTTAAACCTGATTCGATCCTGGTCCAGTCCTTGTTACAGACTAGGTTGGTTCTAGTGCTGGTTTAGTCCTGGTTTAGTCCTGGTTCAGTGTCAGTTTAGCCCCTGGTTTTAATCCCTGATCAGTCCTGGTTTTAGTCCTGGTTTAGCTCTGTTTGAGACCCGTTTGAAACCTGGTTCAGTCCTGGTTTAGCCCTGTTTGAGACCTGGTTTTAGTCTCTGTTTTAGTGTTGGTTTTAATCCTGGTTCTGTCCTGGTTCCGTCTTGGTTTTAGTCCTGGATCAGTCCTGGATCAGCCATGGTTTAGCCCTGTTTGAGACATCCTTGAGACCTGTTTGAGACCTGGTTCAGTCCTGGTTTTAGTCCTGGATCAGTCCTGGTTTAGCCCTATTTGAAACATGTGTGAGACATGTTTGAGACCTGGTTGTAGGCCTGGTTTTAGTCTCTGTTTTAGTTCCTGATGAGTCCTGATTTTAGTCCTGGTTCAGTCCTGATTTAGCCATAGTTTAGCCTTGTATCAGTCCTGGTCTAACCCTCTTTGAGACCTGTTTAGACCTCCTGACCACAGTTAATGAGGTGTGCATCGGTGGTTGCTGTGGTCTAGTCTCCCACTGCTCCCAGTTTAAACCATTGTAAAAGCACCAGCTCCGGCTGAGTCACGAAACCACAAACATGAGTCAAACTTCACTGAATCCAGCACTTCAACTCAAAACAAAGACCGGACTGTGAACGGGGCAATCAGAAGAGCAGCTCACACATTTTTCCCACGTTTAAAAGGTGCACTGTGCAACTTTTGATGGAGTAATATGGCATTACACTTATTTATTTCTACAGAGCCCACTCACAGTGACAATGCAAGTTTTTTTTTTTTAAGTCAATAACTTATTTTTTTTTTATTGATTAAATGCAAGACGTCTCTGTTTAATGCCACACCGGGACATTCAAAACAAAGCAACAGCATCTCCAGTGACAAGCAAGTGACGAACCCTCCACCACAAAAGTTACACATTGCACCTTTAAGTTATGGACATGTTAACATGTATGTCTATGGCGGACTGTTCAGTAGTTACCACGGTGACACAATGCAGAGAGATTAGCAAACACTGCCTCAAAAAACGTTTTAAGATTTAACTCTGAAAACACTGATAAATACAAAATGGATTTAAAGAGCACTTTTTCAGGGACCTGTGATAAATACAATCGTTCATGGTCGTGTTCAAGAGTTTGATTTTCAACAAAAAGGTGAGAGTGACTAACGGAAAAACTGTTGGCAATGCTAACGAACTTGTGACAAATCAGCTGGAACTGCAACAGATGAGTTCAAATCAGTGCTGTCAAATGATTCATTTTTAAAATCAGATTCATCACACTTTAGAATTCTGATTAATCATGATTAATCCCAGTTAATTATTCTTCAAAAAAAGACCAAAATATTTAGATTTTTCTATCGCTGGTAGTTTTGTTGCCACGGGTGCGCTCGGCCAACGCTTTTTGTCATGCTCGGTTTGTTGTTGGTACAAGTAGCATCGTTGCTGCCGCTGAATCAAATTTTGCTTTAAGACGGTATTTTAAACTTGTTGCGCTTCTGTGTAAAGAGAGTTCATCGCTGCAATATCTGCAAACTACCTTAGTTTTATCTAAAGTCATGTATGGACAGACCTGATCACTGACCTAATAACCTGCGCCGCCTTCAGGTCACCATCTGCACTTTCCATAGAGGAACGTTCAAACTAAATTGTGTGATTAATCTGTTTTAACGCAAGTGCGCTATTTTTTTCGTGATTAATCGCATGTCAACGTGTTAACGTTGAAAGCCCTAGTTCAAATCAAACTAAATTTTAACATGCCTTAGACAGAGCAGTTCTTATAGTTAGCACATCATCAGCTGCAAATTATCAATAGTTGGACAACCTTCATTTTAAGGCTGTAAGGTGAATCACAATTTTATCAAAATCGCAAAAACTGTATGATAATTTTCTCCACAAACAACAGAATCTCTCCTGAAAAGCTTCTCACCCTGTAGTTTAGATCTGTACAAACATGTTCTGAAACGTGATTCTTGTAGTAATTGTCTTTTTGTCAGTATTCCGGACGTGATTAAAATGTGAACTTTGAACAGAATCCTTCATGATATTTAAAGTCGACAAGTTGAAGTCAATAGTGTTCATGTTCATAACAGTAAAACACATTTCATCAACATCGATACGGATCAATACAAACTGAGTGAGCTGCAGCTGCTCTGACGTCAACTCCAATGGAAATGACTCCTGTTCATGGGACCACAACAGCTATTATACGACTATTACTACTGCTATAGACCAGAGACCGGACCAGAGACCAGACCAGAGACCAGAGCAGAGACCAGACCAGACACTATACCAGAGACCAGACCAGAGACCTAAGACCAGAGACAAAAGCAAAGACCAGAGACCATACCTGAGACCAGACCAAACCTGAGACCGGCCCAGATACCAGAGACTAGACCAGAGACTAGCCAAGAAGACTAGACCAGAGACTAGAGACCAGAGACCAGACCAGAGATCAGACCAGAGACTACCCCAGAAACAAAACCAGAGACCACAATCCAGACCAGAATCTGAAAAGAGATCAAACCAGAGTTTATACCAGAGAGACTAACTCCAAAACCCAAGACCTAAAACCGAAGATTAAAGACCAGAGACCAAAGACCAAACCAGAAACCAAACCAGAGACCAGAGACAAAACCAGAGACCTAAGAACAGAGACCAAAGACTAGACCAAAGTCTAGCCTAGAGATCGGAAAGATTTGACCAGAGACCTAAAACCAAAACCAGAGACCAGACTAAAGACTAAACAAAAGACTGGACCAGAGCCTACTATTACTACAACAAAGAAGGAGACCAGAGTCCAGGCCAAGGACTAGACCAAAGACTAGACCAGAGGCTAGACAGTTCAAATATGGGAATTACACTGAGGTTACATCATGATTATGTCATTTAAAGGTTTGGTGAAGCCCACAGAAACCCAGGGTCACGCTCCAGGTTTCATTTAGTCCAACAGTGAGGAAGAAAAGTTCATTTTAAATACATTGAGTTAGGTCCAAAATCCCGTAAAGTGGAAAAAGACGAGATGACACTTCAAAGAAACGCAATAATCGCTGCTGAAGGCGATGAATATGGTTTAAACCAGAGGAGAAAGAGAGAAAAGGGAGAGGGGAAGAAAGGATGAAAGAAAGAGAAGGAGAGAAGAGAGGTGAGCAAATGTAGTTTAACCAGGGGAGAGTAGAGGAGAGAAAAGAGAAGAAAGATGAAGCAAGGGAAGGAGAGAAGAGGGTGAGGAGAGGGGAAGAGAGGGAAAGGAAAATGGAGAGAGGGAGCAGAGGGTATCCTTGTTTTCCCTGTTGATTACACGGTACGGCCAAGAAATATACAAAAGATAAATTCACAAATGATGAACCTTTTCTATAGTGACTGGACCCAATTATTCACTGTTTTACAACAAAAATCTGCATTATAACAGTATTCAAAAGGCGATTTAAAAGATGCATTGTGTAACTTTTCTGCTGGAGGGTCTGTTAAGTGCTTTTCTCCTTGATATTATTGCTTTGTCTGGTATTAAACCTTTCTATATTCATGGAGACCAAACCAGAACAGGTTACAAGTCAGATCTGTGGAGAGGCAAACCCGCTCACAGTCAGAATGCCCGTTTTCCAAAGTATTTCTGAGCTACAAAACTACCTGTAACTGAATAAATTTAAGGCAGAGCTGTTTAATGCCATACTGTGGAACATTCCAGGCAGAGCAATGACGCCCAACCCTAAAGTTACATAGTGCCTCCATCTGTTTTATATATTATTGGTATACAGAATATTGTGATGTTATCTGGAACTTTAACATAATTAAAATTTGTAAAAAAAATAAAATAAATAAATAAATAAATAATAATAAAATAAAAAAACACTCTTATCATACTGTCTATTATTAGTAGTAGTAGTAGTAGTAGTAGTAGTAATAATCATCTTCATAATAATATCCCTCTTGCTATCTTTTTGCTTATTTAGAATTTATTATTATTTTTACCATTTATATTTTTGCTCTTCTATATTATATTATATTATATTATATTATATTATATTATATTATATTATATTATATTATATTATATTATATTATATTATATTATATTGTGATGTATGAGCTACTGTGTCCAAATAATTTCTCTTGTGGATCAATAGTTTGTCTATTATTATTATTATGATTATTTCACCTAAATTAGTATGTTTATAGTTATGTCCACTGTCTTCCTTATTGTCCGTTTAAGACAAAAAATCTAAATAAAAAAACTAAATAAAAATAAATATGTGGAACTTTAGAGACAAAGCAATAGCATCTCCAGACCAGAGACTAGACCTGAAACTAGACCTGAAACTAGACCTGAAACTAGACTAGAGACTAGACTATAGACCAGAGACCAGACCAGAGACAAAACCAGAGACAAGATCAGAGAGACTAATCCCAAGACCGAAAACCAAAGATTAGAGATCAGAAATTACACCACAGACTAGACCAGAGACTCTCCATGGTAGCGGACCCCCAACCTAGACAAAAACATGACCTGGCCTAGTCTTACTGACCCAGCTCATAGCACATCCATCTTATACATTTCTCCTGCTGTTTATGTGCAGAGCGGCGGGGGCAGTCAGGGTCAGGCTGGGGCACTGCATTAAACATCAGGAGCAGTTAATCGGCCTCTCCAAACCATAAACAAGTATCATCATGTGAAAGAGTCCACGGGGAGAGCAGCACTTCATTTACTGTGATAGAGCTCAGAGGCGGAGGGAGGAGCAGAGGAGCGGGATCAGTGTACAGAGTTTATGCTACTACAGAGTGTTGTCACGATGCTGGAATTTCGGTACTTAAACAGTGATTCTCTGGCTATTTTTCTCCAAACACACCACATCTGCAGATTAACTAGAGACGTTTGACCTGCCCTACACGACAAGGGCTCAAGGAGGACGGGAGGGCATCTGACACTCAGGGATATATAGTAGGGCCCAAACGATATGGATTTTGTTTTGGCTGATATGATACCGATAAAATGGGAGTTGGAGCTGCCGATATATTTATGATGAAAAAAATTCACTGTAAATCTTCAATTGTAAATAAAACTTAGGTTTGGCTCTATTGGATTTTCAATTAGGTTTATTTAGGCGACATTTATTGTTATTCTGCTTCTTTACATCATATTTAAAGACAGTAGGTTGGCCCAATGGCATTTTTGTATTATATTCTAGCCAGTAAAGAAAGGGCTATTAAGTAAACTACCGCTGTTAGCCTTTAGCGGTAAATGTGTGTGCGCCGCGGTAATTAATGATCTGCTAAATGCTGATAATTCACACCTCTATTCACAGCTCATTTCCATATCAGTGTGTGTTCAGTAACATATATATGGCCACTATAGTCACTTTACAGTTGCTAATAGAAGAGAAAACAGCCTGTTTATGTGTGCGAGCTACAGCAGCTAATCGCTACCCAATGAGAAAGAACCAAAACGAGCTTCAAAACCGACACATTTCCAACACTCAGCCTCACACAGGCTCCTCTCAGATCACAAGTCTGCAGTAAGAACTGTCCTTTTAATCCAGACTCAAACTGAGCGTCCGGAAAAAGAAGAGAATTTTAGTGTTGTGCAGGTGGATCAATGGCTGCGGCGGTAAACAAGTGCACATGGGGGTGCGTTCAGGGGTGGGACGGACACAGACAAATGACTCCTCAGATAAATACTGATGCGGCGCCACATATCAGGACATTTATCTGTCTGTAAATTGGATTAAATGGGCAGAATATAGAGAGTCTGAGCTTTATTACAAGGTAAAACATGCCCGTGTGGAATTTCGGCCCATATCGGAAAGATTTAGAAGAATGGAAGGGCATCTGACAAAAATGGATAAACAGTGGGAGGACGGGAGGGCATCTGACACACGTGGATATACAGTAGGAGGACGGGAGGGCATCTGGCACGTTTTTCTCCAGGTTAAATTTCATCTCTCTTTCTCAGACATGTAAATGTATTCAGGAGCCTCAGGACTCGTCTGCTGCAAAATCAGCTTTTTCTATTCGACAAAACGATTCTATAGAGAATCACTGAACCGAAGGCGTCGTCACACATTCACCACGTTTAGACAGGACATAAATCACATATTAAAATTTCACAAACGGTGCAGTTTCATATTATAATATATTATCTATACCAGAGAACTGCACGGGGCTGTTTTTACATCCCACTCCCGCTGAATTTCTGACCATTACCGCCGGCATCCACAATGTGTGCGCAACGTGACCGCTAAATCCCACGTGTGCGCCCACTCCCGCCCGCAACCCGCAAAACTCTGAGAATTATGTCCGCACATGTACAGTATAGCCCATAGACTGTATATACGAATGGACATATCCCATTAGCTGCCGCATACCAAACAGGAAGTGCTCCAGGAGATTCTTCCAGCATCTTCTCTCCCTTTTTCCCATTGACTGATCTTATCGTCCCTCTCTCTGTAACTCCTCCAGTGAGTCTCGTTGTTTTGGTCTTAAAATGTTCGTATGTACCCGCTCTACATGATCCTGAATGTTTCATTTAGCTGTTTTGTTCCGAAATTAAGATATGAACATAAATAATGGACTAATCAGACGCCTTCATTCCCCGAGGTCGCTGCCGCCGAGCATTAGCAACAGTTTGTTTGACAGTTAGTTGTTGTTCATACATAACAGAACATAAGCATAAATCAGTGACTTAAACTTACTATTTAAAGTTTGATGATAAAAGTTAAAAGTTTCCTTATTACTCTCAAGAATAACCGAAATACAGCGGTTCGTGCAGGTGCAAAGTATCACTGCTTCCCGGTGAGGACGGCGGCACAATTAACAACCTCACTAAAGATTGGCTCTTGTGGTTGGCTATGATACTCATGGTCGGATTGCCAAATATGGAGCCTGACTCCAGATTCGCTCTTGTAACAGTGGCATCGGGAGCCTCATTTGAGCGGCACTGAACGCTATGGGTGATGTCACACTCACTTAGTCCACTTCTTTTATATAGTCTCTGGTATAGCCCAATAGAGATACATTGATTTTGTGTCTTGTCCCATCCCGCCTGAGAAAACAAGCCATTTATTCAACAGGTCCATGGGGTTTTCTGTTTCGCTTCCCTCCCTACACGTCTTCTGACGCACTAGGAAGCGCGCTCCTGTTTCCACTTGTTTTTAAAATTAAATAAAGACAGGTTTATATTTTATTCTCCTCTACTATAGTTAGCAGGGTCTTGGGCTCTCTTGTGTCAGATGCCCTCCCATCCTCCTCTATCCCTGGCGTCTATGATACTAGAATGCTGCTTTTCTAACTCAATACATCACAGTGCATGACATAACCGACTAAAGGCTGGCGAGAACGTCCCCCTTCTTCCAGGAACAGCAGTTACCCATGTGCTCCCCAAGAGAAGTGAGGGAGGAGGGGGACGTTCCTGCCGAAAGAATGGGACGCTCGACCTGGGACTTTCAAGCTCGGGGGACGTTCGAGCCGGTATTCTCACTGTCCGTCCTCTGTACCATATCTTTACTCTCCCTCCTCTGTGCCGGAGCAGCAGGTGTCTTAACTCCCATAAATGAAATGACGGATTCTTTAACTATATCAGCATTTCTCTGTCGGATCCTCCCTCACTTTTATCTCAAATGAAGGTCGCACATTTCTGAGGAGTTAGTCAGACACAAAACAGTTCACTCTATTCTTGCTGCGGTTTAGACAATTTGCCTGAGCTCCAGAACACACACGACTCCTCTAATACTTTACAAAGAGAGGCTGGAGTTCACACGGGCGTGACTGACGGCGGATTAACCAATCACCGTCTGTGTCAAAGCAAAGATGATTGCAAAAAAATGAGGGGGATTTGAAAAACAATGCGTATTTCTGCAGAATCAATGAGCAGGCACTAAACTATTAATCTGAAAAAGAAAAATAGTCTGGACTTGCAAGATAATTATACAATACACGAAACTGGTCCTCTATGCATTATGTCATTTTTAAAACCTGAGCCCATGAATGGATGGAATTTAAAAAGGGCAGAAAATAAAGGAAATCTGACAAAAAATACCAAAATGTTTAGCTAAAATTAAGTGCATAACTGAAAACTAGGTTAACTAATAAAGCTTCCTCAGGTCATAATATAATGGTAAAAACTAAAAAATTGAATTGGGTCATTGTGTTTTAGAGCCAAAATGAAAATTTCAATTTCATTCATGGGTTCCACCTCTTGTTTATAGGCAACATTTTAAGGGCAAAAACCAAAAGAGATAAGATTGCTTGAAATTGTTAACTGCTATAGCAACAGTAATACGTTTTTATCCTTCTGAAATACTTAAAAAGGAAACTTAAATGTTGATTGTTGTAATGTTAAGTCTGCTTGGGTCATATGAACTTTCTCTTTCATGAAGTTTGAGTGAATAAAACTTCTCGCAGACAGAGATGTGATTGACGAGACAATATAAATGAAAGTATAAAGGCAACGGTGAAGAATTGTAAAATGCTGTAGTTTCTTTTCATAATAATTGTAACACTAAAGTCTGATATTGCAAAATCCCGACCCTCCCGACCCTCTGTTTGTCTTCAGTCAGTAAAAGTCCACAGTCCTCAACCACGGGTCTTGTTTAAAAGAGACAAGTGTTCCCAAACGGCCGTAACGTTTAACGACCCCGACATGACCACACGCTGAGGTCAGGGGTCAAAAGTCGCTCTGGAGGGACGGGAAGTGAAAGTGTGTCTGCAGTGACGTCATCGTGACTCAAGAACATTCCTCTGACAGCTCCTCTCAAACAAATTTAAAATGAAGCACAAGAGCTGGATTCATGCTGGTTCAGTCCCTGGTTCAGTCCCTGGTTCAGTCTCTGGTACGGTCCCTGGTTCAGTCCCTGGTTCGGTCCCTGGTTCGGTCCCTGGTTCGGTCCCTGGTTCGGTCCCTGGTTCGGTCCCTGGTTCAGTCTCTGGTTCGGTCCCTGGTTCGGTCCCTGGTTCAGTCCCTGGTTCAGTCCCTGGTTCAGTCCCTGGTTCAGTCCCTGGTTCAGTCTCTGGTTCAGTCCCTGGTTCAGTCCCTGGTTCAGTCCATGGTTCAGTCCCTGGTTCAGACCCTGGTTCAGTCTCTGGTTCAGTCTCTGGTTCAGTCCCTGGTTCAGTCCCTGGTTCAGTCCATGGTTCAGTCCCTGGTTCAGACCCTGGTTCAGTCCATGGTTCAGTCCATGGTTCAGTCCCTGGTTCAGTCCCTGGTTCAGACCCTGGTTCAGTCTCTGGTTCAGTCCCTGGTTCAGTCCCTGGTTCAGTCCATGGTTCAGTCCCTGGTTCAGACCCTGGTTCAGTCTCTGGTTCAGTCTCTGGTTCAGTCCATGGTTCAGTCCCTGGTTCAGACCCTGGTTTAGTCCAGGGTTCAAACCCTGGTTTAGTCCCTGGTTTAATCCTTGGTTCAGCCCCTGGTTTAGTTCAGTCTCTGGTTCAGTCCCTGGTTCAGTCCCTGGTTCAGTTTCTGGTTCAGTCTCTGGTTCAGTCTCTGGTTCAGTCTCTGGTTCAGTCTCTGGTTCAGTCTCTGGTTCAGTCTCTGGTTCAGTGCCTGGTTCAGTGCCTGGTTCAGTGCCTGGTTCAGTGCCTGGTTCGGCTCCTGGTTCCGCCCCTGGTTCGGTCCTTGGTTCTGTCCCTGGTTCAGTCCCTGGTTCAGTCCCTGGTTCAGACCCTGGTTTAGTCCATGGTTCAAACCCTGGTTTAGTCCCTGGTTTAATCCTTGGTTCAGCCCCTGGTTTAGTTCAGTCTCTGGTTCAGTCCTTGGTTCAGTCCTTGGTTCAGTCCCTGGTTTAGTCCCTGGTTTAGTCCCTGGTTTAGTCCCTGGTTCAGTCCCTGGTTCAGTCCCTGGTTCAGTCCCTCTTTGTCAACATAAATATACAAAAGTGAAGTGAAGTGGTGCCATTATTCAGCACCAAAGGTGTGGCTGATTTCAGATGAAAGGACTTTAAACCATAAACACTAATATAATATGACAAGTTTGTGGAGCCAGCCCCAAACAAGTAATAAAAAGGTTCAACATTTGTGGATCAAAACATTTCTACATGAAAAAGGGGGAATTATCCAAGCTTAACTCCATGGAGCTTTCTATCATGTTATAACATTGTTCCCTCAGAGGGTTAAGATGTCATCCATGCATGTTTGAGTAATTTAGCGATCTCTCCCGGGCCCTATTCAAACCCTCCTTATGATTAGCTGTATGATTCTGTGCAAAGCCTATTAGTCCTGGGCAAAAAAATCGATTTTAAATAAAAATCGAGTTGGAAAGTAAAATCGATTAGTTTTTTTTTTTTATACAGCGTGTACATTTTGCATTCGCCAAGACTTCCTATACTGGACTTCCTGCAGTGCGTCTCTCACTTTCCCCCGAGGACGGCATAGGCACAAATCTCTGTCACAGAAAGAACATTTATATTATCATCATCATCAATCATATATTCCACGTGTCCTTTAGTCCGACTGAAGCTGAAGCATCAGCACAAGGAAAGAGCTGTTTTTTCCCCCAGCGTTTACAGTTTATGCAAATGAGCCATGTGGTTTTAAGTTTTGTGTCTGTAAAACGTAAACAAATGTGCCAAAGCTGCATTAAACTCATTCTGATCTCAAACGGACTGATGTGGCTCTGTGGTGGTGATGGTTTATATGTTGTAGAGTCGAGTTTATTTATGTAGATTAGTAATAGTCATAATAATGCACTGTACCCGCACTGTTATATTCTTGTAAATTTGTAAATTTTTGTGTTATATTATAGTTTATTGTTTTCTACTTTATTTTATTCTATTTTATTTATTGCATGTTTAGTGTTTGTCTACGTTTCGCTCCAAGTACCGCAGCAATTTCCTAATGTTGTGAACCTATTCACTCATATTTCTGATTCTGAATGATGATAATTTTAATATAAAAATGTTAATTATTAATCGATAATTGATTGTCAATTCCCCTGGCGATCGAGAAAATGTAATCAAAAGCCCATCCCTACTGTGGACCATGTGAAATGCTTCCAATTTATTCAGTGGAGAAGAGGTTTTTACAACATGGTGAAAGTTTTGGACGCTGCTGTACGGTCGAATCAAACTGAATCGTGAATAGAGTTTTTTATAGAAATGTAATGTAATTTTTGGGGGGGTAAAATCGCCCATCTCTAAAGGCTATGACCACAAGCCGATATCACACACAATTCTCCATAAATATACAAAAACATGATACAAAACTGTACACGACTTCACAAACCTGATGCGATGTGCAGGAGTTTCATTAGCGGGATGTACACTGCTTGTGTTGTAATAGCGCTCTGAAGGGGGAGTGACTTAGTGTGGCGTGCAAAGGGAGAGGAGACTCACTCACTGCGTTGTTTTCGGTGAATACAGCATTTTCAAAAGCCGGTAATGCCGCTCATTATAGAAAAGAGGATTGTGACTAGTTCAATCACGGCTATACAATATTTCACCTGCACCTGGTGTTGAGACTATTTTTGGTTTGTTTTTTTATCCAAACATGAGTCTTCTTCTGTGTCGTAGTGAAAATTTGCTTGGACTGAAATGATAGGTGGCATATGAGAGACTTTCTGAATAATCCCCCAGCGAACATCAAAACGCAGTCAGGGATTTCACAAGATTAAAATGAAAAACTGAAATTCGGGTGCGCTGTGAAAATAGCTCAAAGCAGAGGGAAATGGGGAGAATAGGAACAGGTAATTTACTGTTCGGAAAGTGTGATTTTCTGCAAGGACCAAGGAAAAACTAAACCAGGACTAAAGCAGGACTGAAACAAGATTGAACCAGGATTGAACCATGACTGAACCAGGACTGAACCAGGACTGAACCAGGACTGAACCAGGACTGAACCATGAATGAACCAGGACTGAACCAGGTTGTGTTTCTGATTTAGTCCTACTTGAGCACTGATTTTGAGGTTAAGTAATAGTTTAGGACTGGTCAGACATTTTTCTAGTTCTGGTTCAGTCCTGGTTCAGTTCTGATTTAGTGTGAAAGCTATTGTAAAGAAGTTTGTTGTCAAATTGTAAATACATGCAGTTTAGTATTATGTAGTACAAGAAAGCTCATGGAAAGTTTTCGGCCTTGGCTGCCTGGCTGCGGAGGGGGAGGTGGACACCCCCTCCTGCAGTATCGGACAGACACAAGGTCAGTCTCACAAAATTTATCTATTGTTTCGCTTATGTGCAGAAACTGTATTACACTGTTTCAATGGGGATGCCCCGCTCATGCTGAACTTAATAAAATGTGCGGAGAGACAACTGGATTTTTGGAATAGACTGAGGGAAGCTCCGAAGTTGGGCACCCAGTGGGACGAGCTGTCAGAAGCGCCACTTGTCTCCCCGTGCACGTAAAAACTTAAGTTGAGTTGTGTCTTTGATTCCTGGTGTTAATGCTCAGTCAGTAGCAGGTTGTATTCTCCGCAGGGCTGAGACGTAGTCATCTCAGTTTAACACTGTCATTCTCACAACACTGTTTTGTGTGTGAAATTTCCTGACATTTAGTCCAGGTTTAGTCCAGGTTTAGTCCAGGTTTAGTCCAGGTTTAGTGCAGGTTTAGCCCTGGTTTAGCCCTGGTTTAGCCCTGGTTTAGCCCTGGTTTAGACTGTTTACTGTTCAAAAAGTGTGATTTTCTGCAAGGACTAAGGAAAAACTAAACCAGGACTAAACCAGGACTTAAATAAAATTGAACCAGGATTGAACCAGAATTGAACCAGGACTGAACCAGGTTTAAACCAGGTTGTGTTTCTGGTTTAGTCCTACTTGAGCACTGATTTGAGGTTAAGTAATAGTTTAGGTCTGGTCAGACATTTTTCTAGTTCTGGTTCAGTCTTGGTTCAGTCCTGGTTCAGTCCAGGTTCAGTCCAGGTTCAGTCCAGGTTCAGTCCAGGTTCAGTCCAGGTTTAGCCCTGGTTTAGTCCTGGTTTAGTCCTGGTTTAGCCCTGGTTAACCCACCAAGCTAGACTCCTTAATGAAGTGTTTAGTGCAGATAAAACAGTGGCTGTGTGAAAATTCTCTACAGCTAAATGCTGATAAAACAGAAACACTGGTTCTTGCCCCAGATGAATCCATTCCAGAGATTAATCAGTATTTGGGTGTTTTAGGCCAGTCTGTTAAACCTAGCCTTAGAAACCTGGGTGTTATCTTTGACAAAGACATGTCATTAGAGCATCATTCTAAACAGTTGATTAAGAACTGTTTCTTTCAGCTGAGAAACATTTCCAAACTCCGAAAAATTGTTTCACAAAATGATCTGGTGATGAACTGGTGATGAACTAATGATGAACTCATTATTCATGCTTTTGTGTCTTCGCGCTTAGACTATTGCAATAGTTTGTTTTCTTGTCTAAACAAGAAGGAGCCTTCTCGGCTGCAGTTGATCCAAAACTCTGCAGCAAGAATTTTGACCGGCACAAATAGAAGAGCTCACATTTCACCTGTTCTTAAAGCTCTCCACTGGCTTCCAGTTTCCTACAGGATATAGTTTAAAATTTTAGTGTTGACTTTTAGAGCCCTGCATGGTCAAGCTCCTCCTTATATCAGAGATCTGATCCATCCCTACAGACCCTCTCGCACACTGAGGTCTGTGGATCAGAGTCTGCTGATGGTTCCTCGTACTCGTTTTCGGACCAGAGGAGACCGATCCTTCCAGGCTGTTGTTCCCAGACTCTGGAATGATCTCCCACTCCTTTTGCGTTCACTAGACTGCATTAATACTTTTAAAAGCCAGCTGAAAACTTTTTTATTTGGTCAAGCATTTTAAATTACAGCAACTTCTTCAGGGACTGATATGATTGTATATATATTGTGATGTATATTTTTCCTGTGCATAACTGTAATTTTTCTGTGTTTTTATTTTTGTGTGAAGCACTTTGTGACTTCCTTGTCTGTGAAAGGTGCTATATAAATAAACTTTGCTTGCTTGCTTGTTTAGCCCTGGTTTAGCCCTGGTTTAGCCTGTTTACTGTTCGAAAAGTGTGATTTTCTGCAAAGACCAAGGAAAAACTAAACCAGGACTGAAACAAAATTGAACCCGGATTGAACCAAGACTGAACCAGGTTTAAACCAGCACTAAACCAGGTCTAAACCAGGATAATATAGAACTAAACCAGAGCAAACCCGAGACTGAACAAAAAATATCTTGGAACAATACAGGTCTAAAGCAGAAGGTCTAAAGCAGAAACAGGGTGAAGTAAGATCTACATCAGAAGGTCTAAAACAGGACTAAACCAAGACTAAATCAGGTCTGTACCAGGATTAAACAAGGCCTAACCAGGGCCAGGACTAAACTAGAACTAAACCAGGATAATATCAGAACTAAACCAGAGCAAACCCGGGACTGAACAAACAGAACCAGGGCAAAGCAAGGTCTACATCAGAAGGTCTAAAACAGGACTAAACCAAGACTAAACAAAGACTAAATCAGGACTAAACAAGGACTATATTATAACTAAACCAGGACTAAATCAGATCTTATCCTGGACTTAAAATATGAACCAAGGTAAATAATGCCTAAACTGGATCCTAATGGTTTAAGCCAGGACTACAAACAGGGACTAAACCCAGGACTAAACGAGGGTCTAAACAAGAGCTAAAGCCAAGACTAAACCCAGGACTAAACTAGGACTAAACCCAAGACTAAACAAGGACTAAAACCAGGACAAAACCAGGGTCTAAACAAGAGCTAAAGCCAAGACTAAACCCAGGACTAAACTAGGACTAAACCCAAGACTAAACAAGGACTAAAACCAGGACTAAACCAGGGTCTAAACAAGAGCTAAAGCGAAGACTAAACCCAGGACTAAACTAGGACTAAACTCAAGACTAAAACCAAGATTAAACCAGGGACTAAACAAGGGCTAAAACCAAGACTAAACCCAGGACTAACCTAGGACTAAACCCAAGACTAAAACCAAGACTAAACCAGGACTAAACCCAAGACTAAACTCAGGACTAAACTACGACTAAACCCAAGACTAAAACCAGGACTAACTCCATGAAATGATCTCAAAAATAACTATAATCAAGGAGGAGGCTACGAGATGACACGGTTTTACATGGGTCTCATATCTAAAAAGAAAAAAATACGAAAACATTAACGTGAAAATCGGATATTTTAAAGAGGCCATACTGAGGTCTTTCATCTGGAGACAGTTTATCTTTTTATAGAGCGTTAAAACGAGAGGAGCAGACGGATCAGTGGACAGAGTAAAGGCATTACGCAACAAGATGCTTAAAAATTCAATATGTTAAATTATTCATTCAACGAAGTCCGAGAAAAGAGTTAGAGGCAGAAGTGAAACTAAGAGATGTGGGGATAAAAATAAAAAGGGAATCTGGGTGAAGACGGGAGCAGAGTCAGAGGAGCAGATGCAGACTAAACTAGGGGTTAATTCAGGATTTAAACTTTTAAACTGCGTATGATAGATTTTTATCTAATTTTGACTAAATTTGGTGGGATTATAATCATTGTAAATATATCTAAACATACTGAGGACATCACACTAGGGAGAATTCTATCCAAAAGTTCATAAAAATTTCCACAAGAAACACATTTTTCTCATAATTCAACATGATTCCAATAAAATAAAGGTGTTTTCTTATATTTGTTTTTATCAGATTTAATGTATATGTTCATTAGGGGAGTTTTTCAAGGCAACAATTACGGGAAGTAAAATTTTAAACCTAAAATTGGCCAAATTGGGAAAACGAATGCGAATGTTTTTACAAAAATCTTAAATATCTTGACTGTGTTTTGCTGAAATTAATCTTAGTCATAGGCACGTTAAAATATAAACCGAAGTTAATGATGCCTAAACAGTACCTAATTCAAGACAAAACCAGGTCTAAACCAAGATTAAAACCAGGACTAAACCAGGACTAAAGGAGAACCAACCCAGGTCTAATCAAGGACTATACCAGAACTAAGCAAGGTCTAAAGCAGAACGAATACTGGACTTAAAATATAAACCAAAGTTAATGATGCCTAAACAGTATCTCAATCATGACAAAACCAGATCTAAACCAGAACTAAACCCAGGACTAAAGCAGAACTAAAGCAGGTCTAATCGAGGACTATACCAGAACTAAGCAAGGTCTGGACTTAAAATATAAACCAAGGAGCAGAGCCAGAGGACCAGATCTAAACCAGGACTAAAGCAGAACTAAACCAGACCTTAACCAGATCTAATCAAGGACTATATCAGAAGTAAGCAAGGTCTAAACCAGGACAAACAGTGGACTGAAAAACATAAACCAAGGAGCAGACAGTTCGTAGCATTTACAGAGGTTCATTCTTCACTCCAAGAGAAGAAGTTTAGAGCCAAATTTAACCCGATTCCCTCAAGGCGACTTTCAACATCAGAAAATGTCAACTCTCCAGCCTCAAAGAAAACAAACAGGCATTTTTGGCATTTTTAAATTTCCACAAAGAACTCGCAGGCCCAAGTTGAACTAAAACGGCATTCAACAAGTCAATTTCTCTGGCCACATTATTAGGTACAGTGGGTCCTGGTTGTGTTTCTGGTTTAGTCCTGGTTTGAGCACTGGTTTTGAGGTTAAGTAACAGTTTTGGTCTGGTCTGGACATTTTTCTAGTCCTGGTTTAGCCCTGGTTCAGTCATGGTTCAGTCGTGGCTTAGTCCTGGTTAAGCCCTGGTTTACCCCAGGTTCAGTCCAGGTTCAGTCCTGGTTCAGTCCTTATTTAGCCCTGGTTTAGCCCTGGTTCAGTCCTGGTTCAGTCCTGGTTCAGTCCTGGTCCAGACCTTAAGGAACAATCAGTAAATCATTATAACCTCATTTAATTCACTGTCTCATCAAAATCCCAGGTCTAAACCAGGACTAGACCAGGACTAAACCAGTTCTAAACCAAGATAAAAATCAGGGCAAAACTAAACTAGATCTGAATCAGAAGAATTAAACAAAAAACAAGGCCTGGTTTAGTCCTTGTTTAAAGTTAAACCAGCTCTAAACTAGGTCTAAAGTTAAATCAGGACTGAAATATGAAAAAAAAAATAAGACAGACAAATAAAAAATTCAACTGCTAATCTGAAATTCTGATCTTAAAAATGTTTCTGAACTGAATCCAAGTGGAGTCAGAGAAACGTCAAACACAAAAACATAATCAGAGCAGCGACGTGTATCGACTTAACCTGGTTTGGCAAAGGAACCCGGGACATCACAAGAACAGCTGGAGGACTCTCTGAGCAACGAGCACAGAATCAAAACAAGAACTGGGTAAAATAAACTTACTTTCTTTTGACAATGTGAAAGTCGAATCACCAAAAGAAATAAAAAACAAAACCAAAATATGACCAACGCCTGGGGTTTTTCCAATGTGAGCAATTCTTAAACCAAAAACATGCAAAAAGGCAGTTTCATCAGATCAATCTCTATCTCCACACTTTTGGTTTTGATAAACAACTGTCTGACACTTAACTTTTCTTTAAAAATATACTATTTTTTTTGCTGTTACTGGGTTCATTGGTTGGTATCACTTGGTATCACTAAAAGCCACAGTATGTAACATTTTAGCCAAACATTGACTAAAACTGACTTAATTATAATCAAAATCATAATTAGAATCATCACATTTATCGCAAAGGCTGCAATTATTTAAGCAATGTAAAGAAAAAACACCAAACCTCAAACATGTTCTGATTTTTCGGCAACAAGAAGAAGTCAAAACATTGCCCGTACAGTTTAAGACGAAACCAAACAGCAAAGCAAAATTCTGTTTATCATAAATGAATCATCACGTACCAGTTTTCTCGATGTAGTCCACGCACTTCTCGATGAACAGGGGGATGGTCCGGTCCGGAGTCACCAGGTTTTCCAGCGGGACCCCAAAATAGTTACTGTCCCAGGTCCTGCGGGTGGGTGGGTACAGGGGCTTCGCCGGCTTAGATGATTTGGGCTAAAAATAGGAGACAAAAGTGACATTAAAATAACCGTATATAAGATTTCCCTTTAAAATTCCTTAGATTTGCGTCTCCAGATACAAGGTAAACATATTCAAATCAAAAGCAGATTTTTCTGATAAGACTGAATCAGCAACACTCGGCAGGTTGATTGTTTTTATTTGGAGTTTAGATTCCAGATGATTATCCAGTCAGAAAGCAGAATGAGCCTCACACATCTCTCTTTTGGGTTGTCTGTTTCAATGCTAAAATCCAGCTGGTTTAAACCTCTCTAGTGCTAGTGCAGCCTCTGCAGCTCAGTGAGGGAATGCTGGAGGTTCTGAGCTTTCACATGAGGCCCGTCCATATACTGAGAATGAGACACACTTGCATCTGTCCTCTATCTGCAGGTGAAGGCTCTGGCAACACCAGTGAGTGTGGGTAGGAGTGCAGGACATATATTGTATTTTTTGGACTATAAGTCGCACTTTTTTCATGGTTTGGGCGACTTATACTCAGGTGCGAGTTATATATAAAATTTTTCCCACTGACAGCCCATAGACCATATATATATATGGATAGACAGAGCTAACGCGCTTCGGATCTTGTCACTCCTCTTTCTGTAACTGTGGCCTCATCATTTGGGTCTTAAAATGCTCGTATGAACCCGCTCTACATGGTCCTGATTTTTTTTTTTTTGCTATTTTGTCCGTCCAACAAATCCTGACTCCAGTTTCGCTCCTGTAATCGTGAGCACTGGAAGCTTTATTTAAGTGGAGCTGAATATTTTATTACTATAACTCGCCTTTCAAGAGGACATGTCGGTTCTCTGATTTTATAAAATAAATTTCCCTCAAAAAGTGCGACTTGTATGTTTTTTTCTTCTTCATTACACATTTTTTGGCTGGTACGACTTATACTCTGGAGAGATTTATAATCTGAAAAATACGGTATAGTTCCTTTAAATCTCTAGGTAAAGACATTTTACAGTTTTATACAATAAGAGCATTTTAAGATTAACAAGGCGTCTTCCCTTTTGTTGAACTATTTGACTAAACTCTTTGTTAAACTCTTGTGCAACGCTCTGTCAGATCAGATAAACACTGTCTCCTCCAGAAACTTCATTTAAACGACTGGGCTTTGATTTCCCAGAGTCCTTTGCTTCTTCGGAGCGTTGTCACAGCGACAGGGCAGTAATTGGACAGGACATAAAGATGGCGGCAAACACGATGAGTCTGTCTGCTGTGATTATCTGTGACATCATCTCAAAGCGCCACACGAGACACAGTGAAAGAGTGTTTAAAGCTGCTCTGTGTTTAATATTTAATGATCGACCATAACTTTATGACTAGTTGACTTTAGTAATGGTCTAAAGACAGACTTTAGGCTTGACACTTAGGTAGTAGATTAGTTGTTTTAGTTCCTGGTTAAGTAACTTTTAGCCCTGGTTCTGTATGGAAGATAATTTGTTTAATCAGATTTTAAATTAAAAATGCTAGTGAATTTCACCCTTTAAATATTCAACAAAGATATTTTCAGTTCCTCAGTTTCAATAGTCTAAAGGCTAAGTGTAAACTGCACAGAGGCATAAGCAAGTTCTAGTTCTAGCCATGGTTTTAGCCCTGGTTTTACATGGGTTTTAGTCCTGGTTAAAAACTCCAGCACGTTTGAAGCTAAAGTCCGTTGCTAGAGGAGGTCGAATTCTGTCAGAAGCCAAAAAACGGCACAGATCAGTGTTGCCTCGGTGGAGACCTCACTGTGGCAGTGAGTCTGTCAGTAGTCGATCGTCACTTGTTGTTTCTGGTGGCTCTTTTTTTTTTGTTTGTTAGACTTGTGGCTATGTTGTAAGATGGGTTAGAAAGTGGTGTTAAGCCTCTTCTGTGCAAATTGGCGTTTTAAGTGGAAGCTAAGAACTTGCTATGCTAGCGAAATCTCCACCGAGGCAACACTTATCTGTGCCGTTTTTTGGCTTCCGACAGTATTCAACCACCTCTAGCAATGGACTTTAACTTCAAACGTGCTGGAGTTCCCCTTTAAGCCTTGGTTTTAGCCCTGGTTTTACACTGATTTTAGTGCTGGTTTAGCCCTGGTTTTAATCCTGGCTTTAGTCCTACCATAGTATCTGACCACCAAGCATAGAGTAAATAAATAAGGCATGAAATTCAACCCCATATAAGATTAATGCATGATTATAATTAACAAGCAGCTGACTTATTTTGACTTCAAGAGTTGCTTACAATTTATATGCACTGGGTAAGGACATTTTTTGATCCAATACGTGGGGGAAAAAATTAATCAGGTACAGGCCCTTTAAAACATTAGCACAAAGGAAATCCTGCTCTCACCTTTTTGGGCTCCTTGGGCGTCTTGCCGGTCTTTTTCTTCTTCATCTTCTTGTCATCTTGCTCGGGGTCAGAGGTTATGGCGGGATTATCAATTCCCTGTTTCCATGGATCGGCCGGAGAAAGCAGCGGATCCTCTTCACCTCCTCTGTGCGCTCTTCCTTTCTTCTTTTTCTGCGTGGCTGGTCCGCTCTCCTCCCCATCGCTGTCCGATTGAAACCTCCTCTGGTATGCTTTGGTTTTACTGAACAATATTTTGGACCTGTGCTTGTATTTTGAAGGTCTACGTCCGGTTGAATTAGCTTTCCGTTCGTATCCGTTCTCCTCTTCCAATCCACCGTGATGCAGTCCTCCGAAAGTGTTCCTAATTTTAATCAAACGGCTGTGTGAGTCTTCTGGAACTGCGTAAATATCATCGTTGATATACCCTCGGGATCTTAGCGTATCAACTGGATCTGCGTAGTTTTCCGAAGTTTCGACGTCATCCGCGTGTACCAGCGGAGGTCTAGGCATTCTCCGGTTGCTCCTCATTCCTGCTTCGATCGTTTTGAGCAAATTCGGATCAAGTTTTCGAACATTTGGCTTCGGCAGAACTGGTTTAGGGCGTACGGGAGGAGGCACTTTGTGGTTGCGTTCATGTTCGCCAACTGGAGTGCTATGGACAGGATATTCATTGCCTTCCAAGTCGATCCGATATTTCGCTCTTTCGCTTGGCGTTGGTAAAAGTTGAACGTCGTCTCCGATTGGGCTGTAAGGAGGCGGTGCTTCGTTGTCATCGTCCGAGTCGAGATAGTACGTGTTGTAAGCGGGAGAATGGCTATGTGGAGATGTTGGAAAAGCATCTTCGCTAGCTCCAGTTGTGCATTCCCTGGACGAATTATCGAACAAGAACGAACTTTCGATGCTTTGCTTTTTCTCATAGACTTCATTGAAAAACGGTGTGAAGACTTCGGTTTGTCTGTGGTACTGCGACAAAGAGTACAATGCTGTGAATTTGGCTGCGATCTCCGTGGCAATGTGCTCACCTTCCGTCATTAGCTCTTTAATAGCATCGTTTTCAAAAAAGTCTGCTTGGCTGTCAGTGATAGCAACCATCTGAACGGGAATTACATCTTGGACTTCAGCTAAAAAAGCTCGCAAAGTTGCCATGGAAGCTTTGCGTTTTGCAGAATACACCAAAATGTATCCGTGGACAAGTTCGTCTTTCCGTACACCAATCGCAGAGTGGTATGACAAAACCGTAACTTGAATTCTCCTCCTAGTTTCACCAAGAATTTTATCAAGAATGAGAGAGTTGCTTTGCCCGGTGGGACCGGCGCTACAGCAATGTGAATCCAAAAACGGGGACAAAATCAGGTCAACGCTAAACGGATCCCAACACATAGCGCACATTACGATACGTAGATCAGTTTCGGACATGTCTTTTATTGAAGGAAGAGGAGCCAGGAAGTCAAAGTTGTGTTTCATATTGTCTAGAACAGCTCTCAGTCCTTGTTTGATTTGGAATTCTGTAAATTTCCTCGGAAACGCTCCAGAAGGAAAATCAACAAACGTGCATTGGAGCTTGTTAGCTAGCTGCTGTCCTTGGTGACGCAAAATTGGGATGTTTTTACATATGTTGTCCCTCTGATTGGCGAGAATAAGAATGAACGGTAAAGGTTGGGCAAAACGATCTCTTCGACTTCCAGCAATTTCCGCTCTGATTCTTCCGATACAATCCCCGATGGAATTTAAGCTTTCGATTGAGTTAAACACGCAAAAACATCCATGTGGCTTGAACGTAGAGACCCAAGTGTGACTAAAAAGCAAAGTTGAATTAACATCAACAGGAAGTAGCTCTAGTTCGTAAATTTTGCCGTCCAAAGTGTATTCATCGTCTGTGGATTGCGCACGGATTTCGTTTGCCAGTTCCTGCGCAAGTCCTTCCTTTCCCAATAAACACAAGTTGAGTTTATCCACATTGGGGTTGTTGTAGTACAAATTTGAGCGACCATGATCTAGCTGAACCAGTCTGTTAGCTAAAACCTGCTCTACTTTGAGATCAACACAATTTTGACCGCTCAGGCACGTCTCTTTCGTCGGATGATAGACGAATCCGATATGTTTTAGTAAAAGCGATTCTCTATCTGGGGCTAGCTTTTGCAGCGCTCTGTATCTCGGCTCCTCATTCAAAACGCTATGAATTTCCGTCATTTTATCGCAACTGGGAGTAGCGTTAAGGTCTAAATCGTAAAACAGTTCGGCGTGTTCAAAAAGCATTTCTTGAAACTCCTCTTTGGCTCGTTCGACTATTTCTTGCTGATGTCTTGCGTACACATCTCGTCTATCCATTTCAGTTATGTATTTGTAAGCTTCGTCTTCCATTACAAAGCACATAACTTCCTCCCACGGTTGGCCAGGACTGATAAAATGGACTCTTTCTAGCGTTTTCTTGAATCGTTCTTTCATTTCGCCTCTACGTTTTTCCGATAACAAATGCTGGACGTGATTGTGGTATATTCTTTCGGCTTCGGGAGTTTCTAATAGATCGAATGGTATTCTTCGGTCACTGTTGTCAATGTGATCGGATTCATCCCAAGGAGTTTGATCCAAGATTAAAAACCAAAACTGAAAATCGTGCCTGTTTCGGATTACACTCTGCGCTTCGTGCCATGTCAAATGCTCAACTTCGTCCAAATTATTCAACATGTTATTTAAAGTTTTGGGAAGCGTTGTCAAGTATTCCTCCCTTCTTTTCCGAATGTGCTCCTGCTTAAGTTGTGCAATGTGCTTCGTGAACGTATTCCGTGCTTTTCGCGTCCCTTCCAACGTTATAAACTCCTCATAATCCTGTTGCCCTCGGAGATTATTTGTCACCGCTTTCCACGTCGTATGGTAATCCCGTACAGTTTGGACCATCAGTTTTTCAAATCGATCTGTTACCGATGCAACCAGGTGGCGTTGGACTTTGTACGCTTCTAGATACGCAACAGTTTTCGGTTTTCCTCGCGTTTTGTCCAACTGTTGTAGCAGCGAATTGAAACACAACTCAACATTAACGTTTGTTTTTGACGACGTCTCGATTAGAAGTAGATTTTTCTTGCTCGCTACGAATGCTTGCAAATCCCTCAAATGCTGGTCTACGCATTCGTCGCATTTTGTAGCGGCAACCACGATTGGTTTCTTGGTTTTGGCGATTTGCGAGTAGAGACTGTTCACGAATTTCATCTGATCGTCAAATTTGCGGTTACAACCTTTGCTAACATCTATGCACAAAATGAATCCGTCAATGTTGAGTTTTCCATCTGGCATTTGCTTTTGGTCAAAGTCCTGCTCCAGACCTAGCTGATCCGTGCAAATATACATAAGTTTTTCCGCGGATTGTAACTTGGTAGCCGCCGCCCTTTTCGTATACGGCTGTAAGTTTGTGCTCCTATGCGGCAGGAACGTTTGATCATCAATAAATTCCGTTTGCTCGATGATTTGAATCCTACAGTCCAATCCATCGTCTCCTCTATGACAAACATCGCCCCAGTACAGGAAGTGATCATTGTTAACCACTCTGCCGCCAAAGTCTATCGTACTGAGAACAGAGGTGTGTTCTGAGTAGTAGTTATCCGCATCTGGACGAACATATCGGTTACACAAACACGATTTTCCGACTCCGCAGTTTCCCTTCTCCTTCTCCGTCCCTGATAATCCGACCACACTGACTGCAAACGTCGGTGGTCGGGCATCCTTGTTTTTGGCCATTATATCTCCACACTCATCGCACCAGGAGCTGTGTGGGTAGCGGCGTTAGCGGATCATGCTAAGGTCGTTTTGGTGTTGAACTCCTGGAGATGTTGCTTCTATCCAGAGACGGTGGAGCTGGGATAGAGCAGCTCTCAGGTCCTCTCTGTATCACCTCCCTGAAACACACAAGAAGAACTGGGTTAGAAATATATACTGCAAGCAAAAAAAAATACTATGTTTAACCAGGAATGTCTGGTTCAGAGTATTCGCAGCAGATCTGGTAACTTAAAGGTGCACTGTGTGACTTTTCTGGTAGATGGTATGCCACCTGCTTGTGTCCATGGAGATGTCATTGCTTTGCTTATAATGTCCCACAACATGTTTTTAAACGCATTCATCACCATGGAGATATGCATGTGACATTCCCTGGCCCAGTTAAAAGTCAGATTGGTGGACAGGTGAGCCTGGGATGGGCATGATTAGTCGACTAATAGATAAGAATTTCATCAATCACGTTCATTTTTAATAAACAAAACCGAATATAGGTTGTTGTGCGGAGCGTAAGGAGTCGAGGCTGCGTCTGAGCACAAACATTGGAGTTGTGGCCCCACAGTCCCACGTCCCGGTTATGGCTCCTTGGAGATCACTATATCCCTCAGAGTGCGTTTACCTGCACATTAGTATCCCGGTTATGATTGGGTTTTTTGAGTATCCCGGTCATGGTGCATGTATATGCATTATCCCGGTTAATGCAACAGTTGAGTGCGCATGTGTCCAAAAGACAAACACTTTTCAGTCTTTTCATCACAACAGAAGCCAAAATAAAGTGACCAACAGAAATGACTGTGAAATTACTGTTAAATAAAGAACTGCATTAAACCTGCACCTGTACGACCTGCACACGTATGATCTCTGAAAACATGAACCATGTCCAATACGATATACGCACAGAACAGACTCACCATAAGCAGAACATCCTCTGTCACAGAGAGAACACTCACATTCATATGCTGTTTTTTTCCCCCAGTTTATGCAAATGAGCCATGAGGTTTTAAGTTTCATTTCTATAAGACATAAACAAATGTGCCAAAGCTGCATTAAACACATTCTATTCTAATAAGTGGTTATGTTTTTTATGTTGTAAAGTTGAGTTTATTTATGCAGATTAGTAATAGTAATAATAATGATGATAATTTCAAAAAACGTTTTCAAGTTATGTTTTGTAATAAAAATGCTGAATAATAATAGCTGAATAAATACAAAATCAATACATTTAATGCCCCACTGTGGAACTCTTCAGGCAGAGCAATCTCTACAGAGACTATTCTAAACTTTTTATATATTTTTAAAAAGAAAAGAGAATGATCACTTGTGTATGCATTTGTTTACATGCGATAAACATATAAATATTAAGAACACACCACATTTTACATAATCTGTAATGTTATATTTACATAATTTACACAACTGAACAGAAATGTGTTTGAAATGTGGTAACCCAGCAAATACAAAAATCAAAACAATAGAGAAAAAAATAACATGCCTTTAAAACCACTTTGCTCCTTGTGGTCTTAAAATTATCCTTGACTTTTCAACCTAAAAAATTATCTTGTCTAAATGTTTGCTTTCAGCCTGAGTGCTCCTGACTACAGCTCTCCCATTCACAAATACTGTACATGAGTCAACGCTTTGTTTTCACTCTGCAATAGCCTTTATTTTGTTCCATTAGGATTCGTTTGTTTATACAGCAGCTACAAAATGCCAGAATAAAAGGTCTTTGTGGAGACAACACGCGCCCTTTTAAAATATTAAACAACTGCATAATGAATCACAGCCTTGGAGGAGGCACATTTGAATAAAGACACAGACCGATAAAAAAATAACATCTGAATCTTTAATACAACGTTCTGTAGTCTGTTTCTGTCAGGACAAACATGATGTAAAATGGAATCTTTATAAAGATCTAATATTAGACTTAGAAACTGGATTAGTAACAAGTCAAAACCAGGTCAAAATCAGGACAACGGGTATACCAAAAAACAAGGGATTAACAACACACACAAATGCTAATATCTGCACTAAATAAGGGCACATCTGAGACGATAAAAATATGAAACAGGAAAAATATTCTAGGAATATTTTAGACATATCACCAGCAAGGACAATTCAGGACCAAAAAACAGGTGTAAACTGGGTCTAAACCAAGACTCAGTTGGACTACAAGACAAAAAATTGGGGTTTTGAAGCAAAGATATGCTCCAATACTAAGGAATAAACCCAATACTTAATACTAGGGGTGTGCATTGCCTTGAGTCTTGAGATATATCCCAATACTAAAACAATGGATGATATATTGGAATTTATCGATAACAACTTCTAATAATTTAGTCAACTACACCTTCACGAGAACCAAATTGTATGAACTATAATTCATTAGCTTTTTCAAATCATGAGAACAGTGAATAAAATTTTTTCTTACACCCCTACTTAATACCGATACCACTGTGATAAGAACTAGGGATGGACATTCAATTAAATTTTCTTAATCAATCGTCGGGAAAATTAACTCAACTTTACAACATATAAACCATCATCACTATAGAGCCACATCAGCCCGTGTGAGATCATAATGTGTTTAATGCAGCTTTGGCACATTACATCTTACAGAAATTAAACTTAAAACCATATGGCTCATTTGCATAAACAGTAAGCGAAAAAAAGCAGCTCTTTCCTTGTGCTGATGTGGTTCAGCTTCAGTCGGACTAAAGAACACGACTAAGTGGAATATGAGTGTTCCCTCTGTGACAGAGGATGTGATGTGATGAGTCTGTTCTGTGCGTATGTCGCGTTGGAGATACTGCGTATACATGCAAAACCAGGATCCTCAAAAAAACCCCATCATAACCGGGACACTGATGTGCAGGTAAACACACTCTGGGGGATATTGTGATCTCCAAGGAGCCATAGTCGAGACGTGGGACTGTGGGGCCACAACTCCAGTGTTTGTGCTGTGAGACGCAGCCTCAACTCCTCACGCTACGTTACGCACAGCACCTACATTCGGTTTTGTTGATTAAAATGAACGTGATCGACGAAATTCTTAATGATCAATTATCGATTAGTCGACTAATCATGCCCATCCCTAATAAGAACACATAAAAACACTTTTTCATAAATAGAACGTGATTTTTTAACATTAAATGGTGGTACTTTCTTTTCTATTCCCATTATATCAGAATCAGAATCAGAATCAGAATGTTTTTTATTGCCATATGAGTGAACAGGTTCACAACATTAGGAAATTGCTGCGGTACTTGGAGCAGGATGTAGACAAACACTGACATGCAACAAATAAAATAGAATAAAATAAAGTAGAAAAAAAGAAAGCTATAATATAATATAACAAAATTTACAAATTTACAGGAATATAATAATATAGAGTATAAGAGTATAACAGTGCAGGTAATGATCAGTGCAAAACAGGCCGGTGCGAGAACACAGGGTCATGTGACAGAAGCAGAGTGGGGTGTGGGACCAGTCCTAGTGTTATTATTTATGAGTCCAACAGCAGAGGGGAAGAAACTGTTTTTGTGGCGAGATGTTCTGGTCCGAATGGACTGTAGCCTCCTGCCTGAGGGGAGCAGGTCAAAAAGTCCATGTCCAGGGTGAGAAGGGTCAGCTGCAATTCGACCTGCACGTGTCCGAGTCCTGGAAGTGTACAGGTCCTGAAAAGATTATATCTGTGTCCAGGTAGTTTCCATAGTGCTCCATGGGCGTATTCTAGTCTATGTGCTCTTATACTTGTTCTGATACAGCTCAAGATCATTTTAAAACTATTCAGGAAAGGTTCATTTCTGTCCTGTGAATGTGACTTTTTTAGTATTGATACCTGCTCAAATTCGTATCGAGTTTCAATACTAGTTTTAGCATTATATACTTGTGATAACTCCAGCTAGTTTGAGACTCTGTGCCATCTGTTACGTCATCATTTTTAACCAGGAGACTTATGTAAGGAAAGACCTTCTTTGACTCTCTGCTCCTCTGGGCTATAAAAACCCTCTCTTAGTCCGATCTGAGATAAAAATGCGCAGGCCGTTCGGCTCTTTGACAACCACTGACCTAGAAATGATTTGATTCAAAAAAAGAGGAGAGAGACAGCCAGACAAAAGGCGTGTTATCAATATTGTCATCTGAGCAGGCGTGAAATCCTGATTAGCCATGTGTCAGTGTGGCATTTGGTTTGTGATAAAACTGAGACAGTGATGGAGCTGGTATTTTAGGCAGCCCAGACTCTGAATGGGCCAAATATTTTGTTATTCAAGCAGGAAAAATACTTTAAATACCTGCATAATTTAGGTTAATGTGTGTGTATTGCAAATCAGATACTAACCAATACTAAAACTATTATCGAAATTATATTTGAGCAGGTATTTCTACTAAAAAAAGTCACATTCACAGGACAAAATGGAGCCTTTCCTGAATAGTTTTAGAATGATCTTGAGCTCAGAACAAGAATAAGAGCACACAGACTAATATACGGCGGACAGAAGACAGATAAAACATGCAAATATAAAAGAAAAGTACTACTATTTAAAGCAGGGATACAGGAGGATGGGAGGGCATCTGGCGCACAGGGATACAGGAGGATGGGAGGGCATCTGGCGCACAGGGATACAGGAGGATGGGAGGGCATCTGGCACACAGGGATACAGGAGGATGGGAGGGCATCTGGCGCACAGGGATGTAGAGGCAATAAACACCCTGATAAATAGCAGCAGGTTGGTTGGGTTTGAGCCACTCCTAAATCACAAGTTCAGACAAATCTAAAATACAAAACAATAAAGTCATCATGAACTTCAGAGAAAACATGACTCAACCAGGAAGGACTAAACCAGGACTAAACCAGGACTAAACTAGGACTGAAACAGGAAGGACTAAACCAGGACTAAACCAGGACTGAAACAGGATGGACTAAACCAGGACTAAACTAGGACTGAAACAGGAGGGATTAAACTAGGACTAAACCAGGACAGAAACAGGAAGAACTAAACAAGGACTAAACCAGGACTGAAACAGGACTGAAACAGGAAGGACTAAACCAGGACTAAACCAGGACAAAAGCAGAACTGAAACAGAAAGGAATAAATCATGACTAAACCAGGACGGACTAAATCAGGACTAAACCAGGACTGAAATGGGAAGAACTAAACCAGGACTGAATAACTAAACCAAGACTAAACCAGGATTGAGCCAATAAGGCCTAAATCAGGACTAAATCAGGACTAAATCAGAACTAAACGAAGGACTGAATCAGGACAAAACCAGCACTAAAGTAGGCCGGGCTAAACCGATCATGTGTAGTTAGTAAAGTAATAACTAACTTGTCGTTCCACCAAAGCGGAGACAGAATAGTGGTTCTTCCCATAATCCCCATAAACATCTGCTTTGGGTTTCTGATCAGATTGAACTTTAACAACCTCCAGACCAAAGGACACGGCTCTTCCTCGGTTTGAAATGGAAAATTATTAAATACAAAATGAAACGATCACAAATGTGTCACTCAGATAAACTAAAACTGTGACCAAAACATGAATCGAGTTATGAACCAATACAGTTTAGTAATTACTTTAATATGTCCACTCAAATACTCTCTAAAAGGTCTGTTATCTTAAATTACAGGTCAGATCTGTGGAGAGGCCACCCCACTCAGTAACCATCATTTTTAAACACGTGATTGAATAAATCTAAAGATGATCAGGAAATGTTCATTTTGTCCTGTGAATGCTGATTAGGGTTGGGCGGTATCGAAACTTTGATACCATTAAACCTCAGCATTTTCCGACTCTCGACTCTCGGCGTTCAATAAAAACCTTTGGGCTCAACGTCGCACACGAAGCGTCAGTCAGGTTTTTTTCTTCTTCCTTGCTGCGTGTGGATGGAAATCTCTGAGCGGAACCACGTTTAAAGAGGAGAGAGAGCGGAGGGGAGGAAGTCCTGCTGTGGTTTTAGCTCCTGATGCTGATTTTTTAAATGACGGTAATGAAACCGTTGATCCTTTTTGATACCGTATTACCGCCCAACCCTACTATGAAGTGTAATAAATGTAAGGTAGAGCTGTTTACTGTCATACTGTGGAACATTTCAGGCAGAGCAGTGACATAGCCATAGAAAAAAAGCAGGTGACAGACCCTAACCGCAAAGTTTAATAGTGTACCTTTAAATTTCTAAATCTAAATATGTCATCTCTCAACAAAAAGGTTAGAAACATGAGTTGTTTTTTGTTTTATTTGACTGTCCCTCTGTCTCTCCCTGTTTTCAGCTCCTTCACTACTTCTTTTTATGGTTGAGTCATTCACGGATTCCTCCCTCAGGTCTGAACCGTTAGCCGTCTATCCACACTCTGTCTACACGTTTAACTTTCACATTTATTCTGGTTCCCTCATGTGACAAACTGCAGCGGAGATAAAACCAGATCTAACAGCTGATCTGAGCAAAACCGCGGCAAAGTGAACAGGAGGGAGAGGCGCCCTGCAGCAAGAACGTCTGTGGTTCCATACCCGAACCGAGCTTATGACCAAACTGCAGTGAAATCATTTGTTCATTTTTATTCACATTGTCACACATCAGCAACCGTCTGCCTGTGAGCAGCTTTATCCAGTGTTAGAAATAGTTCTTAATGGTTATGCTCAAATAGCCAATTTAAAGCTCATTATGTAACTTTTCTGCTGGAGGGTCCGTCACTTCCTTGTTTCTGTAATTGCTCTGCCTGGAATGTTCCATAGTGTGACATTTAACAGCTCTACCTCGCATTTATTGTACATTTATTCAACTACAAGTGGTTTTATAGCTCCAAAATACCTATAAAAAAAAAAAACAGACATTCTGACTGTGAGCAGGGTCGCCTCTCCACGGATCTGACCTGTAACTTGGTCTAGTTTGGTCTCCATGAAGATAGAAAGGTTTAATGGCATACTGTGAAACATTCCAGACAAAGCAATAACATCTCCATGGAGAAAAGCATTGGACAGATTTTCAGTGTTTTTGATAACCCGGTAAAGGAGCATAAGTCGCACTAGCCAAAAACGTGTAATGAAGAAGAAAAAAACATATACAAGTCACACCGGACTATGTCGTTTTTGGGGGAAATTTTATAAAATCAGAGACCAAAATCCGATATTTCATTTTGAAAGGCAAGTTCTGGATCATGTAAAGCGAGTTAATACGAACATTTTAAGACCAAAATGACGAGCCACAGGGTCCCAAGCGCATTAGCTCTGTCCATTCAGATATTTGGTCTATGGGCTGTTAGTGTGAAAAATGCAATATATAAGTCGCACCTGAGTGTAAATCGCAGGACCACCCAAAGCCTGAAAAAAGTGTGACTTATAGTCAGAAAAATATGGTAATTTCTATTTGTTTTAAATAAATATTACAGTTTACTGTGGAAAAAATGTAAACATTACCATCTTAATTGATAGTTCAACATTTCCTGAGGGTGTGAATCTAACTGTAGGCACCGCTCTCTCTGAAGCTCTGTTACTCAAATTAGACTTTAATCTGAGCTGATTTAGTTAGAACTACAACAGGGGGGATGATTTTGTTGTTCAGCAAGTTTCTGGCACATAAAAATATAGCCACAAGCTAGCTAGCATTAGCCAACAGTTTTTCAGTGAGTCACTCTCCCATTTTTGCTGAAAATAAAACTCCTAAATAGGACCATGAACAAAAACAGGCTCCAGAAAGTGAGTTTCCAAACTTCTCCAAAGATCTTAAAATCTTTTGACACTGTTAGCTAATGTGTGCATTGTGTCACCATGGTAACTGATAAACATTCTTACATAGGCATACATGTAGAACACCCCCAGCATGTTTTCACTGCAAACTGCCAATGCTAAATAAAATATATTTGTGGTTCTGTTGAAACCTTTTCTCTGTGAATATGCTGAATCAAGAAGCTCATGTGGTTTACACTGATTCATTAAAGCTCCAGTCTGTAACTTTCTGGAGGTGGCACATTAACTTTCTTTTTCCATAGAATGATGTAAAGTCATACTTCAGGAATCGGGACATTTATTTTTATGCCATAATGTGGGATATTATAACCAGAGGAACAAGAGGCTCTCCTCCAGGACAAATAAGAGTCAGGTTTGTGGAGATGCAAGCATGTTCAGAGCAAGGACGTGTTTTTCAGTGCAATAAATACAAAAATATGCTTTTACTTCTGTCAGTTTTTTTGCCCAAATACTTTCGGTCACATTAGTAAACAAATCACTGTTTCATTGTTTTCGATCACCACAACATTGGCTATGGTTTTATTATTCACTTCCCCAGTTTCGTGTCACTCTACTGAAAAAGAGGAAAAGAAACTCAAAACTGTAATGAAGGAGTTTCATTTCAAAACAACGACTCCAGTGTTTCTGTACAGCCCTGACATGAATAGACAGAGCCACACAACAGATCTGAAACCAAAAGATCTCATTTAAAGGAGACCTATTGTGCTTGAATCTGCTCTACAGTTATAATCTATGACATCCGTGGATAGTTATTTTACAGTTTGGACATTTTCAGTCACAATATTCATCTAAAATGTCTAAATTCCGTCAGTGCTCCAGGTAGAATCCATGGCAAAGGAGAGGATTCAAAAACGATTAAAATGAGTTAATAAAAGAAACAGGTCCACTGACTGTAAACGTCAACACAACAATTATTACGATTACGGCATTATGACCGTTTAAAGTGACCTGTGTCAAGTTGGCGCTGATCAAACGCAAATTTACACAAAAACTGTCAATCGTTTGTGCTTACTTTGTGCTGAAAAAAGTTTTGTTTGCGCTATTATGGTTCTTAAGATATTAGCAGATTTATTTTCAGCCGATTATGTCATTTTCAATCACAAAATTGATCTAAAACGACTTAATAAAAGTAGGTCCATCGACTTCCACATTGGAAACTGTGGTGCCCAATGGGAGCTGACGTTACTGTAAACGTCAGCACTAGGGTTGGGCGGTAATACGGTAATACGGTATCCCGCGGTATCTAAAAATAGCCACGGTATCGGATTCATTACCGTCATTAAAAAAAATCTTGCCCTAATATAATATTAACTATAATTGATTTAATGCCTAAATAAAGAGTGTTTTTTCAACACTTATGTATGTGTGGTTGTGTTTGTTAATTTAATACTATTACAGTTTAAAACGAATATTACTATGTTATAGTGTAATGTTGCTCTTAAGTTCCTGGATGTTGCGTAGTCACGTGACATTACCGCTCCGGAAGGAGAAGGACAAGACAACATGACAGGCCGCGCTGAGTTGGTCCCAAAGAAAAACACGTCTGCAATTTGGCAGCATTTCGGATTTCGGCCAAATGACAAGGGAGAGCCAGGCAGATCCGGTCGGCACTGCATATTGTCGCGAGCCTGTTATTCCGGGATATGAAGACCCGCTTCTTTGGTGGAAATCCAATGGAGTCAGGCGCGTTCCTTTAATGTCGCGGGTTGCCCGAAAATACCTGTGCGTTTGTGCCACAAGCTCTCCATCGAACGGGTCTTCAGCACCGCGGGCAAAGTTGTCAACCCACAACGTGCCCTACTCAAGCCGGAAAAAGTGAATATGCTGGTTTTTCTGGCGAAAAACATTCAATAGCTTAATCATTTTATTTTCAATAAGGGGTGGCTTTTTCTGACGTACAAAAACGGTTCGAAATGTTGTATAGTTGTACTTTTAATTTATTTGATTCATGTTAATATGTTTTAAAAATATACAAACGAGCATTTCCGCTGCGTTCTCATATGCACATTTTCGGTTATGTCTTGTTAGCCTGTTTATTGTTCAGATTTTCTTATTTGATAAGATCAAGTATTTTATTTATTTGATTCTTGTTGGTTTGTTACTGCCTTTGTTATTTAATCTAATTTTTGTTATTTGATAAGCCTGTGAGTGCTGGATTATATAGGGCTGTGTTTTAATTTAATTGATGTAGCCTATAGATTACTGTACTGGAAGTGGGCTTTAGCCCATAGACAATTTGTTATTTCGTTCTGTCGGTTGACTGCTGTATTTGCACTTTTTAAACATTTGTTAATAAAAGTTACTAATTTTTACATGTTTTGTTATGTTTTCAGTATCATTAGGCCTATGTAATGCTTGCTTTTCTGTTTCTAAACGGTATAAGTGCAAGCTGCCATTTGGCCAGCGGACTCCACCTTAGTGCTACGAAGTGTTTATTTTTCTTTTTTCTTTTTTTTTTTTTTAGCCTTAGCAACGGTAATACCGTATACCCCGGGAAAATGTGGAGACGGTTTAACGGTATCAAAATTTGGATACCGCCCAACACTAGTCAGCACAACAAAACGGTGCATACTGTGGGCCCCTCCTAAGGATATCTGCTAGAGATGGGCGGTATCCAAATTTTGATACCATTAAATGTTCTCAGCATTTTACCGGTATATACGTTATTAACTGTGACTAATTAAGAATTATTTTTAGCCTGCACCTAAACCATTCAGAAACAGAAGAGCAGCTTTATATTTGAAGATGAGGCACAGGTTCTGATAAAACCAAACTTTGCAGCGCGTTTGATCGCATCAGCGTCAGCGCACGAGCTGTTTTTATCAGCGCTTATACTGTATGCAAATGAGCCATGCGGTTTTAAGTTTAGTTTCTGTAAAATATAAACAAACGTGCGCAAAGCTGCATTAAACACATTATTACTCAAAGTCTATAATGAGCGGAGCAGTGGAAATGTAGAGCGGTGGAGAGGACCAATCACAGCCCTTATCGTCTGCGTCACTTCCTCCTGCTGTCTGCATCGTTTTGACTCGTAGTTACCATCTCCTCCGTGAAAGCCGGATTCGCCCACGAGCGGGAACTTTCTCCTCTTCAGCGTCTCGTCCCCTCTTGACTTCAATAAAACGTTTACATCACAAACTTTTCGGCTCAACATCACACACGAAGCGTCAGTCAGGTTTTATTATTCGTCCTCGCTGCGTGTGGATGGAAATCTCCGAGCGCAACGACGTTTGAAGGCGAGAGAGAGCGGAGGGGAGAAAATCCTGCTGTGGGTTTATGTTCTTATGCAGATTTTTTTAATGACGGTAATGAAACTGATACCGCTGCTAGTTTCTGATACTGCGGGATACTGTATCACCGTATTACCCCCCAGCCCTAATATCTGCACATCACACTAGAGCAGAGCATTTTTATTCTTTGGTACCAATAATCCCATGTGTATCACAGATTACGAAAATAAAACTATAGAGGGAAGTGCGTACGTCACAGTGGGCGTGTACCAGTGGAGGTGAAAACGTGGGTAGATCTGAGCAATGTCGACTAGAATACAGGAGAATAAAAATAACTCAAACATGCACAAATCGCTCCAAATGCAACCCCAGAGGGCAAATAAGAAGATAAACACCTATAATACGGTTAAAAGCTCTGAAAGGTTGATGGTACATAATAGGCCCACTTTAACACCCAAATTAAACAGCACAGAGGCCTAATTACGGCGTCTCACTGTAAATAAACAGGTCTATTTGACAGGACTGTGCACTTGGATTACAGTGTCTGCCTGTGTCCGTGGAGGAATATTTACACAGTTTTATAGACACACGGCAGCTGAGTTCACAAAGCAGCATCATAAAACCTTTTGGGTAAATTATTAATTGCATTTTCTTTATCTTATTTTTTAAATTGCTCCGGGTTCCCCCATCAACCCAAACACAAGCACAACAGGTCAAAACCTCCAGCTAAGGCAGTGTTTAGTTTAATTTAGTGTCAGGATTACCATGGCCAAAATATAATATCACTTATATATATATACTGTATATCACTTAATAATTATTAAAGTTGATGACAGTTTGAAAATGTTGTGGATATGAATAAGTAGCACTTTAATACTATGAATAGGTTCCATATTAAAACTGTTATAGAGCTGGACTTTGTTCTAAGTGAAAGCAACAATTATCTAGAAGAAAACATCATGGATAAGTGTCTTTTTTTCTGTTGATATAATGGAGATTATCACGATTATACAAAATGTCCCACAAACTATCATTGTCTACCCTTTTATCACAATAAAAGATATGTTTATAGACCTTTTTAGGACAGAAGTGATAAAGAAAAAAGCTGTGCGCACATTCTGGCAACGGAAGTGTCATTGTTCCCCATTCATTCCGATTCATTTCGACTGAACACGGACGGAAGAAGACGGAGATAAAAACATTTCCAGCACCAAAATGTCTGGTTGTTCTGTGTGTGGTTGTCAGGATCGATATTCTACCGGTGGACTAAAGTTTTAAAGTTTTACTCTCTGATCGCACAAGGATCTGGCAGTCGGACACCGTTTGTCAAAGTCAGTTTGTTGAGGAAATATTCTCGATCTTTTGACGATAATCCTTTCCCAGAGCTCGACAAGATGCTGCGTTCTGCCGTACTTCTGTTGCCAAAATGCGCAACCGAGCCTACGTCACCACTGTTTACTCACACTAAAAGGGTCTATTGTAGCATCTCTAATCCAGACCAAGACTAGCTCAAGATCTGGAGATGGGTCCCACTGCTCCTGACAGGTTTAACCCAGAGACACTGAATGATGAGAAATTAAACAGGAGGATTAGACACCAAATTGACTATATAACTTGTATAATTAATATTAATATAATCAGGTTCACAAATGAACTAGAAATTGCATAACACTGCATTTAGCTGGAAATGGCTGGAGGTCCAACACTTATGTAAACACAGAGTTGCTCATCATTCATGTGAAGAGTGGGGGAGCCCTCGGAGACTGCAGCAGTGACCAACCCAATGACCTCCACACAACAAAGGACGACGGACCTGAGGGGTGTTAGAAACATGGGAAATATTTCATGCTGGTTTCCTCAATCCAATTACTGATTAAACCGTGAAAAACACATCTAAGTTTAAAAACAACCAAGGAAAAAAAGGGTAAAAAATTTTAACAAACATGGAAATTTGGACTAAAATAGAATATGGAGACACAGGATGGACACAGGGAGGGCATCTGACACACATTTCATAACATGTTTGTAGAGGTCAAACTACAGGGTTAGCAGCTTTTACACAGAATAAGAGCCCACGGAGACATTTACTTCTCTAAGAATATAAATGCGTTACCTAAAACAATATGTTACCTAAAAGACTGCAGACTTATTACGACATTGTGACCATTTAACGGCCATTTATGGTTAATAAAGCAGAACAGTAAACAAGAAGGGTTGTCAAACGTGTCAAAAGTCACATAATAATCAGTTCTGAAACTAGTATCAAAACTAGACCCTCTTTTGAGCAGGTATCGATACTGAAAAAGTCCCATTCACAGGACAGAAATGAACTTTTCCTGGACAGTTTTAGACAGATTTTGTGCTGTAACAGAATAAGTATAAGAGCACATAGACCATTATACGCACATGGACCACTGAGGAATTACACAAACATAAAACCACATGGGAATATAAACTAAATGATTTAACGCTGAAAATCATGTTCAGTTGTCTAAAGAAATATCTCTATTACAATCGTGGAATCAGAATCAGTACTGAACATCGAGTCTATTCCTCCGAAATCAAGTTGAAATTTACCGGAAATAAACGGTGAGCAAAAGGGCAGTTAAAATAAAACCAGCGCTGAAACATGAGAGGTCTATGGACATAATCAGGTCACTGGGTTAGGAACGTTCAGGGGAATTTTGAACTAAACTGAAGACTGAATCGAGGTCTAGAGCTGAACCTAATTACACAGGTAGGGTACGGGTGAGAGTGGCATTTGAACAATACGTTACTATGGGAACTACCAACAAAAGCGAGAGAAAGACAAATCACAAGATAAAGATCGTAGTTAAGCTAAATTAAGTGAGTATATCGTCAATAATAAGAAGGAAAAGCTGCCCTGCTGGTAAATTAAAGAAGCGGTATTGACTTTTTGAAGCTTTCTACCATGTTATAATGTTGTTCCCTCATCAAAAACATCAAACGTCATCCGTGTATGATTGAGTAAAGAATTAATACCCCATAGTAGTGTCATGTCCCCTCTTTAACTACATTTGATATGTCTAAACTGAACATTATTATCCAGTTTTATGACTCTGGAAAACACAACACGGAAATGGTAGAAAACGACAGAATATACAGGTAGTACCAGGTATTATTTTAGTGCTGCCGGTTTAGAAAAAAACACAGTGACCAAGCCTTGTAATGACATCGTAAAAATGATGTCATGGTTTTAGATTAGATATCAATGAAATTAAATATTATATAGACAATAGATAAAGGCGGCTTGTGTAACTTTTCTGATGGCTTCACTATCAGAGGGAGTTGTTATTGCTTTGGCTGGAATGTTCCACCGTATCCATCTTACATTTATTCAATTACAAGTGGAAGTTTTATTGCTCAGAGATACCTTGTCAAAAGCATGAGGATTCCATCTGCTTCTGTCGATGCAGATGAAAGTTTAATGCCGTACTTTGGAACATTCAAAGCAAACAAGACCTTACGTCAGAAAAGTTACACAGTCAGGGTGACCAGAACTGAGACATCCCTGGTTTGGGTTGGTTGGTAATAATAAAATTGTGAAACGAGTGCGTAATTAAGGAAAATTGTTCTGCACTCGACACTAATGTGAGTCAGTATAGTCCCATTTTCTTCGTGTTTTGGTCATTTTTAAGCAGATTTTTTGGATTTTATCTAAACAATTTACAATTTATGCCTCTCTTTACTGCTGGCAGGGATCAGATTGATCAAAAATAGGGACACGTGGGTAATTTCTTGTGTAAAACTGGGACAAATCACCGGTTTTGGATACATCTGCTGGGACAGGGGACACAGGGCTCAAAACTGGGACACAGTGCACCTTTAAACAAAAAAAATCAAATCATTAAATAAACTAAAATGTCTCAGGACTAAAGGGAATGCATGAGCTGTGTAATGTTTAATGAATTTTAAATTTTATATGACATTTTAACATTAAAGATCCAGAACAAAACAGGGATAATCTCAACAAAGCCTATTACCAAACTTTGAAAAGGACCCACCCACTTCTTTACCAGTGTTAAACTACAACCAAACCTATAGAATTTTTATATTTAGACAGTCTTATTATTGCAGAAAACACTGGGCATTTGGTAAACGAGTTAAACCACTGCGTAATTTACCCAGGGAGTGTTGAGTTGAGTTGAATGGGGGGAGTCGCCTGTAGTTTTAGTTCATTTCACACCTCCACACTTTAACGCTTATTAAACGCTCCAAAACATGAAAATACGCCCTCTACCCGATTACCTCCAACCCGCATTAGCTTCATCTCTCCCCGGGGAATGAAACTCAATCCGACCGGGGCCTGCGGTGGATCCCTCCGTGAGAAAAACCCCAGCTCTCCGCGGCTCTACCTTTTTCCAATTCCGATTAGCAGCTAGTGTTAGCCGCTAGCCTAGCATTCCCATAGCATTCCGAGCTAAAAAAGACGCGACCGGGGCGTAAAAAGCGCAGGATTCCCGCTTGGATTCGCGTCGTTTTGAGTGGGAATGCCGGAGTTTGGGGCGAGGGATAAAGGCAAACCTGTTAAAATAGCTGCATAATGTCACAGCTCCAGTTCAAACGCATTCCCCAACCCACCTTTTAACATGGTCGCTCCCACAGCCACAATCCACGGAGCGAAGCAGGGCGCATTCCCGTCTCCAAAAACGCACAAAATCCGCGCTTACATCCAATCGCTTCGTGTCCTTAGCGTCTTTTCGTCGGGGCCAGGCTGGAGGTTAGAGGGCAGAGGCGGGTCTCTCTGTAGTTGTCCCGGGTTTAGGGTGTATTCTGCGGGCTTGGAGTGATCGGACTGGGCTGGTATGCGCTGTAAGCCGAAACCTGGCCGTGTGCGTCGGAGAGAGAGGGGAGAGGGGGACGAGCGCCCTCCTTCCGCACACATCCAGCCGAAATGGCGACACTCCGCTTTAATTTACCCCCCTTGGCCAATAGTTTATTTTAACACACTTTCTATACGTAGCATGTACTAAATAATGCAAAAAAGTCTTGATATTACGCATTTATTCGAGGCAAAACCAATACAATGGTTGCATACAATGCTGCATGACGCAATGCATTTTGAAAGTATGTTTTAGTATAGAAAAAAAATGCCTTCCCTCACCTCAGTAAGACAATTATTTTTATGACATACACATAACTTGTAGTGTGAACTGCATCTTTCAAGAATAGTTGTTGATTTTGTAAGTTTTAGTAGCATTAAATTAAATATCATAAAATAATTAATAATAATAATAATAATAATAATAGGCGAAAAATAAGATGACAAAATAAAAATAAGGCATGTATTATAAATAAGGTTTTAAAAAAAGACAAAATAATACCAAATTTAGGCTACAGCATGGTCAGTGCAAATAGATTTTTTTTTTTACCTCATAATGTTGTTTCCTCATCACAAACATACCTGGAGTTGTGTTTTATTTCATTCACACACTAGAAAAAAACTATATCTAGGTAAATTAAAATTACTTAAATTAAGAACATTTTACTTTATTTGAGTAGATTTAACTTGACAAGTAAAATTATCTGCCAGTAGAATTGTTAATTCAAGCAACATTTGATTTTATTTCTTATTTTAAGTGCCAAAACTTGTTTGTTTTTTTTTTTTTTCTTATTTTAACTGTAGCCAGATATATTTTCATATTTTAAGTACAAAAACCTGACTGCACTGGCAGATAATTTTACTTGTCAAGTGAAATTTACTCAAATCATGGCAAAACTTTCTTAATTCAAGTAATTTTAGCTTGACTAGATTGTGTTTTTTGCAGTGCAATTCTACTCTCAAATGGAAAACACTCTGTTCCACCTTGTGATGTCATGTGGTAATACAGGAAGTGCTCCACTGCGTTTTTAAACTCCATACACCTTCATTAGAAACATTTGGCAATTCCAGATTATCCCTGGAATTGCCCATCTCTACAAGAAAAGAAAAGTAAAAGGCAGCTGTTAACTCCTACCGCTTCATGACATCATAAGGTGGCACAGGGTGTTTTCCATTTGAGAGAAAAATGGTGAATGAAATAAAACACAACTCCAGGTATGTTTTTATGAGGTAACAGCATTATAACCTGACTAAAAGCTCACAGGAGTCATTTTTGCGTAATTTAGGACTTTTATTAGTTATTTTAGAGCTAAAACTAAAGTTAAAACCTTGGAGAAGTGAATTACGTCCCCCATTTTATCCATAATATCCAGAGAAAGCGTATTATTTTTAAACTGTTAAGGGAGGGGGCAGATTTTGGCAGAGGGTAACTTTCGTGGCACAACACCAGTCCCTCCCAGCCCCTCACACCCGCCCACGCCTCCTCTTCTCCGGCTGTCCATCCTGCCCCTGGTCCCTGCCACTGCTGGATCATATGTCGTTATGTAAATAGTGTCTCCAGGCTTGAATAGAGCATAGACAATAAGGGCACACAGCTAAAGAAGTCACTCATCTCTTGGGTAATTTTACATTCGCTGGTTATAAAAGCTCTGTCACTGTAAACCTAGTGAGTACACTATCTATCAACACAGACAAAAGATTACTGTCACAGCTCTTAATCAACAAAGGATTAAGAATGAGCAGGTCTAAACATTTACAATTGTGTGGGTGTATGGTAAAAACATAGGCGACAATACACAATGTTAAATGAGGTATGGTTAAAGAAAAATATAGGCCTACATGATACATTATAATAGTCAATAAATGTGCATGAGTTGGCCCCAGCAAGAATTCACATTAATTTGCACTTGTATTTGACGAAAATTACTAATAAATAAGATGTACTTGATATCTTATTAAAGGTCCTATATTACACAAACTAAAAATACCTGGAGTTGTGTTTTGTTTCATTCACACATGTCTGAGTAATCCTTTATTATTAGTCTGTCTACATCTCCAGCGTTTTCAAGCTCCTTTTGCTTTTAATTTAGTAGAGATCGACAATTCCAGGTCTAAAATTATCATAAAATTAAATATAAAATGATGATTAGTGAAGGTTTGTGCGTTAAACATGTGTGAATGAAAAAAAACTCAACTCCAGGACTGTTTGTAATGAGGAAACAACATTATAAGATAGATCAGAAAATAGTGTAAAATGGGAAGTATAGGCTCTAATTTAAACACGTTTCTGAGCCTTTAATATAAGTTAGTGCTGCATATTCTCCCTTGTTCCATTTGAATTTTAAAACTTCTTGGAACTTCTCGAAAATAAAAATGAGTTATCCTTCAGTGTCTAAGCGTCGTCTGGTCCCAGTGATTGTGCTGAAGAGGCTGTACTCTCCCATTTTTCTCTGATAAAAATTATGGCAGCGCTCAGTGAGAAGAACGTAATTAAGCTGTTTCAAACCTAATTTCACCACTCACCGAGAACAGAGCCAGAAGAGCAGAGCCAGGGGAGAAGACAGAAGCAGGAGAGGGTCAGAGGAGCAGAAGAGAGGGTCAGAGGAGCAGAGGATGTAAAGAAGAGGGTCAGAGGAGCAGAGGAGAGGGTCAGATGAAGCAGAGGATGAAGTAGAGAGGGTCAGATGGAGCAGAGGATGGAGAAAAGAGGGTCAGAGGAGCAGAGGATGTAAAGAAGAGGGTCAGATGAAGCAGAGGATGAAGTAGAGAGGGTCAGATGGAGCAGAGGATGAACAGGAGGGAGTCAGATGAAGCAGAGGATGAAAAGGAGAGGGTCAGAGGAGCAGAAGATGAAGAAGAGAGGGTCAGATGGAGCAGAAGATGAAGAAGAGAGGGTCAGATGGAGCAGAGGATGAATAGGAGGGAGTCAGATGAAGCAGAGGATGAAAAGGAGAGGGTCAGAGGAGCAGAAGATGAAGAAGAGAAGGTCAGAGGAGCAGAAGATGAAGAAGAGAGGGTCAGATGGAGCAGAGGATGCACAGGAGAGGGTCAGATGGGACAGAAGGGCAGAGAGGAGGCGCAAAATAGAGGGTGAGATGGAGCAGAGGATGTAGAGAAGAGGGTCAGAAGGAGCAGAGGAGGGTTAGATGAAGCAGAAGATGAAGAAGAGAGGGTCAGAGGAGCAGAAGATGAAGAAGAGAGGGTCAGAGGAGCAGAGGATGAAAGAGAGAGGGTCAGAGGAGCAGAGAATGAAGAAGAGAGGGTCAGATGGAGCAGAAGATGAAGAAGAGAAGGTCAGAGGAGCAGAAGATGAAGAAGAGAGGGTCAGATGGAGCAGAGGATGCACAGGAGAGGGTCAGATGGGACAGAAGGGCAGAGAGGAGGCGCAAAATAGAGGGTGAGATGGAGCAGAGGATGTAGAGAAGAGGGTCAGAAGGAGCAGAGGAGAGGGTCAGATGAAGCAGAAGATGAAGAAGAGAAGGTCAGAGGAGCAGAAGATGAAGAAGAGAGGGTCAGGGGAGCAGAGGATGAAAGAGAGAGGGTCAGAGGAGCAGAGAATGAAGAAGAGAGGGTCAGATGGAGCAGAAGATGAAGAAGAGAAGGTCAGAGGAGCAGAAGATGAAGAAGAGAGGGTGAGAGGAGCAGAAGATGAAGAAGAGAGGGTCAGAGGAGCAGAAGATGAAGAAGAGAGGGTCAGAGGAGCAGAGGATGAAGAAGAGAGGGTCAGATGGAGCAGAGGATGAACAAGAGGGAGTCAGATGAAGCAGAGGATGAAAAAGGAGAGGGTCAGAGGAGCAGAGGATGCAAAGGAGAGGGTCAGATGGGGCAGAAGGGCAGAAAAGAGGAGCAGAAGATGTAGAGAAGAGGGTCAGAAGGAGCAGAGGAGAGGATCAGATGGAGCAGAGGATGCAGAGGAGAGGGTCAGAAGGAGCAGAGGAGAGGATCAGATGGAGCAAAGGATGCAGAGAAGAGGGTCAGAGGAGCAGAGGAGAGGATCAGAAGGAGTAGAGGATGCAAAGGAGAGGGTCAGGAGCAGAGGAGAGGATCAGATGGAGCAAAGGATGCAGAGAAGAGGGTCAGAAGGAGCAGAGGAGAGGGTCAGAGGAGTAGAGGATGCAAAGGAGAGGGTCAGATGGGGCAGAAGGGCAGAGAAGAGGAGCAGAAGATGTAGAGAAGAGGGTCAGAGGAGCAGAGGAGAGGGTCAGATGGGGCAAAAGGGCAGAGAAGAGGAGCAGAAGATGTAGAGAAGAGGGTCAGAAGGAGCAGAGGATGAAGAGGAGAGGGTCAAATGATGTAGAAGATGAAGAAAAGTGGGTCAGATGGAGCAGAGGATGCAAGGAAAAGAGTCAGATGAAGGAGCGGATGTAGAGGAGAGGGTCAGAGGAGCAGAGGAAAATGACAATGACAGGATGGTGTAATGAAGCCAGATTTTTTTTCTTTTGTAACATTTTAAATAATGAGAGAAAACCCTAATGCCAAACGTGTAACATTACTGAGCTGCTTAGGAGCTAATTGGAGCTGGTTTGGAGCTGGTGGTTGGAGTGTGACAGAGGATGCTGAGAGGAGGAAAATCTTGCTCAGTCAGGATTTTAACAGAATCAGAGCGCGACGTGAAAAAGGAGCAAAGTGTGAGCGAGGCAGAAACATGGAGGTGCTGAGGATGCAACGCCCCAGGCTCCAGATCTGAAATACTACAACTCCCACGATGCAACAGGAAACTGGGGCATGCTCTGCTCCATCTGACCCTCTCCTTTTCATTCTCTGACCCTCTCCTCTGTATCCTCTGCTCCTTCTGACCCTTTCCTCTGTATCCTCTGCACCTTCTGACCCTTTCCTTTGCATCCTCTGCTCCTTCTGACCCTCTCCTCTGCATCCTCTGACCCTCTTCTCCTCATCCTCTGACCCTCTTCTCCCCATCCTCTGCATCCTCTGACCCTCTCCTCCTCATACTCTGACGCTCTTCTCTCCATCTTCTACTCCTCTGGCCCCCTCCTCTTCCTTTTCTGACCCTCTCCTCTGCATCCTCTGCTCCTCTGGCCCTCTCCTCTTCATTTTCTGACCCTCTCCTCTGCATTCTCTGCTCCTCTGACCTTCTCTTCTTCATCTTCTGCTTCATCTGACCCTCTTCTCTGCTCCTTCTGACCCTCTTCTCTACATCCTCTGCTCCATCTGACCCTCTCTTCTTCATCCTCTGCTCCTCTCTCTTTCATCCTCTTCTCCTCTGGCCCTCTCCTCTTCATTTTCTGACCCTCTCCTCTGCATCCTCTGCTCCTCTGGCCCTCTCCTCTTCATTTTCTGACCCTTTCCCTTTCACCCTCTGCTCCTTCTGATCCTCTCCTCTGCTCCTTCTGACCCTCCCCTCTGCATCATTTGTTCCTCTGACCCTCTCCTCTACATCCTCTGCTTCATCTGACCTTCTCTTCTGTTCCTCTGCTCCTTCTAACTCTCTCCTCTCCATCCTCTGCTCCTCCATCCCAATTTAATATCTTGTGATATCATCTGAACCAGTTATATCTAAATCCACTGAATACACATCTGAATACAACTTTTTATTACTTTAACTCCAGAATACACCCAGATCGTCGGTTAAATCTCCATCTCAAATGTCCTTTCTCCCCGTTAAGCCTCCTGTCTTCAGCTGTCTCGTATTCCCCGTGGTGCAGGTTAAATTTAGCCTGAGTCCACTTTCAGAGACGGCAGGTTTCCTCTCATTAAAATCTCTCTCAAGGGAATCTCCATTGATCCACAACCACACTGGAAATACGCTGTCCACACCGCTCCAATACGGGCTCCAATTATAGCACCGTTTATCAAGATCTGCTTTAGACCTGGTTTAGCCCTGGTTTAGTCTTAGGTTAGAGCTGGGTTCATCTGAGGTAGTTCCAATGTAGCTCTTGTGTAGTACAAGTTTAGTCCTGGTTTAGTCCTTGTTTATATTGATTCAGTGCTGATTTAGCCATGGTATAGTCCTGTTAAGTCCTGCGTCATTAGTATGTTATTTTTGTCCCAGTTTAGTCCTGATTTAGTTCTGGGTTAGACTTTTCTACTCCCGGTACGTGGTTTTGTTCTTGGTCTGGGTCAGAACTGGTTTAATTCTGTTTTAGTCCAGTTTGTTTTTGACTTGGTTTCTTCTTGTTTTACCTTTATTTAGTCCCATGTTAAAATCCTGGTTTAGTCCAAATGTAGAATTAGTTTAGTCCAGTTATTTCTCTTCTGTCCTGTTTTAATTTTGATCCTGATTTAGTCCTGGTTTTGACTCCAGATTTTGGTTCTGTACTTGTTGATTTATTTCGTCAGGGCAATATTCATGATAACTGGAAATCTAAAAAGGAAATCAAAAACATTTAAGTTGATTCATGTGACAAAACAAAGACAAACAGGAGTAAACCAGGGCTAAAACAGGACTAAACCAGGACAAAATCAGGACTAAACCAGGACAAAACCAGGAATAAAGTAGCGCTAACCCAGAACTAAACCAGGACTACATAAGGCCTGGTCTAAACCCGGACTCTCTGATGTTTTTGTTTAGAGCAGAGCCTCAGTTTCCTCTGCAGATAAACTTAATCAGACGATGACAGCACTAACCTGCAAATGAACTTCCTGTTTGAGACCGGCATCGGCCAATCAGAGAACAGCTTTTATAAAACAGCATCAAAGACGGTTTTTCTAAAACTGCGATGAGAACCAGGCACGTCAACTCTATAAATACTATAAACTACATAAAAACCACACTGTGTAATTTCTCTGGTTTCTGGATTAATGAGTGGAACATCTGAAGACATTTGGAGTTAACAGCACTCAATAATTTTGACTTTATTTTGGGTTTATGGAGATGTCGTTCTTTCTTATAATGTTATAAAAATACATTAAAAAACATAAGCAAAACATAAAAAGCATTCTTACTGTGACCAGGGCTGCCTCTCCGCAGCTCAGACTTTCAGCTTGGTCATCATCTTCTCGTCTCTATGGAGATAAATGAGTTTAATGAGGAACATTACAGGCAAAGCAATAATGTGCACAGAGAAAAGGAAGTGACAGACCCTAGAAATATTACTTATGTGCACCTTCACTGGAAAAAAAACAATATCTAGGTGAGTTAAAATGACTTACAGTAACTTAAAAATATTTTACTTTATTTGAGTCAATTCAGTGTTTTTTGTTGTTTTTTCTTAATTCAAGCAACATTCGATTTTATTTCTTATTTTAAGTGCAAAAAATTGTTGTTTTTCTTATTTCAAATGCAGAAAGATGTATTTTCATATTTTAAGTATAAAAATCTTATTGCACTGGCTGATCATTTTACTTGTCAAGTGAAATTTACTCAAATTATGGTAAAACTTTCTTAATTCAAGTCATCATAACTTGACTAGATTTTGTTTATTGTGGTGTTTGAATCTGTGGTTTATTGTGTATGATCATAAACAATAAACTTTTGTGCCTTTGTTAACAATGTTATTAGTTTGTATGACCTTAAACGGGGGAAAAAATCCTTACATTCTTCATTCTCATTTTGCTTATTTTGCTATGATCATAAACGATAGAAGAACTTCTGTTCTTTTGTGCCTTCTTTATCATTATTATTAGTTTGTACGACCATAATACAGTAGAATACGAAACAAGAAAGAAATTGAGTTCATTTATTTTGCTGTATGTAAATATTTGTAAAGTTTCGTCATCAGTGTACAGAAGCAACCACATAATTTTGGAATTTTTTTAACTATTTCATGAACAGGGCGGGTTTTTGGAGGAAATGTGCTTTTCTGTTGTTTACAGTGTATTTGTAGTATGTGTAGGATTATTGTTTCTCTATGGCACAAACTCAAAAACAAATCAAATCAGTAGAGCTCAGTCATTTTAATAGAGTGTAGGAGTTTTAATGAACAATGCAACAGCAGCAGGTCCAGGGTTCAACTCTGCTCGAGTCATTCTGTGTGGAGTTTACATGTTCTTCTTTTAATGTTGTAATAATCTTAATGACATGAGTAGTAAGTTGTATTTTTTAGCTGAACTGCTGTGTCTTGTGTGGGTTTTTGTCGGTAATCTTCTAGATGAGAAGCACTCGGCCGAAGGAAACTGGATGATAAGAATAAATGTTATTTTTTGCTGATGGAATTTATGCTTTTATTTACTAATTAAACTTTAAGCCCGGCGATCATGAGACAATCACAAAACAGTCAATGTGGAAACTTAAGAAAACTTTCTGCTACTTTCCTTCTAAGTAGTCTTATTTTATTTTTATTTTATTTGACCTTTATTTTACCAGGAAGTCCCTTGAGATACAACCTCTTTTTCGAGGGAGACCTGGCCAAGAGGCATTGACACATAAAATATAAAATCAGGAAGTTAAGACAATAGAGAATTATATGTATCTGGAGTTCAGGAGTTCCTCCATGAACCCAAAACGTGCAGAACAGGTCAAATCCTCCAGCTAAGGTCCTGACCAAGACCAGCTCAAGATCTGGAGATGGGTCCCACTGCTAATGATTAATGAAAAACATAAATAAAAACAGAGTGAAAAGTAGAACTAGTTCATTTTTAACAGTTTGCAGTGGTCCAAAGTTATTCCTCACTTACCTTATGCATTCAGAATATCCTCACCAACAGTAAACTGATTATCGGACATTAAAATGCATTATACTGTAATTCAATGCGGACAGCACACAGCCGACTTATTTTGACCTCAAGAGCTGCTTATAGAATATATGTTGACTGAGGAATTTTGCATTTAACCCAGTGGCACTGAAAGATGGAAAATGCAGAGAATCAGTTCACCGCACAAGAGATTAATAAAGTAAATCTTAACCGTATTAACATTGCTAAGCCTCATATTATTAGTCTGTTTTGATGACATTTATTAAGTTTATTAAGTTCAGGGAAGAAAGTGAAACTAGGTCAGACTCAGACTCATGAATATTAATATCTATGTTTTAATCATGGCGGTTTTTATCAACAGATCCGCGCTAAAGTTTGACGGTAAAGAAACGAGATACAAGATACGTTCCTCGTATCTCTAACCACATCCTCACTGACACAGGAGACAGGCTAACCACTCTGCCGTCGTTGTGATGTTGCAACAAAAAGCATTTTCAGTAAAAGATGAAAAAAAAAAACGCTTCAGGCGTCAATTAAACCTGAGTGTTTCCATGGAGACACAGGTGGGAAAAAAATCACTTCATGAAATATTACTGAGAATTTACCCTTATGTACCATGTATAGGCTCGATATACAAGTGTGTGTAAAAAGAAAATATATGCACCAGTGGTTTATTAAAGACTTAAAGAGATAAATAAAATAACATGGCAGCCAGGTAGAATTTTACACTGAAAATATTAATTAACTTAGTTTTAGTTAAAGATGTCACCTACTTACTGTATTTCTATGGAGACATCATTGCTTTGCCTGGAATATTCCACAGTGACATTAAACATTACATTAAACAGCTCTATCTGACATTTATTAAATGACAGGTGGTTTTATAGCAGGAAAATACCTAAAAACAGGCATGAAAATAGAAAGGTTTAATGCAATACTGTGAAATACTGTGAAATACTGCATTGTGATCACTAAGATAGCAATTTATTGTATATATACCGTAGTTTTATAATCCTTCTCTTTATAGAGTTTGTCTATTTTTAAGTAGTTCTGCACTTCTGTTGCTGCTACTGTTCTTGCTGTTCTCTTAACTGTGCGTTTTAACACTGAAATTTCCCCATTGTACAAAGCAATAACGTGTCCATGGAGAAAAGCTTTTAACGGACCCTCCACCAGAACATTTTCACAATGCACCTTTAATACATCGGTTCCAAAACACAAAATTCACAAATGGAGATGCCAAAAAGATTTGTCCTTTTGTCTCTACACTCGGCTCTTTTAAGTTGAAAGATCCGAGTTTAAGGTCGGCTCTAAAACTGAGGGAGTCAAAAATGAGGTGGAGAAAAATCCGCGCGTCTTCTTTTTTTATTTCTGTCATAAATAATTCATGGGGCTCCGTCTGTGGCTCTGTCCTCAGGTAAAACTCATGCAAAACGACCACTCGGGAGTTTCACCAATTTCACAAATCTGTTTCCCGCTCATCATTTTTTTGTATTTCGGGATTTTTATTCAAGTTTCATGAAAAATAATGAAGAAGCAAAAGGCAAAATACATCAAGGACCTGAAGAGTCAAAATGTAAAACTTCAACTGAATTATGGTGAGCTCATAATAATAATATATTGGATTTATATAGCGCTGTTTAGACACCAAATGTGCTTTATTGTGCATTATTCATTTACTCCACACTCGGTGGTGGTAAGATAAAACCACAGCTGCCCTCCACCAGAAATGGAGATGTTATTGCTTTGTCTGCAATGTTTCATAGTGTGGCATTAAACCTTTCTATCCTTGTGGAGACCAAACTAGGGCAAGTTACAAGTCAAATCTGGTCTGCATACCTGATTTTCTGGGTATTTTTGAGTAGTAAAACCACCTGTAATTGAATAAATGTAAAGTAAAGCTGTTTAATGTCTTAGAGAACATTTTAGGCTCTGTATTCACATCAAAATATATATTACATTAACATGGCACATACTTTGACACCTCAACTTGGGCTAAAACCAGGACTAAACAAGGTCTACAAAAGCTTATTCAAAATAATAAAAATAGAAAATAATAAAACAGGTCTATACAAGGACTGATCCAGTTTATTTGGTTATGATTTTTACTTCGACCTGAGAAATAATATTTTTCTCCAAGTACAATTAGCTTCACTTCATCTTCTGTTGTTTTCTACTTTATTTTATTCTATTTTATTTGTTGCATGTTTAGTGTTTGTCTACGTTTCGCTCCAAGTACCGCAGCAATTCTGATTCTGAGTCTATCCTCCAGGCTCGGTTTAGGAAGAAAAGTTGGGACATATATTCTTTGTACCATTGCGCCCTCTGCTGGGGAGTTTGGAATCAAAATTTGAGTGAAAAAACACAAATTAATATAAATAGGAGTGAGAATACAAAATCTAAAGTTCAGAAAGTCTATGAATGGTTTAAAAAAGTGAGTCTCAAGCTTTAGTGCACGTACAGTTCTTAAGTTTGAGTTAATTTTTATCCACTTTTTGTCCCCCTGTGAATAATTTCATATTTACAACTACAGTGTAAATGATGCAGTCCACTTTGAAACCTGGTTTAGTCCTCCGTTAGACCTAGAATAGTCCTGTTATAGATCTGGTTTAGTTCTGGTTGTACTGGTTTAGGACAGACTTGTTTCCCAATTAAATTTTAAAAAGTTAATTCTCTCATGACTGTATTTTTGTCTTTTCACTAGAGAAAAATCAGCCCCAGAACATAGAGAAAAATCCCGCACACCCTCTATTTATTCAGGTCCTAATAAATATCACATTTTGCAAGTAAGACAGTGTGCGGGATTTTTCTCTATGTTCAACCGTTTCGAGTAATTGATGTGCGAATTTCTCATTATTCTCACTTAAATAATTTTCAGCAGAGTTTTTGTATTCATAATTTATTTTTTTACACAGAATACTGTAAACAGACAAAGTTTGTGCGTCATGGCGGCTGTGTTTCATCTTCATGCTTATTTTGTTATATTTTGTTAAAAATAAAAATAATTAATGAACTAACTAAATCAGGAATGAAGCTGTTTTAGCCTCTGGACGACTGCAGCTGCCAGCCTCTTATACGCCTCGGCCTGAAACACAAAATGGGGCCATTATTTTAAAACATGTAAGATTTTGTCATCAGAATCTAGGGTGGCAAGATTAACTGCAATCTAGACTTGAAATCACAATATGAATGGACACAATGAGCAAATCAGAAAGGCATTACCATAATTTCCCCGACAGACAACAAACTCTCTTTCTTATTCTGCATAAAAACGTCTAACCCTGTAGTTTAGATCTGTACAAACATGTTCTGAAATGTGATTCTTGTATTAGTTTGTAGTTTCGGCCTTTTGTCAGTTCTTCTGAATGTGTTTGAAACTTGTACAACCCTAATAATATCTGATCAGCAGTGAGAAAGTGCAGCTTATTCGTTAATATGAGAATGAACCCAAACCTCAGGACTGTCCGGAGCTGACACCACCACAGGTTTTCCACTGTCTGAAGTCTCTCTGATGCTCAGGTGTAGAGGGACGTCACCTGAATGTAAAAAAATATGAAGATTAAACTTTTGGTATTTGTCTGATCTGATGTTAAATACAAAATAGGAAATGGTAATAATGGAAGGCTCCACAAGTGGGTCATTGTTGATTCACTTCACACCAGGTTGTGTTACTTTTGTAGCCACAGCTGCCCACAGAAAACCATCCTCCGATCTTTGGGTTGGAACGGTCTAACCACTGATCCTAGTTCCAATCACGAGTGTGCAAGTGTGGACTAAATGAATAATGACTTTGTGGCGCTCTGAGAGGCTTGTCAGAATGATAAATATCTTTGACACATCATCACAGCAGACATGGCAGATGATGATATGTATAGACAGTGTAGGACACTCTATGCTCAGGCAAATACTCTTATGCGTAAGTTTGGCTCTTGTACGAATGATGTAAAGTTGTTGTTTAAACCATATTGTACACCACTGTACACAGCCCACCTCTGGGTTAATTACAAAAAAGCCAGTTTGCAAAGGCTACAGGTGCCACAATGAAGCTTTGCGGGTGGTTTTGAGGAGGCCGCGATGGACAAGTGCAACTGAGATGTTTGCAACTGAGTGAACACATAAGCTCTGCTAAGAACTTTAATGTACAGTTTTATCTGCAGACTGAACAAATCGGACATTGAAATAATTATGTCACTCACAAATATGAGATTCAGTGAAGTACGATATCAGTCCAGTATGTGGAGACACTGTTGTGGCTCTTTTAAAAATATAAATGTTTGTTTTGTATTGTCACTGTCCTTGTCTGTTTTTAAAAATGGACCATGAGTCCGGAATAAAGATGAACTGAATAAAGACCAATACAAATGCTAAAGGCTGTATAATTACCGAGGAAGTGCACGTCCATAGACAGAGCGAGTTTCTTGGCTCCGTCTGATCCGAAGATGTGGGTTTGATGGTGACAGTTTGGACACTGGAACACGCTCATGTTCTGCACCAGACCGATCACCTGCAGGGGAGCCGAGGAGGCATTATAGCCTTAATATAAGCACAAAAGAACTGCATCGTGTTTTTCATGGTCAAACATCAGTGCATGAAGTCCCACCGGAACATGGACTTTGTTGAACATTTCCGCTCCTCGCCGAGCGTCCAACAGCGCGATGTCCTGAGGAGTGGACACGATCACTGCTCCTGCAAAGTAAAAAAATATGCAACACGGTCAAATACAACAAAAATTATCACTTTCTTTGATTCCCTCTGAGAAACTAACCAGCCACAGGCACGTTCTGAGAGATGGACAGCTGCACGTCCCCTGTTCCCGGAGGCATGTCCACCACCAGGAAGTCCAACTCCCCCCAGTCCACCTGAACAATGGAGCACAAGGTTTATTTATAATTAGAACTTCACTTTTAATAGTGTTTACAAGACCGGACAACACAGAGACCTTTAAACCACTGGCAAAACAAAATATTTAGGAAAGTAACATAATGGGCATACAGAATAGTACAGTATAGAATAGTTAAACATGTTGTGGGTGTATTCGAAGTGTCTATAAACGCTCTTTGACACAGAAACAACACTTGCAAGCTTGGGTCTTATGAGGCAGTTACAAGTTATACTTTTTTTTCCAATCTAAAGGCCGAATGAGGAGAAAACGTTGAACAGAAAGGGTTTTTTGTGTGACCAAAAAAACAGAAAATAATGGTAAAAAAGTAAAATTATGTTCTTAGGGCTTACAGCTGTGGTACCCATTATCAAATTGTAAGAGGAGGAAGAATTAGTGTATTTAAAACTTATTCCTATCGCTCACAAACCCTTAATTCTCATACATTATCCCCAGCTTTAAAGCAACCATCCATTGATTTAACTTTTTTGTTACTTGTAGATTGTGAAACGTTTTCCCCCTCCCTGGTCTTCTGTGAATCAATGAGTAGCAGAAAGCATCTAGTGGTGACATGTGAGAATGCAACAAGGCCGGGTTGGCTGATCTAATTACAGATGATAGATTTCAAACTTTTGCACCTGTCTGAGCAGCTTCTCGATGGCTGACATCACCATGAGACCTCTCCACACGATCGGAGCCACTTCGTCCACCAGGAAACCCATGGACATACTGCAACAGGAGAGTCTTATACTAGTACAGACCAATAATGCATTTAATATCCAAATTTAATATGTGAAAGCTTGAGCCAAGTGTATTTTAGCAAAAGTTAATAAAAGAATTTATATATTTACCTTTATTATAATATAGTATTACATAGATGTTTTATATGACCTGTGCAATTTTAAGTAACTGAGTAGAGGTGAGAATTATATCAAAAATAAAATGGAACTTGTTTTATGATCTCTTTAAAAATGTGAAAAACTGTTTTAAGATGTTTAAACTCACCAGGGAAGGCCGTAGTTCATGAGAGGGATCATCAGATTGTCTGGAAAACAGGATTCACATGTGTTTTAATATTCTTATGTATAATCTCCATCCATCCATCCATCCATCCATCTTCTCCCGCTTAATCCGGCTGGGTCGCGGGGGCAGCTTGCTGCCCAATACTCATAGCACCTGACCCCCCCTATGAACCCCTCTGCAGGTGGTGAGCCCACAGGAGGGTGGACAACATGGTCCTTGATGTTAGTTCATAGGGGTGCGGGCATGTTTTAGGTTGATGGGGGAAACCGGAGTACCCGGAGGAAACCCATCCAGACACGAGGAGGAACATGCAAACTCCACACAGAAAGGCCCGGGCGACCCGGGGATCGAACCCGCAACCTTCTTGCTGTGAGGCCTGAGTGTTGCCACTCAGCCACCGTGCCGCCTATGTATAATCTGTTCAAATGAATTAACTATAAAGCATTTACTGTCTGTGAGGTCTGGGCTCCCCTTCAGATTCATCAGTTTGGGAATCGAGGGGCCGTAAACATCAGCGTCCAACAAGCCAATGGATTTAGACTGAAAAGTGAAGAGGAAATGGCTCATTAATGAAAACTAAAATGTCAAGATGTGTCATGATAATCCAATGTCGTGATGAAAAATCTAGTAACAAGATAACTGCAAGACAAAGTCGACATTTTCTTATGCATTTACTCACAACTGAAATAAAACTTTTAAGCCAGTGCTTATTTTTCTTGAGGCTGTGTGGATGTATTTGCCCTAATTGTGAATCAAATCATAAAAATACCACTTTTAACTTTTTTGATGTTAATTACCATGACAGAACTTATAATATTAATCACCTTTGTTCAAAATCAATCTATTTATTTACTTATCAAGTTATTTACTATTATTAAAACTCCTGTTAAAAAGGCTCAGATAGACTAGTGAACGTTTGTGTCCTAAAAGTTAATACACTGCTGCCGTTTTAACAAATATAATGTATAAAAGTATGTGCCGTCTGAAACATGGTGATTTTATTGTACTAATATTGGATACAGTGCCATTTGCTATGCTTCTCAGCTGTGAAACACTGGTATAGTGATCTTTTTGTATTTTTATATTGTCTGGGTTTCACTCTGAGACATGAGTCTGCGATAAAGACATTTATTTTTTCATTTAAAGCTGTCTAGACCTTTAAAAGTGGATATGACAGAGCACTCACTGGATCATTAGCAGAAAGTCCCAATGCCAGATTAACTATACAAAACAAAACAAAAAAAACATTATAAAAAATATAGTACATATGATTAAATAAAAAAAATATAAACTTAGTAACAGTAATAGTATTAACCTGCTGTGGTGGACTTGCCCACTCCTCCCTTCCCTGAAGCCACGAGGATGATCTGTTTGACCCCAGCGATGGGCTTCTGTTTGGGGAGACCTCGGGCCATCTGCTGCCTCTGCCGCTCCTGGAGACTCTTACTGTCCACAGAACGCTTTAACAAAAAAAAAACAAGAGGGTAAGGGACATCTAAGAAGGACAGGGCATGGTGCTGTAGGTAGAAGAGGAACGAGACACACATTTCACAAGATAAGACGAGATGGGGTCCACAAGAACAAAACAATTTATAATAAATAAAGCAATAATATAATAACCTATAATATCTAGTGTGATTTTAAAGGACTTCACAAGTTCTGGTACCATCCTTCATAGCTGGTAGAGTCCAGTCCTCTGACTCAGTGGGCTGATCTCTGCACCCACAGTGGTGCCTGCATTTGAGTCTTTGAGCAAGACTATGTGAAGATCTCCTTAATATACAGCTCTTTAATGTCCACTAGAGATAAATATATAGTATTTATTTATAATTGTGTCTAAGATAATTGCAGACTAGATTCCTATTGTGTCTTTTTTATACTCACCACTAGTCGCTTTGGTCGGCATATGTAGCTTTATTTTTTTTGTCAGAGAGTAACATTTTGGGGAAAAAACAACAGCAGCAAAATAGTAAGTATTAAGATGACCACATAAAACCAAACAACACAACTAAATGCGCAACATAATAATGTTCCATCTCACATTTGTTTACATTATTTGCAAGCGCTTTTATTCTGACATTCCATTTCCCGTTTTTTTGTGGCTAACGCTAATGCTAACTCTGCTCTGAGTCTACCGTAAAAACGTGATTTTATCCACATTTAAGCCGTTTTCCCACCTGCCATCGTATCGACTGGACGCAGCACCCAGGGACGTGTTGGATTTCGGGTCCAGCTCGTACAACCGAAGCTTTATTCACCCATAATTTCAGAAAATGTGACAATCTACTGTAAGTGATTTGCGCCATGTTTAACCAGAATCACGGGGACGTCCAATGCGCATGCGTAAGAATTTAGGTTTATAAACAAGATATAAATCATATGGTCTATGCTATAAATAGGGTATTAGACAATTATAATAATAATTATTATTATTTCAATTTTCAGCAATCAAAAACCCAAGCAAAAATATATTATACACATTTTTTAAATGTTCAAATAGAATGCAAATTAATGCAAAAATGTACGTGGAGTTCTGATACATGCAAAACAAAACTATATTACAAAAATCACTGCAATAATCTCTTTCAAATAGCAAATAGCATAAATAAATAATAATAACAATTGATAAAAACACTTTTTGGTGACGTAGGGTTTGTTTGCACGTAACGCGGAAGTAAATACGCTCTCTCTTTCTCTCACATGCACCGGTGACAGTGGTCAGATCCTGGTTAAAAGCGGACAGAGTGGGAGGTTAAAGTGGGATCATGTCGGAGAAAGAAGCTCCAGTGGCTCGCACGGTGCTGCAGCAGTGTCTCCGGGCCTCGCTGATGGTCAAACCCGCTGAGGAGGGCTCTGAGGCGGAGTACGTGCAGGTCAGAACCGGTCAGGGTCCAAGAATGGATGAATCAGGGATGTATTCACATTTGTACTTCCACTGACTCTTCTTTATCATGTAATCAATCAGTGAATTGCAGTCACAAACCAGATTTAATAGATTTATTACGTTTCCTGTGGCTATTTTAAATGTTGTGATCATTATGAATTAGGTTTAAGTCTCACTACTTAAACATTAGAAGATAAACCTATTTAAATGCAATCCTATAATTCAAAGTGATGGATGAGAGTAGATGCATTAGGCAAATTGTTATTGTTAGACATCTTATTTTGATTTCAACTTTGAATTTACCTTCACAAAAATCCCCAAACTATTTTGTAAAGAGAAGATAAAACTGACTAGCAGACTAGACTAGAGTTTGACCTTCCAAAACCACAATAACTCCTCACTGTATTGCCATATTATGTAAATGTTCATGTTAGAGAGGTTCAGCTATGATGTCTCTCCCACAGATTGACAGAGGAATGGTGATTTACATTTGTTTCTTCAAAGGAGCCACTGATGAAATCCTGCCAAAGATGGGTCAGTAAAACTAATACTATCACTATGGATTGCTCTCTCAATGTCTAATATAAAGGAAAGTTATTTGAAAAAAAATATTACCAATAGTATTTCACATTCTAAAAAGAGTTTTATGAAATCACAGTTTATTTATTTCTCCTCTCTCTCAGTGTCGACTCTGCTGAATCTTCGCCTCAGTGAGTCAGCATTGGGGAAGATGGTGTCCATTTTGGATCTTCCTGGGAATTTACTGATCGTCCCCCAGGCAACTTTAGGGGGAAGACCCAAAGGGAAAGCCATGCAATATCACAACAACGTCAACAAAGAGGACGGACTGCGACTGTACGAGGCGTTTGTGGCGCTGTGCGAGAACGAACTTGCTGCAAAAGAAAATGTTCTAGTGAAACATGGGACTTATGGAAACAGACAGGTCCTTAAACTGGACACGAACGGGCCTTATACGCATATCATGGAATTTTAACCTTGAAAGTCCCATTGAGATGAATAATCTCTTTTCAAGTGAGTTCTGGACAAGACAGCAGCACAGAACCAGCACACATTTAGACAATCACAAGAATTTGCTGGTTGAAAAAGGGCCCATATTATGATATTTTCTGATTTACAATGTTGTTTCCTCATCAAAAACATACCTGGAGTTGTGTTTTGTTTCATTCACATGCTTAACTCACAAATCCTGCATCCTGAATTAAAAAACACTCTGTTCGACCTTGTGATGTCAGTGAGTGGTAATACAGGAAGAGCACCACTGTGTCTTTAAACCCCGTACACTTTCACTAGAATCATTTGGATGATTTTGGCCCCTGAATTTCCAATCTACTGAAATGAAGGTAAAAGGAACTTGAAGATTACTGCTTCATGGTTTGGAGATATAGACTAATCCAGTGTTACTCAAACATGTGTGAATGAAACAAAACACAACCCTGGGTATGTTTTTGAGGAGGTAACAGCATTCTAACATAGTTTAAAGCTCAGTAAGTTTGGGTAATATTGTAGTTCCAAACCATGGATCTCATTTCCAAACCTTTCAGCATTAATTTAAACTGAGTTATTGGACCCAGTGTTTACAGTCCTCTTGTAAATGATTCCAGGTTGTCAATGCAGAAATGCTACTTTACCAGTTTATATGTACAAAAAGTAGCACAGAGTCTTGAGATTGTCTAAAAGGAATGGATGAGATGCTTGTATCTAACAATAAAATATATGTTATGTGTTTTTTTGTAAAACTGTGTGGTTGTCAGTCTTTATGGAAATAGTTTTGCATGTCATACAGGACTACACCAGAATGGAACCAGAACTAAACCAGGTCCCAACCAAGTCTAAACTAGGACTAAACCAGTGCTACACCACCATCTTATAAAGCTTATTACCATTTTTGGGCATGTAATCCTTTAACATTGAGGACTAAATGTTCACTTGCATCTAATGTCTCCCCCACAAAGAAGCCACTATGAAAAGAGAATTTGTCATAATTTACAATCTGTAATGTTATTTTAATTAGTGTAACTATTTAGTTTAATGAACAGCAGACTAATTTAGGATCGGATAGGATGTCTTATTATCCAATTTCTTGAGGTTAAAACTATGCTGACTATAAAGAAATGACAATATGTAAGGTCATGTAAACATCTACAACAATTTGTCTAAATGGTGTTGAACCAATCACTAAAATTACAATATAAACATAGGGTGATGTCCCTATTTATCTGGGACAGTCCCAGTTTTGAGCCCTGCGTCCCCTGTCCCAGCAAATTTATCTACAACCATTAATTTGTACCAGTTTTATACAAGAAATATCCCAGGTGTCCCTATTTTTGATCATTTTGATTCCTGCCAACAGTAAAGAGAAGCATAAATTGTCATTTGTTTAGATAAAAATACAGAAAGAATGCTTAAAAATGACCAAAACACAAAGAAAATGTGACTATACTGACGTCGTCAATAAATCATGAATGGGCCGAGTGCATAACATTTTTCCTTAATTACGCACTCGTTCCACAATTTTATTATTACCAACCACTCCAAACCGGGGGCGTCCCAATTTTTGATTTTGAAAATCTGGTCACCCTTTATAAATACATATTTTTGTGCATTTTTCTTATGTCCTCCGTGTCTGTAGATGGCATTAGTCCCAGATCAGTCAAAGGAACTGTGCAGACGGAGCTCAGCGTGTTGGGGTTACTTTAGCTCCTGCAACCTGCACCAAACACGCCTGTAGTAGAAATAACACAGATGAAAACAGGGCTATTTCCTGTTTACATCTATTTTTAGCGCAATTAAAGCACGACAACTGAAAGTAACAGCTTAATTCTTTTTGTTATTATTTATTTATTCTTCATTATCATTAAGTTAAATGTTCAAAACAATTAAACGAAACAGAAATCAAACTATTTAAGTTTATTTAGTTTGAATTAAATGCACGTCTTACTCTTATTTTGAAAGCGCCATTTCCGGTTAGTACGTGTTAACCTGTGTTAGCTTTAAACGCATTTTAGCTTGATCAACTTTAGGCACAATTTAGCCTCGATTTTCAGTCTAAAAACGCCACTTTGGACTAGTTTTAGCTGATTAAAGATGTCGTCCATGAAATTAGCTTGGTTGTGGAAATAGTTTGGGTTAAAAATTGCGCAAATAAAGTCTGTTTTGACGGGAAAGTTGGCGACGGTGTTGCGGAGATTTTTGTGGACCGATCGATCATGTTGTAACGGTGGGAATGGCTTCAACACCTTTTATTTACTATCAATCTAAGCATGTTTACTATCCAAAATATATGTTTCAAAATACCCAAAAAGCTTCTCCAAAAATGAAACATTGCTCAGATTTATGTAGGAAACGAAGATGCTAAATTTTGCTGTAAACACTACTTAAAATCATCTTGGTTGATATAATTTCATTTGGGATTTCAAGTTGAGTAAAATAATGTAAAGTTTTAATGGGCTTTAGCATTCCCAAACATTTTAAGCGTGAAAATGAACAAAATCTACAAGTATTTTGTTAGTAAACTGTTTTTAGATTAGAAATTGTGTTTGTAATATCCCAAATTAGGTTCAATCTAATTTCAATACAGCTACAGAATGTACAGAGGAATCAGAAACCAAATTTGTGCATTTTGTGACATGAAAGTAATAACATTATGATGGTAAATTAATGTCTAGAATTCTAAAAATGTATTTAATTTGTGAATATTATAAGTGTTGTTGCTGTATTAAAATTTAGATACTCAATATTGATTCTCATACCACATTGATAATAAAAGCACTTTTTCTTAAGACAATAGAATGTGGTTTTCAACATTAAATAACAGGACTTTCTTTTATATTACCAGGTGGCCTTAAATCTGTGTAATCCCTCAGTGGTCCAGGTAGGATCCACAGTGGTCTTTAGTCTATGTGCTGTTATACTTGTTCTGATACAGCTCAAGATCATTCTAAAATCAAAAATTTTTGTGTGACTTTTTAGTGCCATACTTGCTCAAATTAGTATCTAGTTTCAACATTAGTTTTAGTATCAATTAGTATTTGATTTCCAATACTTTTGACATTTTTATGTACCTGAAAAACCCTAAATTCAAATGTTTCCCACATTTTGTTTTGATTTGTCTTGTTCAGATGCCGTCCTTTGACATTTTAAACCGAGTGGAGCTGTATTTACGGAAAAGAAAATTTCATCCCGACACCACAGCTGCCCAGCGATATGTGGCCCGGAAAGCCAGCAAGCACTTCATATATAAAGGTTTGTGTTTGAAAGAGGAAATCTAACCCACATCCTCCTTACTGAGAAGAGGAGACAGGATAACCACTCTGCTGCTTGTGTTTCAGATGGGTGCCTGCTGCGTAAGTACAGAGGGCGCCTCCTACAGGCTGTGATGAGTGAGGAGCAGGTGCGGGAAATCATGGTCCAGTTCCACGACAACAATAACCACGCGGGGAGAGTGCGGATGGTCCGAGGGATCATGGTGAGGATGAAACTAGATTAAAAAATAAAAGTTTTACTATAGCTTTACAGTGATCTTGCTATGCCTGGGATTCAGAATACACGCTTCTTCAATACTTTACAAAGATGAGAGTCTGGAGATTTCAGATGGGCATGATTGACAGGTGGATAAGCCAATCAGGGACTCGCATGGCCAATCTGTATCAAAACAAGTATGGCTGCTTATGAGTGAAAAAGAAAATACTAAAAAAATCACAGAAAAACATGGATTTCTGAGGAATCAATGAACTGTTAAAGGGACAGTTTGGAATTTTGGACATAGGGCCTCATTTCCTCGTGAGCCAGAGTGTTGGAGACGTGTGGAGACACTTTTTTAAATCTTCCATCCAGTCCTTGTATTTGCAGAAGTTGCTGATGCTAGGCTAGTGCATGTCAGTGGCCATAGTCGTCCTGCCACTAAAAACAGTCTTACCCACTCCACAGAGCACCCGAGGCAAAACTATTATAACTCCAGACTGTCCATGTGAATGTCTGTGTCGATAGAACAATTTTAGATGCAAAACCAACATTGCATTTGAAGGATTTGTGTCTGAGCAGCAGCAGCGAGTTGTACTTCCTGATAGAAAACTGAAAATGGACTGAAATCACCGCTGCTGCTGAGAAAATAGTCCCTCAACTTGCGACAATTCATGCGACACAAGGTTAGTTTTATTTCAAACATCATTCTATCAACACAGACATTCACATCGATATTCTGGCGTAATAATTGATTTGTTTCGGCTGTACTGTGGAGTGGGTAAGACTGGTTTTAGTGGCAGGACGACTGTGGCCATTGACATGCACTAGTGTGGCACCAGCAACCTCTGCAAATACAAGGACTGGACGGAATATTAAAAAAACTGTCTCCACGCGTCTCCAACACTCTGGCTCACGAGGAAATGAGGCCCTATGTCCAAAATTCAGAACTGTTCCTTTAACTGTAAATCTGAAGGGAGAGAAATGTGATTTTATTTGTAAATGATAAGTGACTAATGAGCTCATTTGTTTTACATGCGTCACTGAAATAAACAAATCTGATTGGACGATCACGTTTGGTTCACTGACCAGACTGATATCCCTCTAATATAAAATCCCATCCGTAGAACTAACATTTTAAAGTTATTTCCTCATCTAATCTGCACTAAAACAGAGCAAAGGATCACAGTATATGTAGTTCCATCTATTTTGTAGCAATTATAGCACCAAAAACAATGAATTTAGGCAAAGAGACTTGTAATTCGATATACTGTGATGGCCCAGGATACTACAACTACGACAATCTGTGTATAATTCGTTCATGTCTGCAAGATAGTATCATTTTTTGGATTTGGAGTTTTGGATAGGAATAGGCAGTATCTGTGATGTTGGATACTTTCCCCTCATATTGCCACGAATCTGATGTTGAAAATTTAAAACTGACAAAAAAAGATCTGGTTACAAAAAGAAATTTAAGTGTAATCTTACATAAAACGTCAGTGACTTTTCAGCCATTTAGTAGCAGTCGTAGTTGTAAATCTGTGTATCATTCGTTCATTCGTTTTTCAAAATAAAACCAACAACTCTTTTCTTCATTATTTGTCTCCAAAACCAAAACGGATAACGATTCGATTTTTGTGTTTACTGTATATACAAATATAGAGAGGTAGTCTGGATCTGCCGGGCGAGCTTATGTTATGGTGATAATGATACTGATTATCTGTAATGTGTGTTTTGTGTCTGTGTATTAGTCATATTGTTGTCTCTCCTCAGTCCATGTATTACTGGGTGGGGGTGACGGACATGGTGAAAGACTACATAAAGCGCTGTGATGCGTGTAAAGAGAGGAGAGCTCCAGAGGCCCCGGAGGTGGTGCAGTACTGTTTGGCCTATGGCTGCGACGGATCCAGCTACATCTACCCCGAGCTCACCTTCCACAAGTCAGTCTGTTACTACCACTATTACAACTTCTACTGTATTATCACTACTACTACTACTACTACTACTACTATAACTACTAATACTACTACTACTACCACTACTACTACTATAACGTGTACGATAGTATAACTAATACTACTACTACTATTATAACTTCTATATTATCACTACTACTACTACTATAACGTCTACTATATTATTACTACTAATACCACTACTATTGTATTATCACTACTAATATTACTACTACTACCACTACTACTATTATAACGTCTATATTATCACTACTACTACTACTATAACGTCTACTATATTATTACTACTAATACCACTACTATTGTATTATCACTACTAATATTACTACTACTACCACTACTACTATTATAACGACTATATTATCACTACTAATACTATTATAACTACTATATTATCACTACTAATACCACTACTATTGTATTATCACTACTAATATTACTACTACTACCACTACTACTATTATAACGTCTATATTATCACTACTACTAGTCAGTTTGTTTTCTGAAAATGCAGAACTGTAAGTGTTTCTTTCATCATGTGAGGCTCAATAATAAACTTTATTTGTCCCAAAATGGGGATACTTCAGTGTTGCAAAGAAAGCATTAGATGTGGTTCCCATATTAGTGTTCTATTTGTAAAATGATGACACAAACACAAATGTTAAATTCCAGTTAATAGTATAAGACTATTACCTCCCCACCCCAGGTTCCCTAAACCCGGGGAGCAGAGGCAGCGTTGGCTGGTGGTGGCTCAGAGAGACGAGGGCTCGGTCAGAAAAGGCTCCAGACTTTGCTCCAGACACTTTGAACCCGACTGTTTCTTTATGAACGAAGAGGGACACGAGGAGCTGAGGCTGGATGCAGTTCCCACCATCATCGGGGTCTCCAAACAGGTGGGGCTTACACAGAGGGGACTTATTTTCGCTTTCTGTTTACTCATAATAATAAAATAATCCTTTTGTTTGTGTCTTTCTTCTTCCTGTCCCCAGCCGTCAGACTCCGAGGAGCCTCTGTTCCACCCCTCGTCCCTGGAGGACCTCTTGACCTGCGCCGCGGCCACTGCAGAGGTGTGTCCGGTGGGCTTCAGCTCGGAGCAGAGCGACCCCCCGCTCCAGGAGCACCAGTACAGCCTCAGAGTCCCAGAACGCCACCCGAGAGAGGCCCCAGACCCAGTGCAGGAGTCCAGGCAGAGCGCTTCATTCATCACATACAACCACATCTCCAGGTAAGCACCGAAGCGGGACAGAACCCGAGACTGAAGTAGGACTAAACCAGGTCTGAAGCAGGACAAAACCAAGGCAAAACCAGGGCAAAACCAGGACTGAAATAGGTTTGAACCAGGAAAGAACCCAGATTAAACCAAGATCAAACAAGGACTCCACTTTTATTTTTGCTGCACAGAGCACGATTTAATCAGAATCAGAATCAGAATTACTTTTATTCATCCCCGAGGGGAAATTTCCTTTGTTACAGATGCATTAATATTATGGATACACATAATGAAGCAAAATATTGAAATTAAAACCTCATCTTTCCCGTTTTTCTTCAACTAAAAGGACATTTCTTCGTTAAATGCTGGACTAAATGGTTGAATTATAAGAAAAAAAGAGATGTGATCCACCCTTCTACATCCTTACTCCAGTGGAACAGTGCCTCAAGCTTTTGTATTTCTTATTTGTTTTTTCATTTTGTTCTTTTAACCTTGAAAAATCCTGAAAAAAAAAACTGCATCTTTCCCTCTGCAGGTATCTGAGCCACAGGATTCTGCCTCAACAAAGCAAGAAGAGAAAGGGCTCTTTGAGGAGGATGGCCAAGCGCTTCACTCTCATTGGTCAGTCGCTGTTACATCATCCCTGTTTCAAAATAAACACATTTTAATTATAATATGATGTTTTTCAGATGGAGTCCTCTACTACAACCTGCGCTCTCCTCCGGTCAGGGTCCCCCGCTGCAGAGAGGAGGTCTGAACTGACTCGCACTGAAGATTCTATTAACAAATGGTTTTATTTCATTTCAAATATCAAATGGTACCAACAAAATGACCAGGACAGGGTTTTATTGCTGCCAGTAAATTAAAGAGTCAAACTTCATTTCATTTGTGGAGAACATGACATCTAAAACTATAAAGATGAAAAATTATAGTCTTTATAGTTTTTTATAAAGAATTATTTTATGGCGCTAGGTTATTTCCTGATTGTGGGAAAGATGGACTGGCGTGGGTAGTGTTGTGTTTTAGTTTTACTTTTTCCTCAAGTGGTGCAAAAAAGAGGGAACCACTGTCTGTGTGAATGTTCTTGTATGTTAGCTCTAAAACGATAAAGAAGATGGAAACTCTCTTGGTTTCCATCTTCTTTATAGTTTTTGATGTCATGTTCTCCACAAATGAAATGAAGTTTGAAGTTTTAAGGTGTGTTAACATTTGTTCTGGATTGAGCAGGTTTTGTCCTGGTCTAGTCTCAAAAATTATAAAGCATTTTTATTGTCAGCAAACCAGGATTAGCTTTACTGTTACTGCAAAACTGAAAATTGTGAAAAGTGTTGGAGGAACCTAGAAAAGCATTAGAAAAGTGAGAAACAATGAACTAGTTTTGTTTTTCAAAATTGTACGTAAAATTCAGGCCCAGTGTCTTCATTGGTTCCTCTTGTGTATTTCAGGTGAACGCGATCCTGCAGCAGTTCCACGATAACGGCGGTCACTATGGACACGGGACCTGCTTTAAAGCCATTGTGAGGCATTATTACTGGCACTCCATGAGCAGAGACCTGTCGTGTTGGATCTCCCGCTGTCCCACCTGCCTCAGCCGATCCAAGAGGAAGTGGCTCCGCTGCAGCATCATGACCTGCACCAACTGCTGTGGGCCCGTGGAGAGGAAGCTGGGCCTCACCTTCCACAAGTATGAACCTTTAAACTGAACCTTTGAACAGTCTAACAACAGTTTGCATGTTCTCCCTGTGTCTGAGTGGGGATCGCTGGTTTCCCCATCAACCTAAAACGTGCACAATAAGACAAATTCTCCACCTAAAGGCCGCGACACATTACAGGAAAATTTGCCCGATTTTGGCTGTGATTTCCTCCAGATGAACTCGGGGAGAAGCGTAACCCGACTTTGTGTCTTCATGTGCGATTTTGAAGCCGCTGCTCCTCATGAGTCAGTGTCAGATCGTAACCACCAAACATCAACAGCGCTACAGTAACAGCCGATAAAACAAAACGTCAGGGGCAGAGGAGCGACGGACACAGAGACACACTCGGGATTTAGCGAAAACAAAAACTTTATTACTCACCTCCCATAAAGAGGTAAAGTTAAACTGATCCACATTATCCATAGAAATTGTCCTCCACAAATAATGACATTCAGTCCACAAAACTGCGCAATTAATCCAGTTTGAAGCGTTCTTTGAAAGTGAAAAGGTGAAAGGTGTTCCTCACATGTGTTTGTTTACGTCCACAGATTGTAAAGATGCAGATTAGTGATAGTGACTGTGAAAGCTATTGTAAAGAAGTTTGTTGTCAAATTGTAAATACATGCAGTTTAGTATTATGTAGTACAAGAAAGCTCATGGAAAGTTTTCGGCCTTGGCTGCCTGGCTGCGGAGGGGGAGGTGGAGACAGCTGCCGCTGTATCGCACCCCCTCCTGCAGTATTGGACAGACACAAGGTCAGTCTCACAAAATGTATCTATTGTTTCGCTTATGTGCAGAAACTGTATTACACTGTTTCAATGGGGATGCCCCGCTCATGCTGAACTTAATAAAATGTACGGAGAGACAACTGGATTTTTGGAAGAGGCTGAGGGTTTGCTCCGAAGTTGGGCACCCAGTGGGACGAGCTGTCAGAAGCGCCACTTGTCTCCCTGTGCACGTAAAAACTTAAGTTGAGTTGTGTCTTTGATTCCTGGTGTTAATGCTCAGTCAGTAGCAGGTTGTATTATCCGCAGGACTGAGACGTAGTCATCTCAGTTTAACACTGTCATTCTCACAACACTGTTTTGTGTGTGTAATTTCCTGACAGTAACTCTACTTCCTGTGGACTTTATCGCCTCTTTTATGCTTTAAAAATCTTGTATCTGAAGTATTGCACCACATTTCACAAATAATAATAACACAGTTCTGACATGTATCGAAGAGCAGAGCTCTGATTTTTAGACTCTCAATGCAAGTAGTTTTACTGTCGACAGGAAACAGCTGATGCCATCGCACTCACAGCTTTGCAGCCTGTTTTACGCTGCAGTCTTTGCGACCGGAGATTTAAAGTATCATAAGATTCTCCTCGTGTCTGTGGTGTGCGCATTTTGTCGCACATTTAAAAATCCTTTAAAATCTTTAAAAAGACAGAAAAATCCTCGAGTGTGTAGCGCCAATAAGGCAGTCCTGAACAAAACTAGCTCAAGATTTGGAGATGGTTCCCACTTTTGAATGGAGAAAAATGCTCTCAAAAATTTTCAAATCAGGAAAGAATCATTGCTGTTGTCCCCTTAAGCAAGACTCATTTAGTTATCTGCAAAAAAACTCTAGTACGTGCAGTCTTTGTGACATCCAGCCCCTCTTCCCTCCGTAGTTTCCCCATGGACAGCCCCCCTCTGCTGGCTCGCTGGCTGAAGGCGGCGGGGCGTCCTCACTGGTACCCGCACCTCTGGTCCTCCGTCTGCTCTGTTCACTTCACTGAGGACTGCTTCGACCGCTCAGGGGGCAGAGAGGTGCTCAAACCAGACGCCGTGCCCACCATCAAGACCCACGGAGACGAGGCAGTAAGAACCAGAAACCGGGACTGATCCAGAACTAGGACCAGGACTAAACCAGGACTGAACCAGTATTCAATCAAGACTGAACCAGGGTTAAACCAGGACTGAACCAGGACTAGAGGAGGACTAGATCAGGACTGAACTAGTCCTGAACCAAGGCTTAATCAGGACTGAACCCGGACTAAACCAGGACTTGACCCGGACAGAACCAGGGCTGAAACAGGACTAGATCAGGACTGAACTAGGACTGAACCATGGCTGAATGACGACTGAACCAGGACTAAACCAGGACTAGACCCGGACAGAACCAATACTGAACCAGGACTGAATCAGGGCTGAACCAGGATTAAACCAGGAATGAACCAGGCTTTAACTAGGAGCTTAACAAGGACTGAATCAGGACTCAACCAGGACCAAACAAGATATAAACCAGAACTAAACCAGGATTGGACTACGATTCAACTAGAACTAAACCAATCCAATCCAATCCACTTTATTTATATAGCACATTTCATAAACTGAAAGCGTTTCCAAAGTGCTGCACAAAACCATCATTTAAAATAAACAAATAACTACAGAAACTGTTTAAAATAAACAAGTAATCAAATGCCCTACCTAGAGTGCATACAAATAAATATACCATAAAATAATAAAAACAATAAAAGATAAAAACACTAAAAATAAATAAATAAATAAAATTAATAAAAAATAAATACTCTAAGAACAATAAAATAATAAAAAACCCTAAAATATAATAAAAGACACAGAGGACCACACAACTCACGCAGTGTTAAAAGCCAGAGAATAAAAGTGGGTCTTAAGACGAGACTTAAAACACTCCACTGTGGGAGCTGCTCGGACGTGGGGGGGCAGGGCGTTCCACAGTTTAGGACCAACCACAGAAAAAGCCCTGTCCCCTCTGGATTTAAGTCTCGTCTTAGGCACCACGAGTTGGAGCTGGCCCTCAGACCTCAGAGCGCGCGCCGGAGTGTAGATTTGGATGAGGTCCGAGATGTAATCCGGGGCCAGTCCATTCAAAGCTTTAAAAACAAACAATAAAATTTTAAAATCAATTCTAAAATGAACAGGAAGCCAGTGCAAAGACGCAAGAATTGGAGTGATGTGCTCACGTTTTTTGATTCCTGTTAAAAGTCGTGCCGCAGAGTTCTGGACTAACTGTAAGCGTGAAAGAGCATTTTGTGATATGCCAGTATAAAGAGCATTACAGTAGTCCAAACGCGAAGAAATAAAAGCGTGAACGACTTGTTCAAAGTGCTTAAAACTTAAAAACGGCTTAACTTTGGATAAAAGGCGAAGACCAGAACTAAACACGGACTAGACCAGGGTTGATGGTTCGACAGCTTTTGGATCAAAGCTCGGTCGAAATCTGGATTTAACTTTGAGACTAAACCCAAACTTGGACTAAACCAGGACTTAACTTAAGTGGTTCATGTTGGACTTGGTGAAGAATTAGCCTAATCTGAGCTGTTGTTGTGTTTTGTGACCAGATCCAGGGTCTGAACGAGGGTGAAAATGCTGCAGAGGTGGACGAGGATCAGGAGGTAAAGTCAAATATAATAAATGAAAACATCTCCTTGTTATAAAGCCTGACAGTTTGGTTTGTGCTTTGAAGGATGCGTTTTTTGCCAAATACGACGCCGTGGAGCTGTACATCTCCACCAGGACGTATCCCCCTGGACTCACCTATGTGGAAAAGAACACCTTCAGGAGGTTCTGCAAGAAATATTTTGTCAAAGGTTTGGACCAATCATGTTTGAGACATGTTTGATTTGAACACAAAAGCTTATAAGAAATGTGTTCTTCTCTTCCTCTCTTCGTTGGGGAATTTCACAGTAACGGGCAGTAGATTGTAGTAGAAGTTAGTTGAACAAATTGGGAAAAATATCTCATTACAATATTTTCTGATTGCGATTATATTTGCGATTTATTTTTTTAATAATAAAATTCTGTTCACATTTTAAACACATCCAGAAGAATTGACAAGAAGACATGTTTGTACAGATCTAAACTACAGGGTTTGCTGTTTTTTATTCAGAATAATACATTGTTTTGGTGTTTGAGGAGGAAATGAAATGATGAATATACTTAAAAAACTGCAGCCATTGTGATTTGCTAATTGCATCGATTCAAATGGCAATTTCAATTTGATTGTGGTTAATCTTGCAGCGTAATTTACATGTTTTCATTGCTAAAAATGACTAAGCAATATTTTTTTAATCCATGTCTATGACTCAGTCTTCTTTTACTAATAAAATAGCAAATTACAGAGCTGTGGGTCAGGATAGGGGGTAAGTGAAAACCAAAGATTCTGAGCACTCAAGCCTCGAATGTAGGAAAATACAGGATTACTCAAATATGCAGGAATCAAAATACAACTTTGAGTAAATAAATGATGAAAGAAATCTAATATAATTTGATTAAGAGCTAATAAAAGTCAATTATTAGTGAGTTAGTAATATATTTTTTTATTATAATACAGGATAAAATCTTGTCCACTGCTTGTGAAAGTAATAGTACCTGTTCCCCAACACAGAGAACTGTCACATGTGACTGTAAATGTTCTGATATGAGTAAAACTGACTGTAAATGTTCTGATATGAGTAAAACTGACTGTAAATGTTCTGATATGAGTAAAACTGACTGTAAATGTTCTGATATGAGTACAACTGACTGTAAATGTTCTGATATGAGTAACACTGACTGTAAATGTTCTGATATGAGTAAAACTGACTGTAAATGTTCTGATATGAGTAAAACAGCAGTGGTGTGACATGTTGATTTGGTTTCAGATGGAGTTCTGCACATTCGGGTCAGAGATCGTGCGGTGCCAGTGCTCAGGAACAGACAGCAGGTGAACGAGGCTCTGAGGGAATATCACGATGAACTCAACCACCTGGAGGTCAACAAGTGTCTGAGGCTCCTCAACGAGAGGTCAGAGAATACTAATACTGCTACTACTACTACTACTACTACTACTACTACTAATACTGCTACTACTACTACTACTACTACTTCTACTACTGTTAATACTACTACTGCTGCTTCTACTACTGTTAATACTGCTACTACTACTACTACTACTACTACTACTACTACTACTACTACTGTTAATACTACTACTACTACTACTACTACTGCTTCTACTACTGTTAATACTACTACTACTACTACTACTGCTGCTTCTACTACTACTACTATTAGAAGAGTTCACCAAGGCTACTCAACGAGAGGTCATAGAATACTACTACTGCTACCACTTTTAATAATACTACTACTATTACTACAGCTACTACTACTACTACTGCTGCTGCTGCTACTACTAGTACTACTACAACTACTACTACTGCTACTTCTACTACTATTACTATTGCAAGAAGTCAACAAGTGCTTGAGGCTACTCACTGAGCGGTCAGAAAATACTAATAGTAGCAGCAGCAGTATTAACAGTATTGGTACTACTTTTAATACTAATACTACTGCTACTATTGCTACTACAGCTACTACTACTTCTGCTCCTACTATTACTACTGTTACTATTAATATCTATAAACTAGAATGTTCAACAAAAGATGAGAAAATACCACTACAACAATTACAACTACCGTTACTACTATACTCACTGAAAACTAACATGCACTAAACCACCTGGATGTCAAAAATGGTTAACTACTTTTACTACTGCCATTGTTAATCCTACTACTGCTAGTAATACTGTTATTATTACTACTGCTACCACAATTGCAGATAAAATGGGTAATCAATACAAAAATGCTCATACTATTATTACCTCTGCTGATGAAAGAAAATATACCAAAGTGTAAAGTATAAAAAAACTACAACTGCATGTTTATATTTTTAAGTTTCCTTCCTTTTGAGAAAATGGGTTTATGATTTACATGTGTACAACATAATAACTGTCTAATACTCTGTATAATCCGGTCTTGTGTGACAGGTGTAACTGGAGAACGATGCGCTCGGACATCGCTCAGTGGATCAGTAAATGTGTCGTGTGTCGTCTGAAAAACAAACCCAAAATTCCTCCTGTTCAGAAACAAGACGGAGACAAGAAGCTCAGGCCTCAGCTCAGCAAACACAGGTACAAAACAGGGTGGTAAAGGTGCACTGTGTAACTTTTCTGGTGAGGGAGATGTTAAAGCTTTGCCTGTAATATTACACTGTATGACACTCTACTTATCTATTTTTCAGGTGTTTTTATTGGTCAAAAATACCATTGTTACGGTTTCCTCTGCACATATGTCATGGTTGTCTCCATGGAAATAGATAAGTGCAACGCCCATACTGTGGAACATTACAGACAAAGCAATAACATCGCCATGGAGACAAGCAGATGGCAGATGGCGTCCCTTTAAAAAATCGTATATATGAAGACTTCTCAATGTTCTATTATAAAGTCAACACGTTCAAAATCAAATATGAATATTAATGGTAATAACAAATTTGTAACATATTTATTATTCACAAAAATAAAGGAAGTGCCGATATTTTGTGCTAAAAGTTAGATTTTTTTGCATAAAAATTAGTGCTGTCAAACGATACATTTTTAAATCAGATTAATCACACTTTAGAATTTTGATTAATCGCAGTTAATTATTCTTCAAAAAAAGACCAAAATATTTTGACAATAATGCAATTTATTATCAAAAAGTTATATTATTGACATTTTTCTGTCGCTGGTAGTTTTGTTGTTGCCGTGGGTGCGCTTGGCCAACGTTGTTTGTCATGCTCGGCTTGTTGTTGTTGGTCGTAGCGTCGTTGCTGCCGCTGAATCAAACACGTGTTTTGCTTTAAGACGGTATTTTAAACGTGTTGTGCTTCTGTGGAAAGAGAGTTCATCGCTGCAACACCTTAGTTTGATCTAAAGTCCCGTCGGGGAGTTTTTTTGAAGAGAAATTTGCCGCTGAGTCACAGTCTCATCTGTCGTCTTCACATCCGCGTATGGACCTGATCACTGACCTAATAACCTGCGCCGCCTTTCAGGTCCATCCGCACTTTCCAGAGGAGCGTTCGTGATTAATCTGTGTTAAAAAACATTAGGGCAATAATTTTTGTGATTAATTGCATGCCTTAACCTGTTAACGTTGACAGCCCTAATAAACTTTACTAACTTTTGTAACTTTTCTGCCACTCACTGTGCTTGTTTACATGGAAATAGATGTCATAAATGCCATACTTTGGGACATTCCAGGCAAAGCAATGAAACTCTCCACCAGAAAAGATACATAATTCAACTTTTTGGTATCAGTATTGGTATTGAGTATTGAATTTGAGTTTGAATTTAGTATAATGACAAAGTTACACTGATTTGCTGTTTATAAACCTTATAATAATAATAATAATAATAATAAATTTTATTTGTAATGCACTTTACATTTCAATGAAATCTCAAAGTGCTACAGAGAAAGCATAAAAAGATGATTAAAAAAAACCCACTTACAAAGTACATTTAAAACATCCTAGCACAAGGTAAACAATGTAAAAACCTAGTAGGCCTTTTTAAACAGAAATGTCTTAAGTCCTTTCTTAAAAGCCTCCAGACTCTGAGGCATCCTCAGGGACTCTGGGAGGGCATTCCACAGGCGTGGGGCTGCAGCCTGAAAAGCTCTGTCTCCCATAGTGGAGAGTTTGGTCCTTGGCTGATGGAGACAGTAGGTGGAGGATGAACGAAGGTGTCGTGAGGTGGTGTATGGCGTGAGAAGCTCTGAGAGGTAGGCTGGGGCAGTTCCATGTATGCACTGATAGGTGAGGAGGCAGAGTTTGTAATGAATCCGATGTTGAATGGGCAGCCAGTGAAGTGAGCGGAGAACAGATTAAGATTAAAGATGTTTTGTTTAATATCTTTATAAACTTCCTGTTATCGTGTGTTCTTAGGGCACACAGTGATTCGGAGGAGGAAGAGGAGGATGAAAACGTGAGCGACGGAAGTGAAACTGAGTCGGACACGGAAATAAAAGTGAGTTTAGTTTAGTTTTAGACTGTTCCTGTCTTCGTCTCTCAGTATATTTTGATTTATTTTGTGTTTTTGATTCAGGTGCAGAAGGTTCAACCAAGGCCTCAAAAGCAAGTTCAGGTCCAAGCCAAGACTCCAGTCCAGTCTCAGATTAAAGTCCGGGTTCCTGCTCAGAACCAAGTCCCAAACAAAGCCCCAGCTCTAGTAGAAACCCAAAATCCCAAAGTCCAAACTCCAGTCCAGAATCAGGTACAAAGACAAATTGCAACCCAAGTCCTGCCTCAAGTCCAGACGCAAATCCCAACCCAAGTTCCTACCCAAGTTCTGTCTCAAGTCCAGACTCAAACACAGACCAAAGTCCCAACCCAAGTCCTTTCTCAAGTCCAGACCCAAGTACAGACTCCGGTCCAGGTCCCGATCCTGGTCCACCTCGGCCCTCCTTTAAACCTTCAGTCTGGAGGTCCCATTCTCCTGACCCAGAACACGCTCATGGCCCAGATCTGGGGACAGGAGCAGAACCCGACCAGCACCAGCGCTAAAGCAGTGACACAGGAGAAACCGTCCAAACCGAGCAAGGTGAGGCTCTCAAACTCTGGTGTCGCCCGTGAAATGAAGAAACTATTCTTTAAATGAGACCTGTGGTGCAAAATTGACTTTTCAGAGCTTTTAACCACATTTTAACAAACTTTAATAAGCTCTCATGATCTTTATGAGCTGATAAGGAGGGCAAATTCTGATTATTTTTCCCAAATGATAGAATTAGAATTTGCTACAAACTCATTTACATTGTTTTGCTACAAAGTAGATACTGTAAAAAATGCTCTCTTATTCAGTTTAATAAAAGTTCTTTATATTTTTAGGCAGCTGGTTGACTACTGTAATGCACTTTTCTCTGGCATCAGCCACCATGTACATTCTCGCTTACAGTTGGTCCAAAATTCTGCTGTGTGCCTTTTAACTGGAATGTGAGCACATTACCCCGATTTTAGCATCGTTGCACTGGCTTTCCGTTCGTTTTAGAATTGATTTTGAGGTTTTATTGTTTGTTTTTAAAGCTTTGAATGCACTGGCCCCACAATACGTCTCAACCTCATCTAAATTTACACCCCTGTGTGCGCTCTAAGGTCTGAGGGCTAAAGCTCCAGCTTGTGGTGACTAAGACGAGACTTAAAACCAGGGGGGACCGGGCTTTCTCTGTGGCCCCAAACTCTAGAACGTTCTGCCCCCCACGTCCGAATAGCCCCCACAGTGAAGTGTTTTCAGTCTTGTCTTAAGACCCACTTTTATTCTTTGGCTTTTAACACCATGTGAGCTGTGTGGTCCTGTGTCTTTTATTTGTTTTATTTATTTTACTTATTTACTGCAATTTTATAATTTTTACAGTTTGGCTTTTATTTGATTTGACTGGTTCTGCTGTTTTAGGACTGGTACGACCAAATTTTAGCAGTTTACCTTTTTGTTGTCTGCCTTTTATGATCTCTGTGCAGCACTTTGGAAACTGCTATTTGTAAAATGTGCGATATAAATAAAGTGGATTTGGATTTAAAAAGTGACCATGCAAAAATGAACAAAAGCGTAAATGGAAAAACTATTCATACCTGTCATACTTTCAAGCCCGTTTGTAAATGTGCAAGAAAAACGAAAAGAAGAAATGTGAGTTATTCCTATATATATAGGAATAACTCACATTTCTTGTGCATATATATATATATGTGTATATATATAGGAATAACTCACATTTCTTGTTTTTGTTTTCGTTTTTGTTGCAGAAGGAAAAGTCCGAAATCCAGATGGTGAATCCAAACGCGATGAACTACCAGCAGGAGGAGCAGGTGCAGACGAGCCGGGGCAAACAGCAGGTCCTCAGGGTGCAGAGGGTGGAAGTGTCCCACACAGAGGTGATCCAGGCCTCTCCCTCTGAGGACGCACACAAACAGGTGGGGCAGAAATCAGTAAGGTTTTTAGTTTGCAAGGTGATGGTAATCAGACAATTGATGGGTAGCTTCATATATATTGTAAATATATTAACGCCCTTAGAGGCAACTGTTGTTGCGATTTTGGGCGCTACAAAAATAAATTGAATTGAATTGAAAGACTGAATAACTAGACTTTTCTCTAAAACAACCATTTCTTTATCATTCCTTTTTTGATACATGTCTGATCTCTTATTTATCAGAGTGCCCAGACTCCGCAGAGACCCACGCACAGCAGCAGGGGGCGCCCTCTGAAGAGAAAATTCTTCCCGGACGAGGAGGTGCCGGTGAAGAGGGTGCAGAGGGAGAGTGTGGAGCCTGTGGGCTCCAGCTCCAAACCCGAGTGCACAACACAGAGTCCACAGAGGCAGACAGAGAAGAGGGACAAGAGGAGAAGTGACAGGTACAGTCCCAAATGTGAAACACTGCGTTTTTTATGATTATCAACGACAAAAATGAAGACTTATAGTTAAAGAGGGAGAGTTATGCTAAAGCTGCTTCTTTTTTTGTTGATGTTCCCTCATCAAAAACATACCTTAAGAGGTTTAAGATGATCTCTCTCCCTCTCTCTCTCTCTCTCCCTCTCACTCTCTCCCTCTCTCTCTCTCTCTCTCTCCCTCTCACTCTCTCCCTCTCTCTCCCTCCCTCTCTCTCTCTCTCCCTCTCTCTCCCACTCTCTCCCTCCCTCTCTCTCTCTCCCTCCCTCTCTCCTTATCTTTCCCTCTCTCTATCCTTCTCTCTCTCTCCCTCTTTCTTGCTTTCATTCTCTCTCTCTCCTTCCCTTCCTCTCTATTCCTCTCTCTATCTCTCCCTCTTTCTCTCTCTCCCTCTCTATCTCTCTTTCCCTCCCTCTCCCTCTCTTTCATTCTCTCTCTCTCCTCCCCCTCTCTTTCTCTTTCCTTCCCTCTCCCTCTCTCTCCTCCCTCTCCTTCCCTCTCTTTCTCTCTCTCTCCACCCTCTCCCTTCCTCTCTCTCTCGTTCTCTCTCCCTCTTTCATTCTCTCTCCCTCTCTTATCAATGACAAAAATGAAGTCTTATAGTTAAAGAGGGAGAGTTATGCTAAATCTGCTTCGCTTTTTTTTTTTAGCTTTCTTTGTTAAACGATGTTCCCTCATCAAAAACATGCCTGAAGAGGTTTAGATGTCGTCCATGCACGTCAGACCCTGCTTATCATTAGCGGTACGAGCCTGTACGAGGCTCCGCCCACAATCCTACGTCACCCACGCTCCCAGACAACAATATAACATTAATACAAAAGCAAAACAACACACTACACCTTTACAAACCTGATGCTGTGTGCAGTTGTTTCATTATCAGGATGGAATGTCAACAAAAGCAAAGTCATTTTCATTTTTATAACAATTGAAGGTAACACAGTGATCTAACGTGTCAGCAGTTAATACCCCATAGAACTGTAATACTTCCTCTTTCTGTAATACCTCCTCTTTCATTCATCATTATTCAAGCTTATTAAATCGATTGATTAAGTGATGAGTTTGAAGTTTGGACTTTAAAACCCAGAGGAGCTTCAGGCTGTGTTGTTTTTGAGGAGGATAAATAACAAGTTAAAGTAAAAAGTTAAATAAGTAAATAAGTTAAAGTAAAAAGTTGGTTTTGCCGAATAAAGGTTTGCTGCATATCTGATGTGTTTGTGTGACCTGTTCTTGTGTTTCCTTGTTTTGCTTGTGCTGCCTCTGCTGACAGTGAGCGCCCCCTGGAGGCCCGTGTGGTGGTGCAGCAGTGCAGTCGCGCCAGGGTCAAAACCCGAGCGGGAGTCGATGGAGCAGAGTCACAGTACGCACAGGTCAGTGGAGCGAGACAGTGAAGAAATATTTAATACTATATCCTCACTCTTTAGGACTAAATTACAATTATTTTACATTTCATCAAAATATGTGCTTAAAAATGACCAAATAACAGGTATAATGTGTGAAATGTGTTCAGATCGGAGAAGGCCTCGTGGTTTACGTGTGTTTCTTTGAAGGAGCCACAGACGACACCACTCAGAGAATAGGTGAGAACTAAAAACATGGTTTTAGACTTTAGACTTTGGGGCCACAGAGCAGCACAAGGTTGACATCAGTTTCCCATTCAACTGTTTTATATTCAAGACTCTGTTCAGCTGAACGTTTACGTCCTGATGTGAATGTGGGAAACCGGAGTGCCCAGACACAGGCAGAACATGCAAACTCCACACAGAAAAAAACCTGGAACCTTCTTGTATGAGTGGCAGCTGCAAAAACATCTCACAGTCATTCCCATCCTTGGGGTCAGGACCCAAATTTAGGTTCCCCTCATTTCTTAGGGGGTCCCCTGGGATTTTTAGAAAACAGGTCCAGACACAATTATGTGAATTTTAATAAAGAGATAGCATGTTATTTGCTACGTATTTTATAGCAATTGCAGTTTTATAACATCTTAATTATACCATACATTACATTAATCATAAAAGTTATTATATTATATAAGACAGTAGTTTATCAGTTGGAGAATGATGTGGGGGCACTGGGGTTTGGGAACCTCAGGTCTAACACGTCTGTGCCAAGTATAAAACAGGCCTTAGTTTTAATAATAATAATAATAATAATAATAAATTTTATTTATATAGCGCTTTTCAAGATACTCAAAGACACTTTACACAGATGAGCAATTAAAAAATACACAGGTAAAAAACATTAAAAACAGTCCTCATAACAGTCAAAGATTAAAAGCAGCTTTAAACAGGTGAGTCTTAAGGTGTTAGGGTAGTTTTGAAATGGGAAACTCAATGTAATAATCGTGTTGTTAAAAATGGTGAATTTGATTCTTCTCTCTCTCTCTCTGTCTCCCTCCCTCTCCCTCCTCTCTCTCCCTCTCCCTCTCTCCCTCCCTCCCTCCCTCCCTCCCTCTCTTTCATTCTCTTTCTCTCTGTCTCTCTCCCTCCTTCTCTCTCTTTCTATCTCATTCTCTCTCCCCCTCTCCTCTCTTTCATTCTCTCTCTCCCTCTCTCTCTTCCTCCCTCTCTCCCTCTTTCTTTCATTCCCCGTAGCGGACTCCATCATGAACACTCGTTTCTTCCGCACGTCTCTCCGTCGGCAGGTCTGCTCGGTGCTGGACCTGCCGGGCTCGGTGCTGCTGGTGCCTCAGGAGTCTCTGGGCTTTGAGCCGGGGCCTCGGCGGAGCCTGCAGAGCCGGGGCCTGAGCGAGGCCTGGGTGGGCAAACAGCTCTTCTCCAGCCTCTCCCTCCACTGCGCCCAGCTGCTGAGCGCCAGGGCCACACCGGGGGGCGCCGTGGAGCAGGGGCTGTACGGGCAGAGGCAGGAGATCGAGATCACCTCCACAGAACCAATGAGCCACGTGCTGGAGTTTTAAAGGCGCACTGTGTAACATTTCTAGTGGAGGGTCGGCCAATAGGTAGATTTTCCAAAGCACTACACATTACATTACAGGTCAGATCTGTGGAGAGGAGCCCCCAATCACAGAAGGAATTAAAGGGGAACTCCGGCACATTTGACACATTTGGTGGTGGAATTCTGTCAGAAGCCAAAAAACGGCACAGATCAGTGTTTCCTCGGTGGAGATCTCACTGTGGCAGTGAGTCTGTCAAGGCAACAAACTAGTGTAGTGATGGGGGCAAGTTCTGAACTTCCACGTAAAACGACAATTTGCTTCACACTGAAGAAGCTTAACACCACTTTAACCCATCTTACAACAGCCACGAGTCTAACAAACAAAACGCTCTGCCTGGTTCACTCATTAGTGTCTGGAAACGTTAGAAAACAACTTTATAAGCACCTCACACTTCCCTCTGCTGATTTCCCACTGCACAGGCCAAAGCCCAAAAGACTCGATCCCCAATGTAATTTCTAATCCTATTTATTTACGAGTGAATTATATTTTTTGAAAACGCTAAAAAATACATTCCTGAACCATTTTCTTTCAACAACTTTCAGTTTCTCTTCTTCACTGTCAGTAGTCGATCTTCACTTGTTGCGCTGGAGTCGACAGTCGAGTCTTTTGGGCTTTGGCCTGTGCAGTGGGAAATCAGCAGAGGGAAGTGTGAGGTGCTTATAAAGTTGTTTTCTAACGTTTCCAGACACTAATGAGTGAACCAGGCAGAGCGTTTTGTTTGTTAGACTCGTGGCTGTTGTCAGATGGGTTAAAGTGGTGTTAAGCTTCTTCAGTCTGAAGCAAATTGTCGTTTTATGTGGAAGTTCAGAACTTGCCCCCATCACTACACTAGTTTGTTGCCTTGACAGACTCACTGCCACAGTGAGATCTCCACCGAGGAAACACTGATCTGTGCCGTTTTTTGGCTTCTGACAGAATTCCACCTCCTCTAGTAATGGACTTTAGCTTCAAATGTGCCCGAGTTCCACTTTAATGTATTTTTGAGCAACAGAAACACCCGTAATGAATAAATGCTAGTTGGATATGTTTAATGTCATACCACGGAACATTCCAGGCAAAGCTATTACATCTCCATGGAGACAAGCAGATGGCAGCTCTACCGGAAAAGTTACGCAGTGCACCTTTAACCACAACCAACAGCAAGACAATCAGGAGCAAAACTCACAAATGTTTCTACGATTATTTCTATTAGTGACGACGTCCATTATTTTTGTATGCATGAAACACACACTGAAGTCTTAATGTCCTCTCCCCATATGTCAGATGCCCTCCCATTCCTATACTGGGGGCAGGTCAAATGTCTTTAGTTAATGTTGTGGTGGTTCAGATGCCCTCCCAGATGTTGTGGTGTGTTTGGATAAATACAATATGGAGCTTGTCACTGATAGAAATGATCAGGGGGAAAAACATTTGTGGATTTTACTTTTGTATAGAGATTTCTGATGAAAATACCAGAGCATGAGACAGAATCATGGCTCTACTCTGCACGGGAGAGAGACTTTGAGCAAATTCTACAATAACTGGATATTTATGAGCAGGTGAACATGTAGTCTGATGTGTTAGAAGCAGGAAAATGCTATAATTTGATTAAATCTTAAAATAAATGGTTTAAATTATAGTTTGATAATATTAATGCATTATTATTCTGAAGTCTTTACGTTAATAATAATGAAAGTCAATGATGATTTTTTTTTACAAACAATTTTATCAATTCAGAAATATTTTCAAGAAAATTATGAAAAAGAAAATATGATGTACTGAGTTCTGTTACTACAATAATGGTGAATTGTAATTTTTCTGTTCAGTTTATTCCAGTACGGCTCTGATCCACTTCCCTGGATGTATATTTGTATTGTGTTGTACATTGAAGACGCTTAAACATGTAAGATAAAATTACTTTATTTTAAAATAAAAACGGCTATTGAGTGCTTTCAGTTTCACAGCAGCAAAGCATTTTCAGAGTATTATTTAAAAGGTTTTTGTTATTTCTCTCTACATTTTACATTTGATCCTGTAATTAATCCCTGCAGTGATCTACAATTTTACTCCTTTTGAGGTAGCCTTAAGTATAGGATTCATGTATGAAGTACAAGAGCTATGATTTGGGCTCATTGGGCGGTAAGATTCAATTTTATTATCATGAAGGTGAACAAAATGAAACGAACCAAAATGCAGTTTAGCATCAAACCAGAAGTGAAGTGAAGAAAGTGACTGGACAGGAGTATGAACAGTTTTAATATGCTATGTACATATGAGCTAGTACTTTTACATTAATATTTTACTATTAACATTTCTACAACTATAGTGCAGATTAGACAGTTCAGTAGGCCCAAAGTGCGAATTCAATGATGTGACAACTCTGGGAAAGAAGCTGACCCTTCAACTAATTCTCAACACTGCATGCAATTTACTTAAAGGTGCACTATTACCCTCTTTTCCACGAAAGAGACCGGTTCTGCTGTTTTTCACTCAAAAAGTGGTGTTTCGGGTGCAGAAAACTGGTTCTAACTCGGCATCAGAGCAGGGCTACAAATGAGAACCAGTGTCCATTTAGTAAAAGAAAATAATGGAGAAAGCAAAAAGTCTTATATAACAAAATATAACAATATAATCTAAGTTAAGCACCAGTTAGGAGAGAAAAAAAACCAAAACAAATGCTGGTAAACACTGCATTACTGGGCAATAAACACTAGCTTTCATTTGGTGGAAAACCAAACTGACACAGCTCAGAACCAGCACCTTGGTGGAAAAGGGGTATATGTACATTTTCAAACCTTTCAAATCAACAACTGGCATTTTAGATTAATGTGTCCTTACAGGGCACTTGGCTTGTCCAGATATGAGCCTGCATCCAGCTTAGGGCTTTTTGGTTGAGTAACTTCACCATCATCAGGTAGTTTATGTTGTGTCAGTTTCACAGAGGAGCCACACTCCAAACCCTGCAAACACCGGCTCAGAGAAGTTGTGATTAAATGTGTGGAGATGGACTAGCTCATCATTGTGAACTCTATAGAAGTGTAGAGCTCCAGCAGGACTGTCCAAATAGACCGCCACCAGAGGCAGATGACGAAGGTGTGGATTCCAAAACCATCTGCTTGGAGTCATGACACAGTGAAATTCCCACTGGAGCACATGACCCTCCACGACTGAGGGTTGTCCCCAAACACACACTGCCCCCTGCTGGTCTCTCTGCGCTTGATACCTGCGTAGGTCACAGATACAGAGACCAGACCACTCCAATGCACCTCCCAGAAGCAGTGGCCGATCAGAAAATCAGAGCAGAGGATCTGCGGGCATGTCTCAAATCGCTCTGAATGATCAGGATATTCCTGCTCCTCTTTCACACGTGTCACTGTGTGGTTTTCATCGGAGAGGAGGAGTTTCCTGTGTGCAGTTTCCAGAGCAAGTTCAAGTTCAATGTGATCTGTCGGCGAAGAGCAAAAGCATTTTAGTTGGTATTAAAAAGGGCTACATGATATATGGAAAATGGCATATTCAAAATGCAGTATTTCCTCTCTTAACTGAGTTCTAAACATTTATCTGGAACAGCTCTTGCTGAAAAGGTGGAAGGTCATGACTAATACTTGAACCTGATTGGAAGAAGCATCACACCAGTGGAACAAGCTGAAAAATCAAATTTGAGAGAAACGCACAGACATCTTTCCCTCCACAAATGCACAAAGTTCTTACCTTCTTATCTTTTCCCCAAACTATGTGGTATGTATTTTTGCTGAAATAGGCTGAAGCACATCTGTCAGCATCACCTTGTTTGTTTTGAAGTCTCTGTGGTGCTCTCATGAGTTTGTGAACTCACAAATATGGTGATAATCCATCTTGCTGTACAAGGTTATTATATACCAGGTAAGCTGTCAAAATCTAAATTTAAAGGTACACAAGGTACTAGTGGAGGGTCTGCCTGCTGCTTTGCTATAATGTTCCATATGTTCCATATTGCACAAGGCCAAGTTCAGATCACCCTGTTCACAATAAACAAAACAACCCCAACCCTGTAATTGAATCAATGGAAGAAGTTTAATTTTGTCATGTGGAACGTTCTAGGCAAAGCCATAACATCAAGCAGGTGGTGAACCAACCACCAGAAAAAATTACTTAGAGCACTTTACAGAAGTGCAAGAAAATGATCCTTACATTTCCTTGGTCCTGGTATCATCCATCGAACTCCATAAGGCTCCAATCTAAAAGAACACAACTTATTTACATTATCTTGCTTAAGAAGCTCCACCAAATGCAGAAAAATGCAAAATGTACATGAGAGTTTGTAGTTTAGAGTCCGGATCTCTCTGGAGAGCCAACAGCAGTGCGCCTCCTCTAGCTCCTGGATGGTTGTAGCCCAGATCCAGCTCTCTTAGGTGGGAAGGGTTAGACTTTAAAGCTGAGGCCAGAGAAGCACATCCGATTTCTGATACGAGGCATCCAGATAGTCTGAAGACACAAACAGGGCTGTGAATCTCTATAGTTTAAAAAGAATCGGAGGACAGGTCAGAATTCTGTGGCGGTGTTTGCTGTTTAACTGTTAGATTACAGATATGTTGACCTGGTTTATGGTTTATATCTCTATTAAGCCACATGAAACAAAAACAGGCACACAGTTCATTATCTTCTCTGTCAGCATAAATAAACAAAAGGGAAATAACAACAGTGGCTGTTTGGATTATGATGAACACTGACCTGAGGCTCTCCAGTCTGCAGGGGGCACTCGTCAGGCCAGAGCACAGCAGCTCCACTCCAGTATCATAGAGGTCATTGTCGCTCAGATCCAAGTGTGTAAGAGACTGAGAGGAGAGGACAGAGGACCACAACTCCTCTCAGATAGATGACACCCGGCAAGTCTGAAACATATACCTTTAAGTCAACTGCACACAATGAGGATCAGCTAGATTCAGAATTTCTAATGGTCAATATGTGTTTTAATGGAGAGGCCTACAGCCAATCCACTGTTAGTAAAAGCATGTGGTTCAGAGCAGACAGAAGAATTATTATTGTAGATGTTTTGGGTTGATGGGGGAAACCAGAGTACAGAAAGGAAACCCACCCAGACATAGGGAGAACATGCACACACCACTCATCTGCCATGTAGTGAATGCCATTTGAAACCCATCCCTATATGATGTAGAGGAGCAAACTTTGGACAAACTCACTTGACTTTGGTGGAGGCTTTGACCACCACCAGCAGCCTGAGCAGAACCACTTCTGAAGCAGAGTATTTCTTAAGGTCAAACTCCTCCAGGTCTGAGGAGAGCAGCATGAGGACCAGAGCAGACCATTGAACTGCAGTCAGCTCCTCCACCTTCAGGCGCCCAGACCTCCGGAGCCACTGGACCTCCTCCTCTACAGAGCAGCAGTCGAGCTCCATCAGGCAGTGCAGGAGGTTAATTATTTTCTCTGTGCTTAGCTCCTCTCTCAGTTTTTCCTTTATGTATTCCCCTGTGACCTGAGCGGCCTTGGACGACCACACTCTGCCCCTGACAAGGCCTTGTAGTCGGCTTTGACTGGTGGACAGAGACAGCCCCAAGAGGAAGCGCAGAAACATGTTTAAGTTCTCGTCTGGACTCTGTAAGACCTGGTCTACAGCACAGCAATATAGATCTGCCTCTGCATTCCACTTTTCTTTACTCAGAGGGTTGATTCCACTGTTATAGGAGGTCAGATGGGCATGAAGAGCAGCCAGAAACTCCTGCACACTCAGTTGGATAAAGCAGTAGACCTTGTCCTGGTACAGGTCTGGCTCCTCTCTTAAGACCTATGTGAACACTCCAGAGTACACTGAGGCTGCTTCAATGTCCAGCCCACACTCCCTCAGGTCACTCTCGTAGAAGATCAGGTTTCCTTTCTGCAGCTGCTCAAAGGCCAGTTTTCCCAGAGACTCCACCATCTCCCTGGTCTCTGGAGTCCAGTGAAGGTCCGTCCCTGATTCCTGGTGATACTTGATGTTCCAGACTTTGGCCTGCACCACCAGGAAATGTATGTACATCTGAGTGAGAGTCCGGGACAGCTGGTTTGCCACCCCACTCTCCATGGCATGGCACAGGACTGTGGAGAGGATCCAGCAGAAGATCGGGATGTGACTCATGATGTGAAGGCTGCGGATGCTCTTGATGTCAGAGATGATGGCTGCGGCCTGGTCTCCGAATCTCTTCCTGAAGTACTGCTCCGTCTGCAGGTCAGTGAACCCTTGCACCTCTGTGACCATGGAGACGCACTCAGCAGGGATCTGATTGGCCGCAGCAGGTCGTGTGGTTATCCAGAAGCAAGCGGAGGGAAGCAGGCTCCCTCTGAAGAGGTTGACCAGCAGTACATCCAAGCTGGTGACCACTTTGATATCATTCAGGTGCTTAACGTGGACAAAGTCCAAATTCAACTGACACTCATCCAGACCATCAAAGATTAAGAGCATCTGAAGCTGTTGGAATCTGCAGAGATCTTTGGATGGACTGAAGAAGTGGTGCAGCAGTCCCACCAGGCTGAACTCTCTATCTCTGAGCATATTGAGCTCTCTGAACGGGAACAGCAGCTGGAGGTTCTGGTGGGCCCGGCCTTCAGCCCAGTCAAGACTGAACTTCTGAGTCAGCACTGTTTTCCCCACGCCAGCCACGCCCTTCGTCAGCACCACTCTGACTGACTGTGGGGAATGTGGGCGGACTTTAAACATATCTTCACATGTGATGGTGGCCTCTGGAGCAGCTGGTCTAATGGATGTGATCTCCACGTGTCTGACCTCATGTTGCTGATTGATCATTGATCCCCCGCCCTCTGTGATGTAAAGCTCTGTGTAGATGGTCCAGGGGGACTGGGTCCCCCTTCTTAGCCACACCCTCATACGTATAACTGAACTTCTCCTTCAGCCAGGACTTAAGTTCCTGACAAATCTGAAAGTCTTTTTCTGAAAAACACAAACAGGGATGAGGTTATGGTATGCTTTACTGCCTCATAGGGAAATAGATCCTCTCTCTATGAACAGTCCTTAAATGCCTCTGGGGCAACAATTCACCTGCACCCAGGCACCCACTTCCAGATCAGAAGTATTTTTTCAACTGCCCAACAACATCTCCCAGTCAGCAGCTCTCCACCTGTGTCGGTGAAGAACTTCTTGCACTTCCTGACCTAGACGCACAATTATGTGCAAAATACAACGCTCTCATTGGTGAGAGTGACTAACTTAAAAACTGTTGGCTAATCCTAGCTATCTTGTGACTGTAATGTTATTTGAGAGGTACTAATCATTATTTATTTTTGTTGTTGTTTAGCACTTTGGTAAACTTTGCCTGTTTTAAATGTGCTTAATAAATAAACTTGATTTGAGCTGATCATCTCACCTGTTGTGGTTTCTGTCTAACAGTTCTTTACGGTCAGAGATAGCGGTAAACAAAGCTCAGATTAAAGTCTAATTTGAAGAACATATCTTCAGACAGAGTTTAGTTGATTAAAGTTAGATATGTTTACAAAGACATTTTACTGCTGCTCAGTTGCTCGGCCAAGTGTTCCAGCTCCATCCTCCTCAAGAAGTCAAGGGCAAGGATCAGGACAGCCTCTCTGCCTTCCGCTTCCTCATTGTCATCCTCACTCTCAGAACATTCTGGGTAATCAGAGGACAGAACCCTGCAGAACCTCTCCAGCTGCTTTTTCACAAAAGCCAAAATGTTCTCTTCCAGATGCTGGAACAAAAATCACAGGTCAAATTATGGTCTGAATCAGTGTCGTAATGGAATTCCAGGATTAGGATTAAGAATTTTGATCCCTCTTGAGGAAAATTCAGTGCTTCAATGTCTGAGGTTAAACCTGTCAGAAGCAGTGGGACCATCTCCAGATCTTGAGCTGGTCTTGGTCACCTTAGCTTAGCTGCGTGAGTGTATGTATCATGGGAAAAGTGTATGAACAGCTAGTTCATACACTTTCCCCATGATTTTTTCAAATAAATTAAATATTAAGAGTTTAACCAAGGCTAATTAGCTAAACATAAAAAATAAATAAAAATGTTATTATATAGAACTTGTAATTACTTAATTTTGTCACATTAAAGAGGGGGTACTTTGGAAAATTGCAAATTGTTTGAACAACCCTTCATCTGACCTGTAACTCGGTCTGCTTTGGTCTCCATTATGTACTTTCTTTATTTTATATATATATATATATATATATATATATATATATATATATATATATATATATATATATATATGTATAGTATTTCTATTTCAATTCTCTTTGCAAATTTTGTACATATACTTATTCACTTTATATTATTATTTTTATTATTATCGTTTATCTTAATTGCCTCACACTTTTTTTTTCCTTTTTTGCACTAAACTGTCCTGGAGCTACTGTGATTGTTGAATTTCTCCAGTGCGAGATCAATAAAGTCCTATCTTATCTTATCTTATTTTATCTTATCTTATCAAAATAGAAAGGTTTAATGCCATACTGTGAAACTTTCCAGACAAAGCAATGGCATCTCAAGTTACACAACACACCTTTAAAGGTCTTAAAAACCTTTAAAAAAACAGAACTAGGTCACAGTGGTCCAACATCATTCCTCACTAAACCTTATGTATTCTGAGCATCCTAAATATTCACCGCAGTGAGTTTAAAAATGCTTTTCACGAGTTTAAGAAGCCAGAGGTGACGCCAGAGATGTTAATTATGTCTTCTTAGTACTTTAACTTCTTAGGTTCTTTTTTAAGACAATGTAGACAAGTGTAATTACCTTCTTGACATGTTTTGGCCGCTAGCTTTGTGTTGCATTCTGGTAAGAAAAGCACTCTATAAATAAAGTTTGATTGATTGAAACTGTCACCGGTGTTGAGGAACATAAAAAAGAATGCGAAAAGGAAACAGCAGAGAGACTCACCAGAACACAAAGAGACAAAACAGAACAGGAAAACCTAAAATCCGCCATATCAGAGCACTGTAAAAGAAATAACCACAATATGGACTGGGACGGGGCTCGGGTCATTGGATCAGAGAAAAAAAAAAAGTTCAGACTCTTGATCAGGGAGGACGGTGAAATCAGGAAACGAGGCACAGACGGGATCAACCGTGACGACGGAGCGTTCCTCCTTTCACACACCTGGGACCCTCCTCCAGAGAGACCGGGCGACGGGAGGCGTGGTCAGTCTGAGCGACCTGCAGGTCCCATCAGGCCGACCACAACCACAGGAAGCGACAACAGCTGAAATACGACACGACACCACTAACACCGGTGAATGTATGAATGAATGTGCTCTTGGATTTCTCCATCTCAACTAGAAACTTTCCCAGAATCTACAGGCCCCAAGAAATATTAGAGAAGAAAATATCATTACTTACTATTCACATCAAAACCCAAAATACAAAAAACTTAACTTATTTATACTCTTAGGCAATTATCATATCCATAAAGCTAAATTTTCCAAATCTTAACCATCTTTTCCATTATTGATAATTGAAAAAAAAAACAATTTTCATTCTATTCACCACTTACCCTGAAAAAAGCATCTCAATAACTAACAGATACAGTACAAAGACTTAATAAACAGTTAGTAAACCCCTCCCTCCCCCCATAAGTCCTCTGCTATCAAGTTTTATTTATCAGGTTTGATTTATTATTATTTTATTTCCTTATACCTACCCCTTATGTTTTCTTTTCATTGTCTATTTCAACTCTGGAATTAATGAAAATCAATAAAAGACAGTCAGAGGAGCGCACAATTATCACGCCGTCTTAAAAGCCAACGAGTAAAACGAGACTTAAAAGAATCGACTGAAGGGGGCGCTCTTAATGTGAGGGGGGACAGCGTTTCGGAGGTTTTGGGCCAACCACGGAAAAGGCCCGGTCACCCCGACTTTTGAGTCTCTGTTATGGAATAAATTACAAGCAGTACAATATTCAAACAGTTTTATATAAATGCCAGCCTCCTACCACAAATGAGGATTAAATCACCTGAGCCAGTTCTCTTTTACGTGCACATGGGGGAGCCGAGACGTGCGCTTGTCCAGGCTCGTCCACGCCAGACTCCCAAAGCTCCTCCCCTTCTAGCACGGTTTTATTGACTTTTTAACAATACATCATGTCAGTGTTAGGTTTACAAAAACAGCATGGTTAGGTATATCATGGCTAGGTTTACATTTCATCAGATAAGCATAGATATATGGTCTGGGAACCTGAAGTAGAGTTCACAAGAGGTCACGCATCTGGTTTTTTAGCAGATAGCTGCATACCTCTCTAACAAAGGCTCTTTGCCAATTGAGACTACCTCTTAACTTTATGTACATTTTTAATAACTTCATCATTATAAGCATTTTATTCTAACAGTCTCATTTTGGGGACGAAAGTTGGAGCCCTCAGACCTCAGAGCGCAAAGGAGTGTAGGAACAATGAGGTTTGAGATGTAGGAACAATGAGGTTTGAGATGTAGGAACAATGAGGTTTGAGATGTAGGAACAATGAGGTTTGAGATGTAGGAACAATGAGGTTTGAGATGTAAGAACAATGAGGTTTGAGATGTAGGAACAATGAGGTTTGAGATGTAGGAACAATGAGGTTTGAGATGTAAGAACAATGAGGTTTGAGATGTAGGAACAATGAGGTTTGAGATGTAGGAACAATGAGGTTTGAGATGTAAGAACAATGAGGTTTGAGATGTAGGAACAATGAGGTTTGAGATGTAGGAACAATGAGGTTTGAGATGTAAGAACAATGAGGTTTGAGATGTACGTCAGGGGCCAGTCCATGAAGTGCCTTAAAAACAATGTTACGACCCAACGACCGGGGAAGTAACAAAATAACCAAGATGTAAAATGGAATAAATAAGGTAATTTAACTAAAAGGAATGTACAAGGTAAATTAAACAAAACAGGCTACAATATGTACATAAAATAACATCTATACAAAAAGACAAACAAGTGACAGACTAAGGGACACATAACAAAACAAAATCACAAATGTCCCTAAACAAAAGTCACATAAACCTACAAACAGAATCAAGTGACAACTAAAAAGACACAAAACAACTAAACTAAACTAACTACACAAAGTTAGACTAACACTAACACAAACAGAAAATGTCAGACTGGCCACAAAGACCAGCAGCTTCAAACAGGTGAGAGGAATTATTTATTTTTTAGTTGACCTTTATTTAACCAGGAAATATCCTACTGAGATTAAGAACCTCTTATTCAAGGGAGTCCTGGCCCAGAGGCAGCAGCAAACACAAAACACAGTTACATATTTACACAGATAAGACATAAAGTTGAAAGACATTATGAAAAACAAGTGCAGATTGTGGAATTGGTCTCAGAAGCTCTCAGTTTGGATTTAAAAGTGCTCAAGGAAATTAAATCAGTCTCCAGTCTTTCTGTAGCATATTCCATGCAAAAGGTGCAGAGTAAACAGATGCCTTTTTACCCAATTCTGTACGAGCAGAAGGAACAGAAAGCAACAAATTGTGGTTATTATTAATTATTCTTTTACTTCATGTAATCTGTATTAAGAGATGATCCTGTGGTATTGATTTCTCCACACATGCTGTACTAAGGAAATGGACTTTGATTCCTTTGAACTCGCTAAACTGAGAATGATGCTAGCAGATTTTACTTTTGTGTTTACTTTTGTTTTACCCAAATGTACATGAATCAATACTCTTGTCTGGAATGTACAAATAAATAGAGGCATCTCTGGTGGTGTTGAGAGAGAGATCAGAGACACGTCTCATAGAATCAAATGTAAGGGCCTATACCTCCTGAAAATAAAAGTCCGGTGTTTGAACACGTCATGCCTTCTGATTTATTGTTTCAAGGGTCCTCAACCGGAGAAACTCACACGATATTATCACGATGAGCATCTCACGTACGATATTATCACGATGAGCATCTCACGTACGATATTATCACGATGAGCATCTCACGTACGATATTATCACGATGAGCATCTCACGTACGATATTATCACGATGAGCATCTCACGTACGATATTATCACGATGAACATCTCATATATGCGATATTTTGGAGAAGCTAATAGAACTGTAAAATTGTAGCTCAGATATTTGCTTTTTTAAAATACCATGACGAGACTTTGGTGCGAATCCTTCCTGTTCATAATCCCCAGAATTCAAGTGAAAAACATATTTCTTCATGTCGTCTGTGTTTATTAACTGTTGTTAGTATAAAACAGGGATTAAGCTCTGGAACGTGTGATTTGAAATATGACGACAGCGCACGATATTACTGTGAGATCTTTGACGACACAAGATCACGATATTAGAACGTAAATATAAAGTTCTGAGAGGAAGTGGAGTGTGTCAAAAGTAAAAGGACCAACGCCAAAAGTGGATGAGGAGCAGATCTGTGGAAGATTCTGGAGAACAAATTAAAAGGCGTTTCAGAAAAATGACAGATTTAACGCTGTAGGCAAATGCAGAGAATGATTTAAGGACATATTCTCACTACGCAGAGACGGTTACATCATAATGTGTCGGGATTTGTTTTCTTTGGTGTAGGAAGTGGAACAGTTCATTCATCCACTGCACTGAACTCATGAGGCCTGTTATTATTACTGCAGATATATTATTATTATTGTCATTATTACTGCAGATATATTATTATTATGTCATTATTACTGCAGATATATTATTATTATGTCATTATTACTGCAGATACATGATTATTATGTCATTATTACTGCAGATATATTATTATGTCATTATTACTGCAGATATATGATTATTATGTCATTATTACTGCAGATATATTATTATTATGTCATTATTACTGCAGATATATTATTATTATGTCATTATTACTGCAGATATACTATTATTATGTCATTATTACTGCAGATATATGATTATTATATCATTATTACTGCAGATATATGATTATTATGTCATTATTACTGCAGATATATTATTATTATGTCATTATTACTGCAGATATACTATTATTATGTCATTATTACTGCAGATATATGATTATTATGTCATTATTACTGCAGATATATGATTATTATGTCATTATTACTGCAGATATATTAAATATATATTAAGGATGTAGATTTCGTTCCATTCCTAATGACAATAAATGTACCAAATGACTGGGCAAAGCGTTTTATAACAAGTATATTTGACACACTTATTCCTCAGCTCTTCTTTAGTCTCTTTTATTTCCTCTCTTCCTCTTCCCGTATGTCCAGTATCGGCAGGTTTGTCTTGGTCTAAATGAGTTTTCAGTCTAAAATGATCCGTGATCAATGGTTCTGATCAGAGTTCGTCTCGGGGGAAATAAAATGGACCAAAGTGCAGTGCACGCCTCATTCACAGATCCTCGTCCATCACTCGAACCGACGCCTCATCACTTCTGTCAGACTGACCGTTTAAAGAGCCGCGGTTTATCTGGACCTGTTTACTGTCCAGAACCTGTTCAGAACCTGCTCAGAACCTGTTCAGAACCTGTTCAGAACCTGTTCAGAACCTGCTCAGAACGTTTACAGGTAAAAACGAAAAAATATTTGGTCAGAAGTGCCTTTCGTTTAGACGGTCACAGCGTTTTGGGGCTTAAAAATTTAAAAATCTGAAACCAAACCGGCCTCCAGAGTGGAAAAGATGAATCTGCATCGACACGGCCCGAGACACAAAACTCTGAACCAGGTCTAAACCAGGACTAAGACAGGACTAAACCAGGTCTAAGACAGGACTAAAACAGGTCTAAACCAGGACTAAACCAGGACTAAACCAGGACTAAACCAGGTCTAAACCAGGACTAAACCAGGTCTAAACCAGGACTAAACCAGGTCTAAACCAGGACTAAAGCAGGACTAATCCAGGTCTAAACCAGGACTAAACCAGGTCTAAACCAGGTCTAAACCAGGACTAAACCAGGTCTAAACCAGGTCTAAACCAGGTCTGACTGTCACATACAAACACAGAGGCGTCTCATCAAACGTGCAGAATCTGCACAGATCCTGTTTGTGGACAGAAGGATCTGAAATCACTTTCTGCTCCAGTTCATCTGTGGTTCGTCTGTGTCTTTTATTATGTAGCTGCCGGGCGACTTTGTTGTTCGTTGAGACACTTTTTTTTCTTTATCAGGATTACAAACTTTATTTACATTACCATTTGTTTATAAGTAGTTTGGATTGCATAGTTCAGGCAATAGTTTTTTTTATTTTCCTTCTAATTTGTTCATTATTTTCATTATGAAACAGTTTTTTAAATAACTTTCACCTCCATTTTTTTCTGTCAGTTAATAAATGTATTTATTTATTTTTAATAATTCTCTTTGAGTTTTTCCATAAATGAAGCGTACATATAACACAGATTATAAAATAAAACTAAACTAAAGTAAACTAAACACAAACGACACATTTGTGAAATTGTAGATATGGATAAATGGGCCAAGTAGATAAAAATGTTCTCAGATTTCCTTTGAGTATGTTCCTTATTTTTTAACTGTAGATGTTTCATAATGTCTTTCTTTAATATCAAATAATGTTGTTTTCTTTCTAATTTAACAAGATTAATCTGTGTCACAACTGTATTTGTTTGAGGGTTTGATAAATGGACAGCAGCCGACTTCACTCCAAAAAGAACAAGTTTTGGATCAGATTTTAATAATTTTTTAAGCATTTGGGACAAAATATCAAACCTGCTTTTCCAATATAATGTGTAAATTTTAATTCTGAGTTAATCTTATACACAGGGGCTTTTCTGTTCCTTCTGGTCACACCCTGACCCACCCTCAGCTTCAGATTCCTCTCGTTCTCGGTTTGAAGTGAAACTGAAGCGAGTGCATTCCATCTAGACATATTGGAGGCATTAATGTGAGCGCCGTGCTGCAGGAGCAGTGCAGCTGTGGGAACACAGGAGGCACCGGCCGCCATATGCAGCGCTGTGTCTCCACCCCTGTCCTCCAGGCTCACATCGGCCTGGTTCTTCAGGAGGAGGCCCACACAGCTCTGATGCCCTCCCTGCGCCGCCTTCATTAAGGCCGATTGGTCTGTATCGTCTCGAAGGTTCAGATCGGCTTTTCTCTCCACGAGGAACTGTACAATGGCGCCGTGTCCAGAGGCGCAGGCCATTAGCAGAGCACTTCTGTGTTTCTTATCCAGCTTATTGACGTCTTTCTTCTATTTGTCCAATAGTTCTTGTAATCGGACCAAATCTCCCTCTGCTGCCGCCCTGTGGAGCTTCCCCAGGTCCCTGAGGCCCGGGCTCACAGAGGCGCCGCTGGCGTCTTCAGTCCCGGGGTTATTTTTCTTGGCAAAGTTGAAAATATTTAACCTGAACATTGTGCTAGTCTCCATGTCCGGAGATCTGGTCGCCGAGGCCCCTGCCTTCGACTGCCGCCCAGATCTCTCTGCACCCGGCCCCTATGGCTCCTCCCGCGGATGGTGGGTCCAGGGGAGGGCGGTCCCACGTCGTCCCTTCGGGCTGCGCCCGGCCGGGCCCCGTGGGCCCGGCCACCAGGCGCTCGCCATTGAGCGCCCACCCCAGGCCTGGCTCCAGGGTGGGGCCCCGGTGACGCCGATCCGGGCGACGTATCTTGCCTCTGAATGTTTTTTTTGTTTGTTTTTTTTTTGTCCGGATGCCTCCTGGACGCCTCCCTCGGGAGGTGTTCCAGGCATGTCCCACCGGTAGGAGGCCCCGGGGAAGACCCAGGACACGCTGGAGGGACTATGTCTCTCGGCTGGCCTGGGAACGCCTTATTTGTTATTTTTTCTTATATTTTGTGTGTTGTTCTATTTAGGTCAATGACGTATAAGGATTTTCAACAAATTCGAAAATATACAAAATATGAGGGTTTTTTTAAACTTAGTTTTTATTTTATTTTTCAGCAATAATACAATTATTTAAAACAATGAAAACATTTCCATATTTTTTTTAACGATATAAGTTTGAAAGTAACAAACAGTCAAACAAAACAAGCAAACAACAGGGTAATAGTGGCATAATTAAACATCCATTCTTTATATATCACAGACCATAAAAGAAGCCCCAGGCAAGACAGGTTTCCAATGCTTAATAAATGTGGGTTTTTGTATCCTCAAAGAATATGTTATCTGCTCCATTTGATATTTATCCCACATATCCAGAATAATATCCATACTGATGAATGGAGAATGGAATTGTTGAGGCAGGTTTAGTGAGGTAAAGCAAAACATCATCAGCATACAATGATATTTTATGCGTTTCCCTGTTTATTATAATTCCTTTTATGTTCTGGTCATCTCTAATACGCTGAGCTAGTGGTTCGATACTGATGGCAAACAGTAGTGGAGAAAGAGAGCAGCCCTGCCGACACCCACGTTCTAAGGTAAATCTCTCTGATCTACTCCCATTAACCCGAACTGCTGCTTGCAGGGCCGTATAGAGAGTTTGCACCCATTTAATAAAGTTTGGGCCGAATTTAAATTGTTTTAATATTTGTAACAATTATTGCCATGATACTCTATCGAATACTTTTTGTGCGTCTGAAGCTATGATGACTGAATCCAATTTTTTATTCTTCAGGTGCAAAATTATATTTAACAGGCGCCGGACATTATCTCCGTAATATCGTCCTGTAATAAACCAGGTCTGGTCAGGGTGAATAATTTGAGATATTATCTTATTAACACGCCTGGCCAAAACAGCTGTTAATATACGTAGGTCACCATTCAGTAAAGACATAGGCCTATAGGACTGGCAGTCAATGGGGTCTTTATCCTCTTTATGAATTACAATTATAGTTGCCTCAGTCTGTGCTGGTGCTAAAATCTGTTTGTCTAATGCACATCTGTATGCATTCAGCAATAAGGGTGTCAGCAAATCCTTAAAAGTCTTGTAGAACTCGTTGACATAGCCATCTGGGCCTGGGCTTTTATTATTTCTAAGAGAGGCGATCACCTATTTTATTTCATTGTCCTCATTTGGTTTATCCAAACCCTCTGCTGATGAGTTTGTCAATTCTGTTACATTAATGTTCTCTAAATATTTTGCAAGGTTTGTCTCGTTTGAACATGCATCTGTATTTTTATAAAGTGATTCATAAAACTCTGCAAAGGATTTTGAAATAAAATTTGGTTTTGTGACAAAACCTGATTGGGATTTAATTTTCTGAACTATGTTTGAGGATTGTTGCTTCCTGAGTCTGAATGCTAATAACTTGCTATTTTCATCCTCATAATATCTTTGGTTTGTAAATCTTAGGTTTCCTTCAATTTTATCAGATAAAAGACTATTAAGTTCTCTGCGAGTTGCTTTTAACTCATTTGTAACCATAGTTGTTGCCGAGCGTTTGTGTTTATATTCCAATATTTTAATTTTATCTTCAAGTTCTTGCTGTTTGGCTTCCTTCTCTTTCTTTTTTGCAGAGGCAAATGAAATAATACAGCCTCTGATTTACGCTTTAGCACAGTCCCATATAATTAAGGGGTTAGTTTCTGGCGTGGAGTTGTTGTTGAGATATTCCTTAAACTCAGCTGTAACAAAGGACAAAAAGTCTGCATCATTCAAGAAGGATGTATTTAACCTCCACTGTTTGGATATTGGATGTGCCCTACATCCCATTGTAATAAGATGGGGGTCAGAGATGGTTATTGGCATAATCTCAACGTGTTTAATTCTATGCAGATTTATCTTGGGGGTAAAAAAAATAGTCTTATTCTGGAATAAGACAAATGTCTATTTGAATAAAAAGTGAAATCTCTACTTGGATGCTTACTTCATACATAGGCGCACTTCAGCAGCATGATGTGTAAGTGCTTTACTCATTCTAGACATTGATGTCTTGGAGGGTGGTTGTCTATCAGCAAACTGAGACATTACACAGTTAAAGTCCCCACCCATAAACAATAGCCCTGAGCTATAGTGTAAAACTGCATTGAACAATGTCCTAATAAAGCCCGGCTCATCTTCAGTGGGTGCGTATGCGTTAATAAGTGACACATCTACACCGTCTGTCACACCATTAACTACGAGACATCTCCCCTCAGTGTCCTTACGCACTGAAGTTTTTGTAAAATTGATCTGCCTGTGGATAAGTCTGGAGACCCCTGGGAGGAGTAATATATCTTGTCTGCCCAGGACTTTAACTTTTCGTGTTCTGCATCAGATAGATGCGTTTCTTGTAAAAATGTTATATGGCAATTAATTTGTTTAAGCTGACGTAATATTTTCTTTTTCTTGATTGGATTATGAAGCCCTTTCACATTATAATTTACTATTCTTAAATCATCCATCACACTCTAGATTCTACATACAGTATGTATCATCTTACTGATACTGGGAAGAGGACAGGAAGCAGAGATGCTGACACTTGGTCTTTTATAAATAACACTGGGACTGGAGTGAGATTTTGTAACCATTCAGAATAGAAAAAACAAACACAAATAGCAATATTAGTCAAATTATAAAATAACCCAGTTGCTTGATCATTAAACTCAGGATCCCTGGGGAACAAGGGGATCAAAACCAGAACACTGAGCCAAAACCTATCGCTAACATTTAAGGTAAGCATAACAAAATATACATGTGGGGAAGCTCGTTCCTAGCCGCTAAACAAGCAGCATTAGTGCGCAGTCTAGATTTAAATCGACTGTGCTTAGAGTTAGCCAAGACAGATTTAGAACAGAAAGCAATACTTCAGGGTCCTGCAGTAAGGTACATACCACAGCTCACATATTCATGTGATAAATGCAGGCGAAAGTGTAACCTACATAATGAGGCATCATAAACCGTAGATAAGGTAACATATGGTAATAGTATAATACGGATAGTGACCTGTAACAGATCTTATGGCTTTAATATTCATTACCAGGACTTTTTTATTGTTACCTACACACTCGGGTGAGTTCAGTTCTCTGGCTCCGGGTGCATCTCCGGGAGAATGCGCTGGAACTAGTCCATGGCCTTCCGATGGTCTACAAAGTCCTTACTCTCGTCCTGTACGTAATAAGGAGACCGTAGCGTACGTCCCTCCATCCTCGCAGAGCTCCCCGTAGCTCTGAAAATGCAGCTCTGGCCTTTGCAACACTGGCACTATAGTCTGGTATAGTCTGGGAATATCGGTATGCGCTATAGTCTGGGAATATCGATATGCGCTATAGTCTGGGAATATCGATATGCGCTATAGTCTGGGAATATCGATATGCGCTATAGTCTGGGCATATCGATATGCGCTATAGTCTGGGAATATCGATATGCCCTATAGTCTGGGAATATCGATATGCGCTATAGTCTGGGAATATCGATATCCGCTATAGTCTGGGAATATCGATATGTGCTATAGTCTGGAAATATCGATATGCCCTATAGTCTGGAAATATCGATATGCGCTATAGTCTGGGAATATCGATATGCGCTATAGTCTGGGAATATCGATATGCGCTATAGTCTGGGAATATCGATATGCGCTATAGTCTGGGAATATCGATATGCGCTATAGTCTGGAAATATCGATATGCGCTATAGTCTGGGAATATCGATATGCGCTATAGTCTGGAAATATCGATATGCGCTATAGTCTGGGAATATCGATATGCGCTATAGTCTGGGAATATCGATATGCGCTATAGTCTGGGAATATCGAAATGCGCTATAGTCTGGGAATATCGATATGCGCTATAGTCTGGAAATATCGATATGCGCTATAGTCTGGGAATATCGATATGCGCTATAGTCTGGGAATATCGATATGCGCTATAGTCTGGGAATATCGATATGCGCTATAGTCTGGGAATATCGATATGCGCTATAGTCTGGGAATATCGATATGCGCTATAGTCTGGGAATATCGATATGCGCTATAGTCTGGGAATATCGATATGCGCTATAGTCTGGGAATATCGATATGCGCTATAGTCTGGGAATATCGATATGCGCTATAGTCTGGGAATATCGATATGCGCTTATAGTCTGGGAATATCGATATGCGCTATAGTCTGGGAATATCGATATGCGCTATAGTCTGGGAATATCGATATGCGCTATAGTCTGGGAATATCGATATGCGCTATAGTCTGGGAATATCGATATGCGCTATAGTCTGGGAATATCGATATGCGCACACGTCTTGGAATATCGATATGCGCTATAGTCTGGGAATATCGATATGCGCTATAGTCTGGGAATATCGATATGCGCTATAGTCTGGGAATATCGATATGCGCTATAGTCTGGGAATATCGATATGCGCTATAGTCTGGGAATATCGATATGCGCTATAGTCTGGGAATATCGATATGCGCTATAGTCTGGGAATATCGATATGCGCTATAGTCTGGAAATATCGATATGCCCTATAGTCTGGGAATATCGATATGCGCTATAGTCTGGGAATATCGATATGCGATATAGTCTGGGAATATCGATATGCGCTATAGTCTGGGAATATCGATATGCGCTATAGTCTGGGAATATCGATATGCGCTATAGTCTGGGAATATCGATATGCGCTATAGTCTGGGAATATCGATATGCCCTATAGTCTGGGAATATCGATATGCGCTATAGTCTGGGAATATCGATATGCGCTATAGTCTGGGAATATCGATATGCGCTATAGTCTGGGAATATCGATATGCGCTATAGTCTGAGAATATCGATATGCGCTATAGTCTGGAAATATCGATATGCGCTATAGTCTGGGAATATCGATATGCGCTATAGTCTGGGAATATCGATATGCGCTATAGTCTGGGAATATCGATATGCGCTATAGTCTGGGAATATCGATATGCGCTATAGTCTGGGAATATCGATATGCGCTATAGTCTGGGAATATCGATATGCGCTATAGTCTGGAAATATCGATATGCGCTATAGTCTGGGAATATCGATATGCGCTATAGTCTGGAAATATCGATATGCGCTATAGTCTGGGAATATCGATATGCGCTATAGTCTGGAAATATCGATATGCGCTATAGTCTGGGAATATCGATATGCGCTATAGTCTGGAAATATCGATATGCGCTATAGTCTGGGAATATCGATATGCGCTATAGTCTGGGAATATCGATATGCGCTATAGTCTGGGAATATCGATATGCGCTATAGTCTGGGAATATCGATATGCCCTATAGTCTGGGAATATCGATATGCGCTATAGTCTGGGAATATCGATATGCGCTATAGTCTGGGAATATCGATATGCGCTATAGTCTGGGAATATCGATATGCGCTATAGTCTGGAAATATTGATATGCGCTATAGTCTGGGAATATCGATATGCGCTATAGTCTGGGAATATCGATATGCGCTATAGTCTGGGAATATCGATATGCGCTATAGTCTGGGAATATCGATATGCGCTATAGTCTGTCCATTGGGCTTTCCGCTCTCTACAGCCCTCATCATGATGCATTTTTGCAGTCATCACCTGTGGTCTCTCCTGATCTTTTGGGCTCTCAAACACACGATGCGAGCGGTCGGCTTTAATGTCCCGGTCGAGCTGTAGCATTTCTTTCTCACTAGCAGCAGCTTTTGGAGAGCTGGGGTTAGCCTCATAGAGCTATAATAAAATCTTATTATACATCCATGGTTAGGATTCCCGCTATGCGTATGTTGCATCGCCTCATTCTCCCCTCCAGGTCATCGCATTTATCTCGCATCATTCTCAAGTCCTTCTCGAGTTTCCCCACTGTATTTTGCAGCGATGACACTTCATCGGACCATGTTGATAACCCCTCTTTCACCTCGTGCATGTGTCTTTATGAGCTCCAAGTCATTACGGATTTCTTTGGTGTCTTTAGCCACTGATGTTTGAAGTCCTTGTGTGTCGTTCTTGATTATGTTTAGCTCGTCTGCTAACACCGACTTGAGCTCTTCTCTTATTACTCCTTTAATGTCATCTCTCAGGGACCCAAAATCTCTGCTTTTAGGTCTTCAGCCGTCATACCCAGGCTTTCGCTCGGGTGGGTGAGGGTTGGTCCGGGCCTCGTGGTCCGCGTTACAGGCCCCGGCCTCGCTGGATTAGCTTGGTTGCTAGTGCTTGCGCAAAATTTGTATTTCTGAAGCTTTTCCACCATCAACTCTTAGGCACCGTCTGTTCTCCTACTTCATCTGATGTTACTCAACAATCTGTTGTAGGTTTCAGTTCAAAAATAGCTGTTTTATGGAATATTATTACAGATTTTGCAGGAGCTCTGAGAACTGCGTCTTACTCCATGTCTTGCTCCAAAATATGAGTTTTACAGTGGGGGCGCCAGTCGCTAAAAACTGTCGTAGTGTCCTTAGGCAAGGCACATCACCCACATTGCCTAGTATGAAAGTGGTGTGTGCGTGAGTGTTGGTGGTGGTCGGAGGGGCCGATGGCGCAGATTGGCAGCCTCGCTTCCGTCAGTCTGCCCCAGGGCAGCTGTGGCTACGATAGTAGTTTACCACCACCGGGTCTGGAGTGAATGAATAATGCTCTGTAAAGTGTCTTTGAGTGTCCTGAAAAGCGCTATATAAAACTGATGCATTATTATTCATTATTATTATTGAACTTTTTCAAATATTTCCAGTGTCGGGAGCATAAATCTGTTTTTTTTCTCCATTTATCTAAAGGACAGTTAAACATACACTACAAAAAAGGATTTTCTAGCATAGTTAAACTCACTTGAATTAAGCAGATTCATCTTAAAAGATCAATTATAAGATTTTTTTTTACTTAAGATGAGTTTTTTGACTTGTTTTAAGATATTCCATCCTGATTTATCTTATCTGATATTACAACTTATTCTAAGCACTTTTTATATGAACTCAGTCCAGGTTAAGCCTCTTTAACTTCCTTCTCAAACCAATAAGGTGAAAAATCTTGCCATAAATACTTGAAACTCGTGTTTTCTGCTTAGAACAAGATTCGTATTTCGTCTTGTTTTAAGAAAACTTGGTAAGTGAAATTTTCTTACTGCACTGGCAGATAATTTCACTTAAAATAGGACATTTTTACCTCAAAATTGGTATTTTTTCTTCTTTTTTTTTTGCAGAGGATTAAATAAATTCTCTTCCCACTTTTTTTTGGGCAAAATATTTTGCTGCTGTTTTTGTTATTTCTCTCATGATTTCTCTCTTATATGTTCCATTGTAAAAGAATGTAAACTTCTTAATTGCCCAAAATAAAATTGTTAATAATAATTTTAAAAAATGTAGCTCTCCATTTTCATTTTTACTCTTTATGTTATGAGCTTTATGTTTTATGTTTCTGTCTAAACTGGTGTAAATGTGGGAGAAACACTGGGGCGGGGGCTGTTGTTTTTAATCATTGTCATTTTTTTGTTGCATGTGAAGCACTTTGTATGAAAAGTGCTTTACAAATAAAGTTTGATTGATATTTTTAATGCCGTAGTGCGGAGCATTCTGGACAGAGTAACAGCATCTCCATGGAGACGAGGAGGTACGGGACCCTCCACCAGACACACACACCTAAAACGTTTACTTAAGCGCATTAATTTAACACTTTTACACTGTTTCTCACTGATTTCTTCCAGACTCTGTGTTGTTTTGTGTTTTTTGTGTTGTTTTTCTCACACAGATTTGACTCTCTGCGATTCTTTCTTTCTTTATTTAGTTTTTTTGACAGGACCGTGTACATCAGCATTAATCACAAAAGAAAATCTGCCTAGTACCAGATTTTAGCTTCACAACTAATTTCCATCTGTGTCCCTGGACGAACGAGACACACAAACATGGATTAAACACAGAACAAAGCAGGAAATACAAAAGTTCAACATTTCATAATAAAACAGTAGAAATGAGCAGAGTAAAAAGTGCCTCTGAACACTGTCCCCTGGAAAGGGACAAAGGGAAAACCAACATTTAGTGCTGACATATCTGTGGATTTAAAAGAGGTTTTTTTTTGTTTCTGGTTTATTTGGTTTATTTTTCGTAGTTTCTGACATCATGAAGCTTCAGCTGCAGCTTCTGTTCTCACCACAGTGAAAATAAACCCGTTTCCGCTGGTGAAGAAGTGTCTCTGTCCACAGATTCTCCACAGATCGTCTGAGGACAGCGGCAGAGACGGAGCAGCGGCGACACCTGCTGGAGGACGGCGGTCACTACAGGGCCACAGGGATGAGATGGGTTTATTTATTTATTCTTTATTTTATTGTGATATGAACAATTACAATTCATGTACAGAATAATATTGACATTCAGCATCAGGACAAAGAGTCACAGAAATAGACATAATCATGGGAATATAATACTCTGCTTATACCTGAGGGTTCTTTCTTCAAACGCAAAACACATTTTATTTAATTAATGACCCCTCACCACAGTAAATAAATAATAATAATAATAAATGAATAAACATGCACATACACATTTCACATTCTTTAAAGAGAAATGCACAGAAAGAAATTAAAATCAATACTGATAAAAATGAAACTGAAGAGGTTGAGGAATTCAAGTATCTGGGGCTCATGTTAGAAAAATGTCTAAGACCATCAGGACAAATCTGAATAGTTTCTGTTTGATTCGGTCGTGTACATCGACCTGAGCTGCTCTAGTTTATCTGCAGCCGTGATTTAATGTCATATGTCCGACTGTTTTGTCGTTTGGGGCCAGGCCACAAAATCAGTCCTGAAGCCTCTGACGTCTGTAATTTTACCTGTTTCTCTTTGACATATTCAAGTGTCTTAATGGTCTCACTGCTGCTGTAATGTGTCGGTTAAAGTTTAGCCCCTGAAGACCTGAGGGCAATTTTAGTACATTTCTCCTCGCCTGGATTTTTTTCTTAATTTTGCTTTTCAAACTGCCCCTTTTACCCCCTAATGAAGTGTTCTACCTCCTTTTGTTCAGTCCAACCTGTTATTTCACAATCTGCTGCTGTAGTTGTGTCATGAGGCTGTGATAAAAGCTACAGGACCAGAAATAGAGATGAAAAAAAAAAACTAAATAAAATTCACACTCTTTTATACAAAACACACAGCAAACATGTAGAAACAACTTTTTGGACATAAAAAATGCTTAATTTAGGGCCTTAGCTACAAAAATGCAAAATATCAAGTCTGTAAGTAAATTAAAAATCTCCTTATTGCCCTAAAAACAAAAAAGTGCAGTGGCCCCATGACTTTCCTGGTCCAGTCCTGGAAACAGCTCCTGTCAGGTCCAGGGCCAGAGCCACAGCACTTCTGCATTTCCAGGGTGGAAATTACATTTGGATTTGTTCATTTGGACTGAAATAAACCTTTAAACAAAAATAGAAAGAGATGCACAGTTACACACACCAAATTGTGTAATTTTCCGTGTGTGAGAATTAACTCCACTTAGAGCGACTTTTTCACTCGTTATAAACACACACAGTCAGAGGAGTCGACCATCTTGACTCACTTCACTCTTTGGCAAAGTTTGGCTCGATCAAAATGGACGGAGCGCATGAGTTTGGGGAAAACAAAGTTCCTGTTGGACACTCGTTTTGCTCACGTCATCACACAGCGTGAGTGTGACGTAGGATAAAGCCGCAGAAATGTACGGAAACCTCTATGTCTGCACTTTCAGAGGGGAAAAGGAAGTTTCTGTCTTTTACGGTTAGAAAGTTCTGCGCGGTTATAGAAAACATATTCCTCTGTGTCGTGTACGATGTCTTTCTATGATTCTGTGGTAGCCTCTGCTCTCCTCTACGCTGTGTCTGCTGGGCCCCAGGCAGCACTGAGCGGGACAGGGAAAGACTCTGTTCAGTCTTTTCCTGGTCAGGAGGCTCTGTCCTGGGCTGTCCCCTGGACTCTGTGGAGGAGGCGGCTGAGAGGAGAGTGTCGTCCAAACTTACATCCATCATGGACAACACCTCTGACCCCTGCACCAGACTGTGGAGGAGCTGAGACCGTCTGAGACTCGCTCAGTGCAGGAAGGAGCTACTGCAGATCCTTCATCCCCACCGCGGTCACACTGTACGACTCCTCTGTGCAGTGACCCTGTCTGTGCCACTGCTGCACTGTGACAACTGCACTGTTTTTGTACTTTCTTTAGTTTATATGTATAGTATTTATATTTCAGTTCTCTTTGTAAATTTTGTACATATACTTATTCACTTTATATTATTATTTTTATTATTATTTCTATTTTTATTATTGTTTATCTTAATTGCATCACACTTTTTCCCCTTTTTAGCACTAAACAGTCCTGGAGCTACTGTGACTGTTGAATTTCTCCACTGTGAGATCAATAAAGTCCTGTCTTATCTCTTATCTTATCGTATATGATGATGTGGGTCTTCGAGGGTTAAAGTCATAAAGTCGTTTCCAGACTCTGAGTGAACAGGCAGCGTTTTGTTTGTTAGACTCGTGGCTGTTGTCAGATGTAACGTGCAGGAGTTCCCCTTTAATTTGTTGTTCTATATCTTTTTGTGTGTTAAAAATAATCCCTCAGTCCTTCCAGCAGGTCTCAACATAGAATAAAAAATTACTTTTGCTTGAATAACCTCACAGAAGTTTGAAAATCTTGTCCCGATCAGAGAAATTCGCAGTGTGGAGCCTGTAAATGTGTAAATGTGCAGAGTTTGTGCTGCAGCTTCATTTGCATCTTTAAAAAAAAAATAAAATACAAGCACAAAAACACAAAAACATTCAGTCCACGACACAAAATAAGATCAGTGAATATTACTGTAGAACAGAGGTGGGAAATGATGTTTTCTACATTGGAAAAAACACAATTTTAGTTAAAACGAGAACATTTGATTTTATTTGAGCAGATTCAACTTGACGAGTAAAATGATCCACCAGTGGAATAAGTTTGTTTTTCCTCAAGCAACAGTGGATTTTATTTCTTATTTTAAGCACAAAAAGTTGTTCTTTTAAGTCTCACAAGATGTATTTTCATATTTTAAATTTAAAAAAGTCTCGTTCTTGGCAGATCATTTTACTTGTAAAGTGAAATTTACTCAAATCCTGGTAAATCTTTCTTAATTGAAGTCATTTTAACTTGACTCGAGTTTGTTTTTTGCAGGACTTTGGGCCTCATGAGAAACAGAAAATCTTGAGGAGCCAAAAAGCTGAACTCACTTCTGCAGAATATGAACTGTATTTCTTAATAAAAAGCCGTAAATCTCATTGTTCTGACGCTGCTCAGACTGGGAAGAGTTTATGTTACGACTCAGCAGTGAAAAAGTGAAGCAGACGAACAAAAAATGTAAAAAAAAAAAAAAAAAAACGTCTAAAATAAAAGTAATGCAGCTTTAGTCCAGGCAGGAGGTAAAATGATCAAATGTGTTTATTTTGAATTCTCAATGAGCTTAAACGTCAGAGTCGACCAAAGAGCCGCATGTGCCCGGGGGCTGTAGATGTATGAACGTGTTTTTCAGACTATAAGCCAAAAAATGCACAATGTAGAAGAAAAAAAAACATTTATAAGTCGCACTTTTTGGGGGGAATTTATTTATAAAATCAGAGCCCAAGACTCGACATTTCACCTCAAAAGGAAAGAAGTTATAGTAATAAAAACAACGGAACAGAGAAGAATCCGCGGATCGTTTGTTTGTTTTTCAATATAGAACCAAAAATAAGGAAAGGAAATGAAAAAACAACTCTTTTCTTTATTATTTGTCTCTGAAACCAAAATGAAAAAACAGATAACGATTTGTTTTTTCATTTTTGATTCATATGCGATTCATATATTTGGTCTCTGGGCTCAGTGTGAAAAGATAAGATTAGATAAAATGTCCTTTATTCGTCCCACAATGGGGAAATTTCAGTGTTGCAACGCAGAGTTAAGAGAACAGCGGGAAAACAGCAGCAGCAAAAGCACAGAATTACTTAAAAATAGACAAACTCTATAAAGATGTATAAAGATAAGGATTATAAAACTATATATAATATAAACTGCTGTCTGAACACAGCGGCTACAGTTTGTTCAGTATAAATGTCGTTATATCTTTAAAGTGGCTCCAGTATCTTACAGGAAATAAATACATTTGTCTGCTGGACTCTTATGTATAAATGTGCGGCTTGTGAAAAATGTAATATATAAGTCGCACCTGAGGATAAGTCGCAGGAACCACCCGAACCCTGAAAAAAGTGCGACTTACAATCGTAAAAATCCATTAGTAACAGCGGGATTCCCAACGATCGCGTTTACTTCAGAGGGTTCGGTCAGAGCCGCTCCAGAGTCGGGAAGTTTCAGCCGCAGGATTCCCAGCGTCCTCCTGGTTTGTGACGGTGAAAACGGCGTAAATAAACTCCCGTCACTTTCCCTTCGTCCTTTGCTTTACACGGAAAAATACCAAATCTTCACCTCTTTCTCTTTTCCTTTCTGCTGTTGCTCCATAAAACCTCCGACCGTCTAAATCTGAGGAAAATTAAACTAAAACAGGCTTTAGGCGCCTGAAATCTGCAGCCCTGAAACAGACTCTGGAATCACAGGATCATCTTTATCTTTTTCTCTTTTTCTCTTTTTTTCTTTTTCTCTTTTCTTGTGTCTTTGTGTTTTTCGTCTGAAACAGGAAGTTCAGAGTCTCAGAGTCACGAGGGAAAAACCTGCGACACTCGAGGCTCCAGAGCAGCAGCTCCAGTGACACCACCTGCCACAGCCGCCTGTATCTGCTGTACTCCTCCTCTACTCCTCTTTTTCCTCCTCTACTCCTCTTTTTCCTCCTCTACTCCTCTTTTTCCTCCTCTCTACTCCTCTTTTTCCTCCTCTACTCCTCTTTTTCCTCCTCTCTACTCCTATTTTTCCTCCTCTCTACTCCTCTTTTTCCTCCTCTACTCCTCTTTTTCCTCCTCTCTACTCCTATTTTTCCTCCTCTCGACTCCTATTTTTCCTTCTCTACTCCTATTTTTCCTCCTCTACTCCTCTTTTTCCTCCTCTACTCCTCTTTTTCCTCCTCTCTACTCCTCTTTTTCCTCCTCTACTCCTCTTTTTCCTCCTCTACTCCTCTTTTTCCTCCTCTACTCCTTTTTCCTCCTCTACTCCTCTTTTTCCTCCTCTCTACTCCTCTTTTTCCTCCTCTACTCCTCTTTTTCCTCCTCTCTACTCCTCTTTTTCCTCCTCTACTCCTCTTTTTCCTCCTCTACTCCTCTTTTTCCTCCTCTACTCCTGTTTTTCCTCCTCTACTCCTCTTTTTCCTCCTCTACTCCTCTTTTTCCTCCTCTCTACTCCTCTTTTTCCTCCTCTACTCCTCTTTTTCCTCCTCTACTCCTGTTTTTCCTCCTCTACTCCTCTTTTTCCTCCTCTACTCCTCTTTTTCCTCCTCTCTACTCCTCTTTTTCCTCCTCTACTCCTCTTTTTCCTCCTCTACTCCTCTTTTTCCTCCTCTACTCCTTTTTCCTCCTCTACTCCTCTTTTTCCTCCTCTCTACTCCTCTTTTTCCTCCTCTACTCCTCTTTTTCCTCCTCTACTCCTCTTTTTCCTCCTCTACTCCTCTTTTCCTCGTCTCTACTCCTCTTTTTCCTCCTCTACTCCTCTTTTTCCTCCTCTACTCCTCTTTTTCCTCCTCTCTACTCCTCTTTTTCCTCCTCTACTCCTGTTTTTCCTCCTCTCTACTCCTCTTTTTCCTCCTCTACTCCTGTTTTTCCTCCTCTACTCCTCTTTTTCCTCCTCTTTGCTCCTCTTTTTCCTCCTCTACTCCTCTTTTTCCTCCTCTACTCCTCTTTTTCCTCCTCTACTCCTCTTTTTCCTCCTCTACTCCTCTTTTTCCTCCTCTCTACTCCCCTTTTTCCTCCTCTACTCCTCTTTTTCCTCCTCTCTACTCCTATTTTTCCTCCTCTCTACTCCTATTTTTCCTCCTCTACTCCTCTTTTTCCTCCTCTACTCCTCTTTTCCCTCCTCTACTCCTCTTTTTCCTCCTCTCTACTCCTCTTTTTCCTCCTCTACTCCTCTTTTTCCTCCTCTACTCCTCTTTTTCCTCCTCTCTACTCCTCTTTTTCCTCCTCTACTCCTGTTTTTCCTCCTCTACTCCTCTTTTTCCTCCTCTCTACTCCTCTTTTTCCTCCTCTACTCCTCTTTTTCCTCCTCTCTACTCCTCTTTTTCCTCCTCTACTCCTGTTTTTCCTCCTCTACTCCTGTTTTTCCTCCTCTCTACTCCTCTTTTTCTTTCTCTACTCCTGTTTTTCCTCCTCTACTCCTGTTTTTCCTCCTCTCCTCCTCTTTTTCCTCCTCTCTCCTCCTCTTTTTCCTCCTCTACTCCTGTTTTTCCTCCTCTACTCCTCTTTTTCCTCCTCTCTACTCCTCTTTTTCCTCCTCTACTCCTCTTTTTCCTCCTCTACTCCTGTTTTTCCTCCTCTACTCCTCTTTTTCCTCCTCTACTCCTCTTTTCCCTCCTCTACTCCTCTTTTTCCTCCTCTACTCCTCTTTTTCCTCCTCTACTCCTCTTTTTCCTCCTCTCTACTCCTCTTTTTCCTCCTCTACTCCTCTTTTTCCTCCTCTACTCCTCTTTTTCCTCCTCTACTCCTCTTTTTCCTCCTCTCTACTCAATTTTCCTCCTCTACTCCTCTTTTTCCTCCTCTCTACTCCTCTTTTTCCTCCTCTACTCCTCTTTTTCCCTCCTCTACTCCTCTTTTTCCTCCTCTCTACTCCTCTTTTTCCTCCTCTACTCCTCTTTTTCCTCCTGTACTCCTCTTTTTCCTGCTCTACTCCTTTTTTCCCTCCTCTACTCCTCTTTTTCCTCCTCTACTCCTCTTTTTCCTCCTCTCTACTCCTCTTTTTCCTCCTCACTACTCCTTTTTCCTCCTCTACTCCTCTTTTTCCTCCTCTCTACTCCTCTATTTCCTCCTCTACTCCTCTTTTTCCTCCTCTCTACTCCTCTATTTCCTCCTCTACTCCTCTTTTTCCTCCTCTCTACTCCTTTGGTTCAGTCCTGGTTCAGTCCTGGTTTAGTGCTGGTTTAGTCCTGGTTCAGTCCTGGTTTAGTCCTGGTTTAGTCCTGTTTTAGTCCTGTTTTAGTCCTGGTTCAGTCCTGGTTCAGTCCTGGTTCAGTCCTGGTTTAGTCCTGTTTTAGTCCTGTTTTAGTCCTGTTTTAGTCCTGGTTCAGTCCTGGTTCAGTCCTGGTTCAGTCCTGGTTTAGTCCTGGTTTAGTCCTGTTTTAGTCCTGGTTCAGTCCTGGTTTAGTCCTGGTTTAGTCCTGTTTTAGTCCTGGTTCAGTCCTGGTTCAGTCCTGGTTTAGTCCTGGTTCAGTCCTGGTTCAGTCCTGGTTCAGTCCTGGTTTAGTCCTGGTTCAGTCCTGGTTTAGTCTTGGTTTAGTCCTGGTTTAGTCCTGTTTTAGTCCTGGTTCAGTCCTGGTTCAGTCCTGGTTCAGTCCTGGTTTAGTCCTGTTTTAGTCCTGTTTTAGTCCTGTTTTAGTCCTGTTTTAGTCCTGGTTCGGTCCTGGTTCAGTCCTGGTTTAGTCCTGGTTTAGTCCTGGTTTAGTCCTGGTTCAGTCCTGGTTCAGTCCTGGTTTAGTCCTGGTTTAGTCCTGGTTCAGTCCTGGTTCAGTCCTGGTTTAGTCCTGGTTTAGTCCTGTTTTAGTCCTGTTTTAGTCCTGGTTCAGTCCTGGTTCAGTCCTGGTTTAGTCCTGGTTCAGTCCTGGTTCAGTCCTGGTTTAGTCCTGTTTTAGTCCTGTTTTAGTCCTGGTTCAGTCCTGGTTTCGTCCTGGTTTAGTCCTGGTTTAGTCCTGGTTCAGTCCTGGTTCAGTCCTGGTTCAGTCCTGGTTCAGTCCTGTTTTAGTCCTGGTTCAGTCCTGGTTCAGTCCTGGTTTTGTCCTGGTTTAGTCCTGGTTTAGTCCTGGTTTAGTCCTGGTTCAGTCCTGGTTCAGTCCTGGTTTAGTCCTGTTTTAGTCCTGGTTTAGTCCTGGTTTAGTCCTGTTTTAGTCCTGGTTCAGTCCTGGTTCAGTCCTGGTTCCGTCCTGGTTTAGTCCTGGTTTAGTCCTGGTTTAGTCCTGGTTCAGTCCTGGTTCAGTCCTGGTTCAGTCCTGGTTTAGTCCTGTTTTAGTCCTGTTTTAGTCCTGGTTCAGTTCTGGTTCAGTCCTGGTTTCGTCCTGGTTTAGTCCTGGTTCAGTCCTGGTTTAGTCCTGGTTTAGTCCTGGTTTAGTCCTGGTTCAGTCCTGGTTCAGTCCTGGTTTAGTCCTGGTTTAGTCCTGGTTTAGTCCTGGTTCAGTCCTGGTTCAGTCCTGGTTTAGTCCTGGTTTAGTCCTGGTTTAGTCCTGGTTCAGTCCTGGTTCAGTCCTGGTTTAGTCCTGGTTTAGTCCTGGTTCAGTCCTGGTTCAGTCCTGGTTCAGTCCTGTTTTAGTCCTGTTTTAGTCCTGGTTCAGTTCTGGTTCAGTCCTGGTTTTGTCCTGGTTTAGTCCTGGTTCAGTCCTGGTTTAGTCCTGGTTTAGTCCTGGTTCAGTCCTGGTTCAGTCCTGGTTTAGTCCTGGTTCAGTCCTGGTTTAGTCCTGGTTTAGTCCTGGTTTAGTCCTGGTTCAGTCCTGGTTCAGTCCTAGTTTAGTCCTGGTTTAGTCCTGGTTTAGTCCTGTTTTAGTCCTGTTTTAGTCCTGGTTCAGTCCTGGTTCAGTCCTGGTTCAGTCCTGTTTTAGTCCTGTTTTAGTCCTGGTTCAGTCCTGGTTCAGTCTTGGTTTAGTCCTGGTTTAGTCCTGGTTCAGTCCTGGTTCAGTCCTGGTTCAGTCCTGGTTTAGTCCTGGTTTAGTCCTGTTTTAGTCCTGTTTTAGTCCTGGTTCAGTCCTGGTTCAGTCCTGGTTTAGTCCTGTTTTAGTCCTGTTTTAGTCCTGGTTCAGTCCTGGTTCAGTCTTGGTTTAGTCCTGGTTTAGTCCTGGTTTAGTCCTGGTTCAGTCCTGGTTCAGTCCTGGTTTAGTCCTGGTTTAGTCCTGGTTTAGTCCTGTTTTAGTCCTGTTTTAGTCCTGGTTCAGTCCTGGTTCAGTCCTGGTTTAGTCCTGTTTTAGTCCTGTTTTAGTCCTGGTTCAGTCCTGGTTCAGTCTTGGTTTAGTCCTGGTTTAGTCCTGGTTTAGTCCTGGTTCAGTCCTGGTTCAGTCCTGGTTTAGTCCTGGTTTAGTCCTGGTTTAGTCCTGGTTCAGTCCTGGTTCAGTCCTGTTTTTCGAGGTCTTTTTGAGCTTTAACTGAATAAAAGTTGAATGTTGTTTAATGTCCACAGAAGTCGCCGTAGAAACGAGCAGGTGACGGACCCTCCTCCCAGAAAGTTCCACAGTGCAGCTTTAGGGAATCTGAACTGACTGTGCGGTGGAACAGGAGCAGAAACCGAACGGAGACGCTTCAGAGTTTAGTTAAAATCTGATCGATTTGACGCTTCAGGCCTCAGGATTTTATAAAAACATAAAAAAAACATTTATTTCTACACTCGCCGCGGGAGAAACATAAATACTTCAACATTTAACTGTTTCACGAGCTTCACAACGTTCGATCTGAAGCTCAAGAGATCAGCAGAGACTGGACTGTTTACAGCTGAGACTAGTCCTGGTTCAGTCCTGGTTTGATCCTGGTTTAGTCCTGGTTTAGTCCTGGTTTAGTCCTGCTTTAATCCTGGTTTAGTTTTGTTCTAGTCCTGGTTTAGTCTTTATTTAGTCCTAGTTTAGTCTTGGTTCAGTCCTGGTCTAGTCCTGGTTCAGTCCTGGTTCAGTCCTGGTTTATCCCCTCACAGACTGTGGTGTGAGGTGCTGTTTCCGTGGCGACGGTGAACAAAGGCCTGGACTGCGGTACATTCTCGCCCTGGTGCAGTAAACTCGTCTCTGATTGGCTGTGGAGGGTCATGTGACCTCAGGCTCAGGTCCCTGTGATCCTGGAGCCACTAAAGCTTCCAGATGGTTCAGATCAGAGACTCCAGCACGAGAGGGAGAGACCGGGTCTAGACCGGGTCTAGACCGGGGTTAGACCGGGGTTAGACCGGGGTTAGACCGGGTCTAGACCCGGGTCTAGACCGGGTCTAGACCGGGCTTAGACCGGGTTTAGACCGGGGTTAGACCTGGTTTAGGTCTGATTCAGTCCTGGTTTAGGTCTGGTTTAGTCTTTCTTTAGTCATGGTTTAGTCTTTTTTTAATCCTGGTTTAGTCTTGGTTTAGTCCACGTTTCGTCCTGGTTTAGTCTTTGTTTAGTCCTGGTTTAGTCCACGTTTAGTCCTGGTTTAGTCCTGGTTTAGCCCTGGTTAAATCCTGGTTCAGTACTGGTTTGGTCCTGGTTTAGTCCTGGTTTAGCCCTAGTTAAATCCTCATTCAGTCCTGGTTTAGTCCTGGTTTAGTCCTGGTTTAGCCCTGGTTTAGACCTGGTTTAGTCCTGGTTTAGTCCTGGTTTAGTCCTGGTTTAGACCTGGTTTAGCCCTGGTTTAGTCCTGGTTTAGTCCTGGTTTAGACCTGGTTTAGACCTGGTTTAGCCCTGGTTTAGTCCTGGTTTAGTCCTGGTTTAGTCCTGGTTTAGCCCTAGTTAAATCCTGGTTCAGTCCTGATTTAGCCCTGGTTTAGTCCTGGTTTAGTCCTGGTTTAGCCCTGGTTTAGTCCTGGTTTAGTCCTGGTTTAGCCCTAGTTAAATCCTGGTTCAGTCCTGATTTAGTCCTGGTTTAGTCCTGGTTTAGCCCTGGTTTAGTCCTGGGTTAGACCTGGTTTAGTCCTGGTTTAGTCCTGGTTTAGTCCTGGTTTAGTCCTGGTTTAATCCTGGTTTAGTCCTGGTTTAGACCTGGTTTAGTCCTGAGAGAAGAACTGGGCCAATTGTATAATATTATATACGCCTGATTTAAAACGGTACAAAAAACTAAACTAAACTAAACTAGACTAAACTAAACTAAACTAAACTAAACTAAACTAAACTAAACTAAACTAAACTAAACTAAACTAAACTAAACTAAACTAAACTAAACTAGACTAAACTAAACTGTTACTGTCTGCTGTGGTCCTTTTACGCATGGAATAGTTTGAATATTTTGTTCTGAATTGTTATTTCCCATGGCAACAGTCCCAGTTTTGTGTCCCATGGAGCAGAGCTGTAACAGTGACGTAATGAACTAAAACTGAACTGAACCAAAACCTCCTGGATCCGATTTACAGAACGAGGCCCAAAAACGGCGAGAGTTTCCAGAGTGAAACCTGAACAACCTGGAACACGAAGAACTTCACTTTAGCAGCAGCGGAGAAACTGAACGAGCAACGGCGAAGTCTCAGGTTTGATACTCGCAAAGACCAAGTGCACAGCAACAAAATTAAGCAAAATGTGAGATCTAAACACTTAAATCCGTCAGAAAATAACGTAAAAGTAGAGAAATGATCTGTTCCTGCATTTTACTGGACACGTTTTCTTCAAATAAACGACCTCTAGACGAGAATGAAGCGTCTCTGTGAGTGTTCACGGGCTGGAAATAAGTTTATGGACACTAAATTTGAGATAAACAGACTTAAAACCAGGTTAGGAACAGTGTCCATGGGCTGAGAATAAAGACAAAGACGCCACATTCTTGATAAAATGCTTTAAATTCTGCTAAATTCTAGATAAAATGCTTTAAATTCTGCTAAATTCTAGATAAAATGCTTTAAATTCAGCTAAATTCTAAATAAAATGCTTTAAATTCTGCTAAATTCTAGATAAAATGCTTTAAATTCTGCTAAATTCGAGATAAAATGCTTTAAATTCTGCTAAATTCTAGATAAAATGCTTTAAATTCTGCTAAATTCTAAATAAAATGCTTTAAATTCTGCTAAATTCTAGATAAAATGCTTTAAATTCTGCTAAATTCTAGATAAAATGCTTTAAATTCTGCTAAATTCTAGATAAAATGCTTTAAATTCTGCTAAATTCGAGATAAAATGCTTTAAATTCTGCTAAATTCTAGATAAAATGCTTTAAATTCTGCTAAATCCTAGATAAAATGCTTTCGATTCTGCTAAATTCTCGATAAAATGCTTTAAATTCTGCTAAATTCTAAATAAAATACTTTAAATTCTGCTAAATCCTAGATAAAATGCTTTAAATTCTGCTAAATTCTCGATAAAATGCTTTAAATTCTGCTAAATTCTAGATAAAATGCTTTAAATTCAGCTAAATTCTAAATAAAATGCTTTAAATTCTGCTAAATTCTAGATAAAATGCTTTAAATTCTGCTAAATTCGAGATAAAATGCTTTAAATTCTGCTAAATTCTACATAAAATGCTTTAGATTCTGCTAAATCCTAAATAAAATGCTTTAAATTCTGCTAAATTCTAGATAAAATGCTTTAGATTCTGCTAAATCCTAGATAAAATGCTTTAAATTCTGCTAAATTCTCGATAAAATGCTTTAAATTCTGCTAAATTCTAAATAAAATGCTTTAAATTCTGCTAAATCCTAAATAAAATGCTTTAGATTCTGCTAAATTCTAAATAAAATGCTTTAAATTCTGCTAAATTCTAGATAAAATGCTTTAGATTCTGCTAAATTCTAAATAAAATGCTTTAAATTCTGCTAAATTCTAGATAAAATGCTTTAAATTCTGCTAAATTCTAGATAAAATGCTTTAAATTCTGCTAAATTCTAGAAAAAATCTTTAAATTCTGCTAAATTCTAGATAAAATGCTTTAAATTCTGCTAAATCCTAGATAAAATGCTTTAAATTCTGCTAAATCTTAGATAAAATCTTTAAATTCTGCTAAATTCTCGATAAAATGCTTTAAATTCTGCTAAATTCTAGATAAAATGCTTTAAATTCTGCTAAAAGTTTTAAAATCTTGGCCAGATCAGAGAAATTTGGTGGCCTTTGTTGCGGAGTTTGCATGTTCTGCCTGTGCCTGAGCTTGGGTTTGGGAGCTCTGTGCATCAAGAACTAAAATAGAACTAAAATTCTAATCTAAAAACTCCACGACCAGTCAAAAGTTCGGACACCTCCTCTCATTCAGTGTGTTTGTTTATTTTTGCAACTCTACATTTTGTCTTTATTTACAGAGACTTTTAGAACATCCAGTGTGACCAAAGTGCTTCCCCCTAAAACCAACACAACAGAAAAACACAGAGTGACCAGATTTTCAAAATAACAAACTGGGACATCTCTGGTTTGTGTTGGTTGGTAATAATAAAAGTGTGAAACAAATGCGCAGTGAAGGAACATTTTCTGTACTAATGTGAGTCGGTACAGTCGCATTTTCTTTGTGTTTTGGTCGTTTTTAAGCAGCTTTTCTGTACTTTACCCAAACAAAAGACACTTTCTGCCTCTCTTTACTGTCGGCAGGGATCAGAGTCGGTCATAAATAAGAAGACTTGGGACATTTCTTGTATAAAACCGGGACAAATCAGTGGTGAAGCTCCTGTTTGAGCTGTGGACAAACAGGGAGGAGCCGTTAAGAGCTTTAAAAACAAACTCAATTCTTTATGTACACAACACATCAATACTATGAAATAAGAAATATGGAATTATATGGTAAAGAAAAAAAGGTTCTATTGTTTTTTTTTTGTACATATACATTTTATATTCAAATACTCACAGTAGTAGTAGCAGAAACATTTTTAGTTGGGCTGTTAAACTGTTTTTCTTACTACATGATTCCACATACACTGTGTTGCCAAAAGTATTCGCTCACCTGCCTTGACTCTCATATGAATTTAAGTTCATCCCGTTCTTAGTCCAGAGGCTTTAATCTGACGTGGCTCCTGCAGCTCCAACAGCTTCAGATCTACAGGGAAGAGTCCACGAGGTTTAGGAGAGTTTATGGGAATTCAGGAGCCTCCAGAAGAGCATCTGTGAGGAACCACTGATGCTGGACGAGAAGGTCTGAGGCTCACACTGATGTTGGAGAAGGTCTGAGGCTCACACACTGATGTTGGAGAAGGTCTGAGGCTCACACACTGATGTTGGAGAAGGTCTGAGGCTCACACACTGATGTTAGAGAAGGTCTGAGGCTCACACACTGATGTTGGAGAAGGTCTGAGGCTCACACACTGATGTTGGAGAAGCTCTGAGGCTCACACACTGATGTTGGAGAAGGTCTGAGGCTCACACACTGATGTTGGAGAAGGTCTGAGGCTCACACACTGATGTTGGAGAAGGTCTGAGGCTCACACACTGATGTTAGAGAAGGTCTGAGGCTCACACACTGATGTTGGAGAAGGTCTGAGGCTCACACACTGATGTTGGAGAAGGTCTGAGGCTCACACACTGATGTTTGAGAATGTCTGAGGCTCACACTGATGTTGGAGAAGGTCTGAGGCTCACACACTGATGTTGGAGAAGCTCTGAGGCTCACACACTGATGTTGGAGAAGGTCTGAGGCTCACACACTGATGTTGGAGAAGGTCTGAGGCTCACACACTGATGTTGGAGAAGGTCTGAGGCTCACACTGATGTTGGAGAAGGTCTGAGGCTCACACACTGATGTTGGAGAAGGTCTGAGGCTCACACTGATGTTGGAGAAGGTCTGAGGCTCACACTGATGTTGGAGAAGGTCTGAGGCTCACACTGATGTTGGAGAAGGTCTGAGGCTCACACTGATGTTGGAGAAGGTCTGAGGCTCACACTGATGTTGGAGAAGGTCTGAGGCTCACACACTGATGTTGGAGAAGGTCTGAGGCTCACACTGATGTTGGAGAAGGTCTGAGGCTCACACTGATGTTGGAGAAGGTCTGAGGCTCACACTGATGTTGGAGAAGGTCTGAGGCTCACACACTGATGTTGGAGAAGGTCTGAGGCTCACACACTGATGTTGGAGAAGGTCTGAGGCTCACACTGATGTTGGAGAAGGTCTGAGGCTCACACTGATGTTGGAGAAGGTCTGAGGCTCACACTGATGTTGGAGAAGGTCTGAGGCTCACACTGATGTTGGAGAAGGTCTGAGGCTCACACTGATGTTGGAGAAGCTCTGAGGCTCACACACTGATGTTGGAGAAGGTCTGAGGTTCTCAGTCTTCGCTCTAATTCGTCCCAGAGGTGTTCTCTCGGACTTGATTCCTCTGTGCAGGAGTCAAGTTCCTCCAGACCAAACTCTCTCCTCCAGGTCTTTATGGACCTTTGTGCTCTGGTCACAGTCGTGTGGAAGAGGACGGAGCTTCTCCAAACTGTCCCACAAAGTTTGGACATGGAATTATCCAAAATCTGTGTATTTGTTCTAATCCCACTGACAGTCGACTGTGGAGTATTTAGGAGGAGGAAACGTCACGACTGGACTGCACAGGTTGATCCTCTTACAGGAACTCACTGAGCTCCTGAGAGCGACTTGTTCTGTCACTAATGTTTGTAGAAACCGTCTCACCTGAGGCCCTGGAAGTGAAGGAACTCCTGTTTTACACTATTCTGACGGGTGAGTGAATATTTTTGGCAATATACTGTATCTTACTTCATATAGTTGGAGAAAGTAGTAAAAATAAAGGGAAAAAACATTAAATAAGACGGTGTATCCAAACTTTTGACTGGTTGTGTAAATTGTTGTAATGCTATTTTATATTTTTGAGTAAATGAAACTATAAACAAACATGCCTCACGTGACAAGTCAAACGTCAAAAGTGAAAGTAAAAAGGTACATTTTTATCAGATGACGAACTCTGGTTTCTTGCACTTGCATTTGTTCGATAATATTGCAACATTTTAGCTGTTTATGTTTTGTGTAGCTCCATTTTCAGCTAAAAATGGGTCAAATGCAGATCTTAAAAGGTTCTACGTCACACAACAGGGATTATTGTGAGTTTTAAGTCAGGTTCTAACACTATTCCCTCCTAAAAACACACCTGGAGTTGTGTTTGTTTCATTCACACAGGTTTGAGTGACTCTTTATTATTCGTCTGTCCACATCTCCAAAGCCCAAAAATGCTCTGTTCCACCTTGTGATGTCATGAAGCTGCAGTTTTAACAGCCTCTTTTACCTTTAGTTCAGTAGAAATGGTCGATTCCACGGCTGAAATGATCCAGATGATTCCAGGGAAGGTGTGTGGAGTTTAAAAACACACGAAATCAGAAAATAGTGCAATACTGGGCCTTTAATCTCCATATGGGGTTTATTATTCTGGTTTACGGATTGGATTACACGTGGGCCTATCCTCTTTATTCTTGTTCTGGATAAAGGAGCCAGTTGTGGCGAGGTCCTGGGTTTTGGCGGTGAGGAATCGGAGGAGGAGAAACAGACCGCTGACGGCGTAACTGCTTTTAGACCTATTTTTATCCTATTTTGAGCAGCCAACAACTCTATGCTATTTTGAGGTGTAGTTTCCCTCGTGGAAGGATCAGCAGCGGGTCCACGGGTCTCACTTTTTTAGCTAACGTGACCAGACGTCCCTGTTTACCCGGGACAGTCCCGGTTTGGAGCCCGTGTCCCTCTGTCCCAGCAGATTTACACAAAACTATTGATTTGTCCCAGTTTTATACAAGAAATGGCCCAGTGTCCCTATTTTTGACCAATCTGAACCTGCCAACAGTAATGAGAGGAATATATCGTCATTTGTTTAGCCAAAATATTCAATCCAAGTGTCACGATACGGTCTGAACCTCACGATACGATATTTATTGTAGGGCTGCAGCTATCGATTATTACAGTAATCAATTATTCTGTCGATTATTTTGTTCGAATAATCGAGTAATCGTTTGTTAATGTCGTGTCTACTTTGCACATGTTAAGTACACACCACGTGCACTGACAGATACATGTTTTGGACATGAAAAACGTAATTATCGCTGGGCTAAGGTTGACTCACCTCGCGGTTTCTTTTCCACTTGATGTAATGTACGGTTCTGTTTACATGTTGTAGCATCAGTGTTGAGAAGGTGACTTTTAAAATGTAATCCCCTACAGATTACAGATTACATTCCCCAAAATGTAGTTTGTGACATAATCAATTAAATTACTCAAAGTGAGTAACGTAATCTGAATACTTTGGATTACTTGATATTGTCATGATTTGTAAAACTACATAAATGTAGCAACCAACTCCTGCAAATTCTTGTTTGGTTTTAGACCTGGATTAATCCTGGTTTAGACCTGCTTTAGACCTGCTTTAGACCTGGTTTAGTCCTGGTGTGAGTTCTGGTTTAGAGGCGCACAGGAGGAAGTGCGGTCCACGGAGTGTACGCGACAAGACACGGTCCACGCGCAGAGTGCGCGGCGTACCGGAGTTGCAGAGTGCGCGGCGTACGGGAGATGCAGAGTGCGCGGCGTACGGGAGATGCAGAGTGCGCGGCGTACGGGAGATGCAGAGTGCGCGGCGTACGGGAGATGCAGAGTGCGCGGCGTACCGCAGCATACCGCGCTCCAGTACACCGGAGGAGATGAGGAGTGTTCCCTATTACTGTTGCAACAACACATCATCAGTAGGGTAAAACTAACATGTCTCACGATGATCAGCTCACGTTCCCTATTAGATGAGGAGGTTATGCTCTTATTATACATCCATGGGCGCCGCGCTGTTGTGTGTACAGTGAAGTGCAGTGGTCGAGCGGAAACTTTACCTCTACCACAAAAGGTTCCGGCCATCGCCGAGCGTATGAAAATAAAACGAAGCATTGAGGCAAAAAAAAAATAATCGATGCATTTTTCTAATCGATTTAATCGATTAACTTGATGAATCGTTTCAGCCCTAATTTATTGCGATATCGTGGGTAAGTTCACGATATTATGATATTCTACAGAATAACAAGGCTGACTCTAAAACGCTCTGACCAGTCATTTGGTGCAAAACATTTATTGTCATTAGGGATGGAACGAAATCCAAATCTCTCTGGACCAGATTTACACCATATTTTTCCTTCTTTTGTTCTTTTTCATTCTTTCTTATCTTCGTTCTTTCTTTTCATCGTTCTTTTCTTCATTTATTTGTTCTTTCATGTGAACTTTCTTTCTTTTATTCTTTTTCGTTCGTCCGTTCATTCTTTTGTTCTTTTTTGTTTTTTCTTACTTTCGTTTGTTCTTTCGTTTTCTTTCTTTAGTTTTCTTTTACATTCTTTCTTTTTAGTTCTTTCTCTTTCATTCTTTCTTTTTAGTTCTTTCTCTTTCATTCTGTCTTTTTCGTTCTTTCTTTCCTTCGTTCATATTCCATAAACATGTCACTGCACCAGATTTATTACAATATTTAAACTGTGAATCTGCGACTTTTTCCTCTAAAAATGCTTCACAGACTTAATCCAAAGAATGAAGATGTAAAAGTGCTTAGAACAGTTATTTCTTCATGTCGTCTGCACTGAAACGGAGCAAAGGATCATGGTCTATGTAGTTCCCTCTGTTTTTTTAAGCTATTTCTGCGTTAGAACTGTTCATTTAAGCAAAAACACTTGGGATTGGATATATTGTGATGCTCCATGATATTATTGTGAGACCTTTGACGATTCGATATCACCAGATTTACGTTATTGTTACGTCCCTATAAAATATAGAAAAAAAGCTTTGCAACAACAGTCCCACAAGTGAGTCAAGAATGGACAATGTCACTCGCTCTTTTCACATTTTAATTTATAAACTTAGACTAAGACAAACTTTATTGATCAACAAGAAATTATTTGGACCCAGGAGCTCACGCATCACAATATAATATAATGACAAAGAGCAAAAAAATAAATAAGAAGCAACAAAGAGCAAAAGTCTGGTGTGAAATAAGACATAATTATATAAATGTAAATGTACAGGGTCAAAATAAAATAGAACAATAAGTAATAAATATAATATTAAATCTCAGATTTATACAAGAGGAAGACAGAGCGACAGTGACATGATTGACGGAACACAGGGTTATCTGTTACATAAGGGGGAGTTGTACAGTTGTAGGGAGTATTATACCAACCAGGGATCAGATTAGTCAAAAACTGTGATAGACCTGGTTTAGTCCTGGTTCAGACCTGGTTTAGTCCTGGTTTAGACCTGGTTTAGATCAAATTGGTCCAAAATAGAGACACCTGGGACACAGTGCACCTTTAATTAAGGCTTATTTCATATGAGAAAATGAGATGACGTCAGGTCCGAGGTGTATTTTTCAGCACTTAACATGAAAACTGGCTTTTATGCATCTGTCTGTGGTCAGGGTGATGTGTCTGTCGGCCTCTTCCAGAGAAAACGGGTCGGGGAGGTCGATGCTTTTATCGGTGAGTTTTAACTTTTCAAAGTAACATTTTTGATCCTCCACATTCACTGACAATAAGACAATAAAGTCATGTCAAAACAATTAAATGCAAAATCTACTTAAAAAAATAAGACGAATTATCTCATGAACAGAGACCGTATATATAAGTGGACATAGCTAAAGCGTTAGCCGCAGTGTTCCAAACAGGAAGTGCTCCAGGAGGCTCTTCCGGCTCCTTCTCTCTGGACCTGCTCAGTCTCGTCATTTTGCTCTTAATTGTTCGACTGAAGCCGCGACACAGGATCCTGAATTTTTCATTTCTGTTTTGTTCCTAAATCAAAATATGAACATAAATATCAGACCAATCAGATGCCTTCATTCCCCGAGGTCCCTCCCCCTAGCGTTAGCAACAGGTTTGATTGACAGCTCGTTGTTGTTGGTACGGAACAGAACATAGAACATAAATCAGTGACTTAAACTTACTGTTTAAAGTTTGATGATAAAAGCTAAAAGTTTCCTTATTATTCTGTAGAATCAGTAAATCCAGCAGTTCCTGCAGGTGCAGAGTATCTCCGCTCTGAGGAGGCGCCACATTTAACCTCCTCACTCCTGATTGGCTCTTGTGTTGCTATGATACTCGCGATCGGATTTCCAAATATGGACCTGGCTCCAGATTCGCTCCTGTAACCGTGGCAACAGGAGCCTCATTTGAGCGACGCTGTGGAGACGTCACACTCACTTAGACACTCAGATATACGGAATATGGACCCCACGGACTTTTGCCTACCAGCCACAAGCGGAGAAGCCAGATATAAACAAAAACAAGGTTTTCTCGTATTGCATAATCTCGGTTCTATACCTTTCCTTTAATCTTATTCAAGTTAATTAAAAAATTACGCTAAAACCTTTAATTTAGGCCCATTTCATTGCCTAATCACAGTGTTATACCTTTCCTTTAATGTTATCCACAGCATAGAACATTGTGGCTGCCCTCTTCCCTCTTTGGATGAGCTGCACAGTTCCTGCTGCCTCAGTAAGGCTAAATCCGTCCTGAAAGACCCATCACATCCCGGTCACAAACTGTTTGAACTGCTGCCATCAGGCAGGAGATACAGGTCCATAAACACCAGGACAAACAGACGACAAAACAGTTTTTACCCAACAGCCATTAGTTTACTAAATGGGGCCATTAAAGCAGTTTTTACATTTCTGAATGTGGAAGTGTGGCTGGGACATGTGTGAATGTGTGAGGTTGTCATGCACTTTTTATGTACTGTACATAGTGTCTGTATATTTGTATCTTTTTTACTATTTTACCATTTTATTCCCTTTGCACTGAACGAGGAAAGCACTTAATTTCGTTGTATTTGTTACAATGACAAATAAAGATATTTTATTCTTCTATTCTATCCAAATTAATTAACATATTTACGCTAAAACCTTTAATTTAGGTCCATTCCGTTGCCTAATCTCTGTTTTATACTTTCACTTTAATCTTATTCAAATTAATTAAAATATTTACGCTAAAACTTTAAGCGGTGACGTCACGCGCTGTCGCCCCGAGCGTTTAAAACATGGCGCCGCTTTAGCTAACGCCGCGCAAGCTAACGCCGGGGGAAAACCGCAAATAAAACCCAGATTTCTGCTCTTGTGCGCACTTTTGGGAGTCGAATAAGGCGCCACAGAGCTCGGGGCCTCGCAGGCTCACCGCGTACTGTCTCTTTAAGGTCTGTGCTCGGCTCTCGTCTCGTTTCGTATTGATCAATCCTCCATTTTCCAGCGCGGAGCGGCGGGCGGCAGTGCGGCGCTAACCCACAGCAGAGCCCGGAGCCAGCAGCCTGTACCTGGAGAAAGAGCCGGGCCAGCGGGCAGTCATGGCAGCCAACATGTACCGGGTCGGAGGTAAGCTTCGCCCGCGTTTACCCTCCCCATCTCCCCGCGTAGTTTGGTAATTTGTGTCGGGAGTTAGCCTCGGTTCGCTCCTGTGCTGCGTGCGCGGTGTATTTACAAAAGCGTGCTCTTCTTCGCCTCTTTTATTTCGCCTCTCAGATGATGGTGAAGAGGAGGAGGATGGCTGCTGGGTGATGAAGAGTAGCTTACACGCCAGAGCTGGGGCTTCGTTTGCCTCCGACGGGCTCTTTCCGCCGGTGAAAGTTGAGAAAATGAAGCGAAAACGAGCGGCGGGACTAACCTGCGCTATAGGTTTATATTTAAGGTCTCGGGGCGAGCGTTATGCAAAAAGTTTGGGTGGACTTTTTGCCTCCCCTGACCTCCTCCTCCAAACACTGGACATGACAAAGTGTTGAAACAGCAGCGAGACTCACGCAGAATCACCGGAATTTATAAATGTGGAAAAGATGCACGCGTTTTTATTAAAGGTTCAGTATAAATGATGCAAAACTCTACACTTTAAGTCATGTTTTAATGCTGTTCCCTTCTCAGAAACACACCTGGAGTTGTGTTTCGTTTGTTTGTTTGTTGAGTAACCCTTTATGATTCGTCTACCTGCATCTCCAGATCTCAGGATGTACTGATCCGCCGTTCCACCTTGTGATGTCATGAAGAGGTAGTTTTCAAGTGAACGGCTCCTTTTTTTTTATATCTTTGCTTCAGTCGAGATCGGCATTTCCAGGGCTAAAATGGTCGAAATGTTTCTAGTGGAGGCGTGTGGAGTTTAAAAACGCAGTGGAGCACTTCCTGTATCACCGCATGACATCACAAGGTGGAACGGAGTGTTTTCGTGCAGGGTTTGGGTGTGAAACGTGTGTGAATGAAACAAAAACGCAACTCCAGGTCTGTTTATGATGAGGAAACTACATTAAATAAGAGTAATCTGGGCCTTTTAAAGATGCGCTGTGTAACATTTTTTTTATTTTTTGGTTTTGTCTCCATGGAGATGTTACAGCTTTGCCTAAAACGCTCCACAAAAGACATTTAACTTTTCTGTTTTCATATACACGAGTAGGTTTGGCTGTGCAATCAATCAAATTTTAATTGAATTTGAAACAACCTTGAAACAATAAAGCTTAACAAAGTTTATTTTAGGATATTTTTTATATAAATAAGTATATTTATTCATTTTTTTATATAGAGAGATTGTAAAACAGCTGGATTTATAGTAAATTCTGGATACATTTATGTTTTTTTTTTGCCTTATTCCATTTTCAAAGTATATTTTATTCATTTTACGCTTTATAATTCACAAAACTGCTCTAAGGTACATATTTTAGCCTATATTTATTTTCAATTTGAGAGTTTTGTGTAAATTATCAACAACAGAGTGTTTTTTTTGAAGGAGAAATGCTGAGTAAATGCATTGTGTAACTAAAAAAATAATCGTTTGAATAATCAATATCAGTATTGACAAAAATAACCATGATAATGATTTTTTCCCCATAATTGAGCAGACCAGGTTACAGGTCAGATCTGTGGAGAGGCAAATGCTGCTGAGCAATAAAAATGTGTAATTTGAGTAAATGTAGTAAAAATATGTTTATTGTGGAACATTACAGGTAAAGCCATAATATCGCCATGGAAGCAAGTTACGTAGTGCGTTTTTAATATTTAGGAATCCACAGAATGAACTGTAATTTGCTTTTTACCTTATAAGCAATTAGTTAAATTGAAATTATGGCTCAGTTTTTACCATATCCTGTGTAATTAAGTGTACTGCGGGAGTGACGTCGCCCACAGCGTTCGGCTCCAGTCAAATGAAGCTCATCGAGGCTGCAGTTACACTATAATTAGGAACCGGAATTTATTTACGGACAAAATCGTGAAAATAAAACACTAAAATCAGAGAGAGGCAACATTTTTTTCAATAGGAAGTGAACTGGAGGCCGAGTCGATGGAGCCGGAAGTGCGCCCGTGCTCACTTCCTGTTTTTAGCGCAGTAGCGGTTAGCGGGTTAGCTCTGTCCGTTTCCAGGCTCTGGTTTTTACTGATATATGTGAAATAAATGGTACTTTCCGGTTATTTTTCAGTGTTTTTTGTGTTTTTAGGGATAAATTATGCTGTGAGTGAAGCTGTAAAAATACTGAAATATCGATATATCGTAATGTTTAATTTGATGTTTCAGTATCGATATCGTGAGCTGCTGTATCGATATATCGCCAAGAGCATCTTTTTGGGATATTTGACTGAATTATTTTGTGACAGAGCTACAGTTGTGTTGCTTTTTTGGAGAAAAGAAACTTGTTTACGCGTTTTACATTTGATGTATTCACTGTTTTGAAAGTTGTGCGTTTTTCATGTTAATTTTGCACAAACTTTTAGTATCACAGCCTTTTTAACCGTATCGAATCGATTTAACATGGAGGGTGTCCCAAAAAATCTGACATCATTTTAAAAGCAATTATCTTGAGCTACTAAAGTTAAGGTGACCAGAATTTTAAAATTAAAAACTGGGACATTCAGTTTGGGTTGGTAAGAATAAAACTGTGCGTAAATTGTGATGCACTTGGTGAGTCGGTACAGTCACATTTTCTTTGTGTTTTGGTGGTTTTTAAGCAGCTTTTCTGTATTTTACCAAAACAAATGACAGTTTATGACGATATTTACTGTTGGCAGGGATCAAATGTGTCAAAAATAGGGACATTTCTTGTATAAAACTGGGACAAATCAGTTGTTTTGGATAAATCTGCAGGGACAGGGGACACGGGGCTCCAAACTAGGACTGTCCCAGGTAAAAAAGGGACGTCTGGTAACTCTAAACTAAGTCTGTCTCTATGAAATGGAGCAGTTTAGGCGTTTGAACATCATAAGTTTATTCCGGGATTTTGTTTTCAGTTGAAGTTTGTCCACATTTTGCGTTGAAGGATGCACAGTGTTGGAATAACTTCTGTTTGGAAGTGAACGGCTCAACCTGAAACAGAACAAAAATAAAACATTAAATATATAAGACTTGATCTGTTTATAATAATAAATAAAATGCATTATTATTATTATTATTGTTATTATTATTAGGCGCCTTTCTGGACACCCAGGGTCGCCTTAAACAACATAAACAAGTTAAGTACGATTAAAACACAGTTAAAGTGTTGAATTGATTGATTGTATTTAGTGTTGTAATTTATTAGTATTTAGTCATGTTTAAGGCAGTATTTGAATTGGTTGATTGTATTTAATATTTAATTGGCTTGTAATTATGTAATCAGCCATATTCTGTACATTCTGTGAAAATTTGAGGTCATTTCACCAAGAATTGACAAAATTATTGGCCTGCAAAATCATATCAAATGTTTTGGGACGCCCTGCATATCGTATTAAACTGCTCGAAAAACATCGTATTGTGATCCGAGGTTTGTAGTTTATATCGGCAACTTTTAAACCCTTTGTTTGACTCTGAAGCTCATTTGGAATTACAAAATAAACATATTTTATCATTTTTACCTCTTGTATGGACTAAAGCTGCGTTGCTTTTAATTTAGAGGTGTTTTTAATGATATTTTTCGTAAGGCAGCCTCACTTTTTCATTGCATAATCCTAACAGACTCTTCCCAGTCTGACCAGCGCATCAGAACAATGTTATTTACTGCTTTTTATGAAGAAATACAATTAATATTATGCAGAATTGAATTTTCTGGCCCCGTCCTTCACAATATTTTGGCCCCATGGAGAAAAATAATTGCCCCCCGCCCCCGTTCTTCTTCGCTACCCGACCCTCGCTGCGAACTGTTTATATAATATTTAGTGCTGCCGCGATTATTCGACGTTGTCGACGTAATCGATTATGAAAATGAGTCGACTACAATTTTTTTGGTCGAATATTCGCCTTTATTTATTTTTGGTCTCAAACGGCTCGTCCAGAGACCTTTTGCTTGCCTGAGATCAGGTATTTCCCCTCCACACCACTAGTCGTACTACACTCGAGGCCGACACCGGTGCGGCAGGCAGCGGCTACACCCGAGGCGGACACCGGCGCAGCTAACAGCGGCTACACCCGAGGCGGACACCGGCGCAGCTAACAGCGGCTACACCCGAGGCGGACACCGCGGCTAACAGCGGCTACACCGAAGCGGACACCGGTGCCGCGGGCAGCAACTGCGCCGAGGCCGACACCGGTGCTGCTGACAGCGGTTACATCCGGAGTTGACGCCGAGGTGGCTAACCTCGCTTCACCAAAGGCTAACAGCAGTGGTAAATAATGGCACCGCCAAAGAAAACAAACTTGAGGAAGTATTTGCCGTGCGCGCACTCTGCTGGCTGGTCTCTCTCTTTCTCGACCACGATGCATGAGGTATTGAGCATACCGTTGCATATGCTGCTCGTGCAAACTCGTTAAATTGTGTGTGCATATCGTTGTTCAACATTGTTGAATGAGCACACACAACAGACATAACAGCAATAACCTTTGCAACTCGCACGCACAGCACACACAAGGTAAAATCTAACACACACACTTGTGTGTGTTAGAACCGCTTTTTTTTTTATTAGTCGTTTAGATTAGTCGACTAATCGAAAAATTAGTCGAGAGATTAATCGTTAGAAAATTAGTCGTTAGTGGCAGCACTAATAATATTGTAGTTTTTCGGAAATACTCTGGTCTAGTGTTCTTGTTTTCTGTGTGTTTTTAATTTAGAAACACGAGCTTTTTTTGTAGCAAATGTGTTTTTATTTACAGTATTTGTAATAGAGAAGCAATTTATGTCTTATAGAACAGATGGATTAAATATTCTGGTGTGTGATTAGGTTCATTAAACATAACTCTTCTCATAACTGGCTTCTTAATAAGAGTTAAATGAAACAATACGATACGATTTTCACAATATGCATCTCAGTGTTTGATATTTATTGTTGTGGAGACTTACAAAAATGTGACTTTGCGACTTTTACCTTTTTAAAAGCCTTGAAAAGCCTTTGGTGCTGCTATAAATAAAGAATTAAGATTTAAAAGTGCTTAATAACTGTTATTTCTTCATGTATTCAGCACTGACGGCAGCAAAGGATCATGGTCTATGTAGTTCCCTCTGTTTTTACTCCAAAAGTCTAACTAAAATCACAAATAAAGACATTAGAATCACCAAAACTGCAAAGAAATATTTTATTATGCAGATGTTATTGCTCGTCTGGAATGTTTCACAGTTTCCACGTTTACATGAGATTTAAAAATAATTTAATTCCGAATAAAACTGAATTCCACTTTAAAAAGTCCATGTAAACACTTAGTTCCTAATGAAATGGATTATTTAGATTATAACGTTTTAAACTCGAGGTGTGCACATGAGCCAATTATTGTTGCGTTTTAATCCCACGTTTCTGCACGGAAACGTTCACGTGGGAGTTTTGTTTCAAACGCGGAGCCACAGGTCGCTCCGTTTATGATCCGCGCCATAATCCGCATTCACGTCGCTGTTTTTATTTATGCGACGTGTCGAAATAACGAACGATCCCCTCGCGCTCTCCTCCCACTCACTTTTTTCTGGATAATTAAAATAGGAGTCACATTAAGCACTAATGATGGATGCGTTTGGAGCCAGCGACTAACGAGGAGCCCAGTAATTACCCCGGGGCCATCCTGCCCCGCGCTCCTGCCCCGCGCTTCTGCCCCACGCTCCTGCCCCGAGCCCCAGACCTGCTCCTGCCCCAGACCCGCTCCTGCCCCGCACTCCTGCCCCGAGCCCCAGACCTGCTCCTGCCCCAGACCCGATCCTGCCCCGCGCCCCAGACCTGCTCCTGCCCCGCACTCCTGCCCCCCGCTCCTGCCCCGCGCTCCTGCCCCAGACCTGCTCCTGCCCCGCGCCCCAGACCTGCTCCTGCCCCGCGCCCCAGACCTGCTCCGCACTCCTGCCCCGCGCTCCTGCCCCAGATCTCAGACCCGCTCCTGCCCCACGCTCCTGCCCCACACCTCAGACCCACGTGAGGAACAATTCCAGAATGTTAAGTTTAGGCAGTCTGAAGGGCATCCTCTGCATCTGACCCGCTCCTTCTGCTCCTCTGACCCTCTCTTCTCCATCCTCTGTTCTTCTCCATCCTCTGCTCTACTCCATCCTCATCTCCTCTTTATCATCTGCTCTTCTCCTCTCATCCTCGTCTCTTCTCTCCATCCTCATCTCTTCTCTCCATCCTCATCTCCTCTTCTCTCCATCCTCATCTCCTCTTCTCTCCATCCTCGTCTCCTCTCTTCTCTCCATCCTCGTCTCCTCTTCTCTCCATCCGCGTCTCCTCTTCTCTCCATCCTCGTCTCCTCTTCTCTCCATCCTCGTCTCCTCTTCTCTCCATCCTCATCTCCTCTCTTCTTCATCCACTCCTCCTCCTCTGCTGCTCTCTTCTTCATCCTCGTCTCCTCTCTCTTCCATCCTCCTCTTCATCCTCTGCTCCTCTCCTCTTCATCCTCTGCTCCTCTCTTTATCCTCTGCTCTTCCCCTCTTCATCCTCTGCTCCTTTCTTCTCAATCCTCTCCTCTCCATCCTTGTCTCCTTGCTTCTCCATCCTCTGCTCCTCTCCTCTCCTCCTCTGCTCCTCTCCTCTCCATCTTCTCCACCCTCTGCTCCTCTCCATCCTCTGCTCCTCTCCTCCTCTCCACCCTCTGCTCCTCTCCACCCTCTGCTCCTCTCCATCCTCTGCTCCTCTCCATCCTCTGCTCCTCTCCATCCTCTGCTCCTCTCCATCCTCTGCTCCTCTCCTCTCCATCCTCTGCTCCTCTCCATCCTCGTCTCCTCTCCCCTCCATCCTCTGCTCCTCTCCTCCTCTGCTCCTCTCCTCTGCTCCTCTCCTCTCCATACTCTGCTCCTCTCCATACTCTGCTCCTCTCCATCCTCTGCTCCTCTCCTCTGCTCCTCTCCTCTCCATCCTCTGCTCTGCTCCTCTCCTCTCCATCCTCTGCTCCTCTCCTCTGCTCCCCTCCATCCTCTGCTCCTCTCCATCCTCTGCTCCTCTCCATCCTCTGCTCCTCTCTATCCTCTGCTTCTCTCTATCCTGTCCGTCCTCTGCTCCTCTCCCCTCCATCCTCTGCTCCTCTCCTCTGCTCCTCTCCTCTCCATCCTCTGCTCTGCTCCTCTCCTCTCCATCCTCTGCTCCTCTCCATCCTCTGCTCCTCTCCATCCTCTGCTCCTCTCTATCCTCTGCTCCTCTCTATCCTGTCCGTCCTCTGCTCCTCTCCCCTCCATCCTCTGCTCCTCTCCTCTCCATCCTCTCCTCTGCTCCTCTCCTCTCCATCCTCTGCTCTGCTCCTCTCCATCCTCTGCTCCTCTCCATCCTCTGCTCCCCTCCATCCTCTGCTCCTCTCCATCCTCTGCTCCTCTCCATCCTCTGCTCCTCTCTATCCTGTCCGTCCTCTGTTCCTCTTTCCTCCATCCTCGTCTCCTCCATCCTCCTCTCCTCTCTCCTCCTCTTCATGCAGCAGGTAGAGTAATCTCATGGTAATTTGCTGTTTTGGTAACGATGGCCGGTTAGTGCTGGTTAGTGCTGGTTAATACTGGTTAATACTGGTTAGTGCTGGTTAATACTGGTTAGTGTTGGTTAATACTGGTTAGTGTTGGTTAGAGCTGGTTAGTGCTGGATAGTGTTGGTTAGTGCTGGATAGTGTTGGTTAGTGCTGGATAGTGTTGGTTAGTGCTGGTTCGTTCTGGTTAGTGCTGGTTAATGCTGGTTCGTTCTGGTTAGTGTTGGTTAATGCTGGTGTTGGTTAGTGCTGGTTAGTGTTGGTTAGTGCTGGTTAGTTCTGGTTAATACTGGTTAGTGCTGGTTAGTTCTGGTTAGTGCTGGTTAATACTGTTTAGTGTTGGTTAGTGCTGGTTAGTGCTGGTTAGTGCTGGTTAGTGCTGGTTAATACTGGTTAGTGTTGGTTAGTGCTGGTTAGTGCTGGATAGTGTTGGTTAGTGCTGGATAGTGCTGGTTAGTGCTGGTTAGTGTTGGTTAGTGTTGGTTAGTGCTGGTTCGTTCTGGTTCGTTCTGGTTAGTGTTGGTTAATGCTGGTGTTGGTTAGTGCTGGTTAGTTCTGGTTAGTGCTGGTTAATACTGGTTAGTGCTGGTTAGTGTTGGTTAGTGCTGGTTAGTGCTGGTTAGTGCTGGTTAGTGCTGGTTAATACTGGTTAGTGTTGGTTAGTGCTGGTTAGTGTTGGTTAGTGCTGGTTAGTGCTGGTTAGTGCTGGTTAGTTGGCTGCTCGTGGCTCTGTTGCCGTGGTAACCTGGTGCAGATCTGGTCCAGGACTGGTTCCGCCTCCTGTGATTTGGTCCAAGGAAATTTCTGGAAAGAATATTTTAATTTGAACTCCCGGCTCTTTGTCTTCCTCGTGTTGCTGTGGCTGGTTAGAATCCTGATGTGAGTTTGCACGTTCTGCCTGTGTCGCTGTTCTGTTTACCTCGAGTTAGAATCGATCTTTTAGTTATCGACCGGTGACCTCATGTGACCCCCAAATAAGAAAAGCTTTTCACATCCAAATGTTTATCTCTGTGTCCTGCTGATTCGTTTGAATTTTAATCAAGAACCAAAAACAATAAAATGGGAAAGCAGTTTATTTCATTATTCCGTTTTAGTGTCAAACAAAAAACAAAACAAAAATGTCGACTTCTATTTCCAATATTTAATTTAAATATTTCAGTTAAGTTTATTTCACGTAACACCAATCAAAAAACAGTCTTGTGCCTATTGTAATTCATATATTTTATTCCCTCTGGTTTATCTGAAGTTCTGTGTGAATTCAGAGTCAAACATGGAGCTATAATAAAAACTTTATTATTAAATTAAATATATAGTTAATAAACCCGGAAAAAAATACACACAACCCTGATATTCCCTCCACACACCAGACTGTGTCTGAGAAGAACTTTGAACATTCATTTTATTATTTAATTTAGCTTTGATCAAAAGTGAGAAACTTAATTAAAATTTTTCATATGTGAATATGAAAATTTAACTTTTTGAATTTTGATTATAAAGTGTTTAATGCAGCTTTGCACATTTGTTTACATTTTATATAAACTAAACTTAAAACAGCATGGCTCATTTGCATGCAGCTCATATACATATAGCTCATTTGCATATAACTCATTTGCATACAGTATAAGTGCTGATGCTTCAGCTTCTGTGGGACTAAAGGACTCCGTGAATATGAGTGTTCTCTCTGTGACAGAGGATGTTCTGTGCGTTTGTCGCGTTTCATGTTTCATGTTAAACGTTTCTCTTTCACTGACGTCGCTACAGTCGCTTTATTTATGTTGCTCTGGTTTCTCATCACTGGGATTCTGGATTATTCAGGAAACTGAAACCGGGACACTGCAGAATGTGTCGTGTAATCGTGGTATCGGCAAAAGTTTAACGAGTTTTACGAGTATATTATGAAAGTATCGAGCTGAAACCTGATGCCAGTATCTGTATCGGTGCATCCCAACAAAATAATGTGTTTTAATTCCATATCACTCATCAAAAATGAGCTCCTGCAGTAGTTTTGTTTCATTTACAGACTCTTGTGTCATTCCCTCCTCGCAAACAGACCTGGAGTTGTGTTTTGTTTCATTCACATGTTTGAGTAACTCTTTATTATTCGTCTGTCTCCATCTCCAAAGCTCCAAACGCTCTGTTCCACCTCGTGATGTCATGATGAAGCGGGAGTTTTCAAGTGAACAGCTCCTATTACCTTTAGTTCTTCGAGATTGACAATTCCAGGAGCTGAAATGATCCAAATGATTCTAGTGAAGGTGTGTGGAGTTTAAAGCACTTCCTGTATCACCACATGATGTCACAAGGTGGAACAGAGTGTCTTCAGTTTGAGAAAAGAACTTGAATACTAATAAATCTGCAGGTTTGTGTGTTTAAACATGTGAATGAACCAACAAAACGCAGCTCCAGGTCTGTTTGTGACGAGGAAACTGCATTAGAACATCTGAAAACATTTGGGCCTTTTTAATCTATTCAAAGTTTGCATAAAAATAAAACACAATTCTCAACTTGTCGGGTCTTAAAATAGTAAAAGTCAATTAGAATTCAGCGTCTGTTGTAGTTTCTAATCTCCACAGAAGCCGCTCGGAGGTGACCGCTGTTCCTCCACAAAGCACAGACTCTCCTTTTGTGAATGAGCCGTGGACCGAAGCTGTGACTCTGACGGCTTTATTCCTCTGCCGCCCCACACGCCTGAGTCTACACCTTAACTCACTGTTTTTTCACTGTTATTCACAGTTTTTCACCATTATTCAACATTATTTACCATTATTCATCATCATTATTCAGCGCTATTAGCGTTATTCAGCGTTATTCAGCGTTATTCAATGTTATTCACCTTTATTCACTGTTATCTACCATTATTCATCACCATTATTCACCGTTATTCACCATTATTCACCATTATTCACCGTTATACAGCTTTATTTACCCTTTATTCACCCTTTATTCACCGTTATTCACCATTATTTACCATTATTCATCACCATTATTCACTGTTGTTCACCGTTATTCACCAATATTCACTGTTATTCACCATTATTCATCACCGTTATTCAGTTATTCACCATTATTCACCATTAATCACCATTATTCACCATTATTCATCACCTTTATTCACCATTATTCATCACCATTATTCACTATTATTCACTATTATTCCCCATTCTGCCCTGTTACACCAGTGTACTGCTGTGGCGATATGGAAAAAAGAATCACATAGGGACGTCCTCATATTGATCGATCTTGATTTTCAGTCTTATTAAAAACAAACAGACTTCAGGTATAAAGTGTGTATACAGGGTCAGGATGAGTACTCGGGGCGGACATTCCATTACATTTTCTTAACAGTTGATTTTCGATTAATCATGAATGTTTTTATGTTAGAATTATCGTCATTATTATTGACTCTTGACGGCTTTATTCCTCTGCCGCCCCACACGCCCGAGTCTACACCTTTACTCACCGTTTATTCACTGTTTTTCACCGTTATTCAGCATTATTCACTTTTCTGCCCCTATTACACCAGCTGTGGTGAAAAAGAATCATATAGGGACTTTCTCATAGTGGTCGATCTTTGTTTTCGATTTGATCTTCAGTCTTATTAAAAACCTAAACAGACTAAAGTTATAAAGTTTGTCAGGATAATTACTCTGGACGGGCATTCGATTCAATTTTCTTAAGTGATTGTCAGAAGAATTAACAGTTGATTCTCAATTACTCATGAATGTTTTTATGTTAAAATTATCAATATTATTATTAAACTTTTATATTAAAAAGCAATGAAAACACAAGAATGCAGCGTGTTTTTCTGCAAGGAGATCTTTATTAGCTGGAAAACTGTTAACGGTTAAACTTTACTTAAATTCATGCAAACAGTGTGAAACTCAACTTTACAAAATATAAACCATAAGGATTATAGAGCCAGATCAGTCCCTTTGATAATATAATGTGTTTAATGCAACTTTGGCACATTTATTTACATCTTACAGAAACCAAATTTAAAACCACTTGGCTCATTTGCATAAACTATAAGCTCTGAAAAAAGTAAAAAGTAAGACCGTTCGTTCTGTGCCCTGATGCTTCAGCTTCTGTTGGACTAAAGACGCGTCTCGGTGGAATATGAGTGTTCTCTCTGTGAGTCTTCTGTGCGTTGGAGACATAAAACTGTAATAAAATCATGTTTGTCTTTTGGACGCATTAACGTCATGTTGCAGTAACGGGGATCCTGCGTGTACAGGCCACAGTGTCCCCGTTACTATCGGAATATCCCAGAGTGATTTAGTGATCTCCAGGGAGGTGAGAAGTCCTCAAAAACAGAGCTGGAGTTGTGTTTTGTTCCATTCACACATTTATTTTGAGTCTGTCTACATCTCCAAAGCTCAAAACATTCTGTTCCACTTTGTGATGTCATGAATTGGTCGTTTTTCAAGGTAACGGCTCCTTTTACCTTTCGTTCAGTCGAGATTCCACTTCCAATTCCAGGACTGAAATAATCCAAATGATTCTAGTGAAGTTATGTGTAGTTTAAAAACACAGTGGAGCACTTCCTGTATCACCACATGACATCACAAGGTGGAACAGAGTGTTTTTTTCAGTTTTAGAGAAGAACTCAGCCTAAATGTGCAGGTTTATGTGATAAACGTGTGAATGAAACAAGACACAAATTCCAGGTCTGTTTGCGATGAGGAAACTTACTTTTTATCATCAGAAAAGCGTCTCATGTGGCCCCTTTAAAGCTGCACTGTGTAACTTTTCTGGTGTGGGGTCTGCTTCCTGTTTGCCTGTAAATGTTCTTGCGTTTGCCTGAAATGTTCCGCAGTACTGCCTCTTTTGCATTATAATTATTTCTTTCCGATTGTGCGTCTTTGCGGTTTGCGGCGTCACCTTGAGCCGCTGGAGTCGCCCTCTCGTCTCCATGGCGACGGTGATGAGACGAACACGAGGACGAGACGTGATCGCAGCGTTTCACAGCGTATAAAACCATCCAGATTTGCAGCTCAGTTTCAGTTTGATTTCCTGTTTTTATCGTGAATTAACCCGCAGAATTTTCGAGCTTCTGAACGAACGGAGCTCACCAGAAATTAACTTCTTTTTTTTTTTTTCTCAGAGCAAAATGTAAAAAACACGGAAACAAATCTTAGTTCGTCTTTCTTTTGTCTGCAGAGTTTAATCTTGTGAGATCTTGTCGCCTGAGAAATATTTTGGATCAGGGATTCTGAACAGTTTTGATCTGGGGGCGACTTTTTCTGTAAAAACAAACGCAGTCGTGTTAAATGTGAGGATGCACCGATACCGATACTTCCATTATATACTTGTGCTCAAATATTTACCAACACCAGGCACCGATACCACTATTACGCGACACATTCCGCAGTATCCCGGTTTCAGTATCCCGAATAATCCAGAATCCCGGTTATGAGAAACCAGAGCAACAGAAATAAAGCCTTTCAACCCTCATAGCCAGAAAACGAATCCTATTAGAATGGAAGTCACCAACTGCTCCAAAAGCCTCACAGTGGCTAAGGGAACTTATGTCATTTCTTGACCTTGAAAAAATCAAATATGACTTGAGAGGTCAACATCTAAATTTTACACTGTGTGAGGCTCTGTCAACAACTATACACAATCTCTCAAGTCGACATAACTTTAGAGCCTCCTCAAGAAGGTGTCACAGCAAATGCCTCCTAAACGGGGGCGCTTCCACTGGTACAAATGGGGAAAAATATAAAAATAAAACGATAGTTGTTTGGAAAATAATTTGGAAAAAAGTTTTTCTAAATAAATAAATAAAGCGACTAGCATCAGTGAAAGAGCTGCTGCACTCTGATGATCTCTGAAAAGTTTAACCTGAACCACAGAAGCTGGTTCATGTGCGGGAGCTGTTTTTATCAGCGCTTATACTGTATGCAAATGAGCTGTATCCAAATGTGCCAAAGCTGCATTAAACACATTTTAATCAAGATTCAAAAAGTTTGTCAAATTTTCATATTCACCTATGAAAAAATGAAATTACGTTTCTCACTCTCAATCAAAGCTAAATTAAATAATAAAATTAAAAGGATTTCCGGGTTTATTAACGGACGATATAGAAATTTGATATCACGATTATCAAGGCCAAGATGATTGCGATTAACGACTATATCACGATAATTATGAAGGTTGCAGTTTAAAATGACTCTGTGAGGGAAAGCGTTTTTCTGTATTTTTGTGCACAGTTACTTAAAAAAATCCAGACTCCTTAATTCAAGCCGACTCTCTCCACTTTTTATTTTTCTCATCTTTAGATAATCCACAACAATATCAAGAATTCTAATTATACTATCATGAATGGTTCCAGATTTAAACAACTGTTATTGTACTTTATTATAAGTGAGAAAACAATGATCTAGAAGAAAACACCATTTATCTGGTGATAAAATGGTGATTATTTTTGTTGGCGATTATATAAAACGTCCCACAAACGATTATTACGTTCCTTTTTTCTCACGGTGAATGATATTATTGTTCATTTCCCATCCTTAGTTGGAAGTGCTGTAGAGTTTGTTTTTTTTTTCTTAATTATTCTTCAGTTTGTTTAAAGTGTTTAAATTAGTTTTCCAGTATCTTAGACGTGTTTTGGTGTCTGGAGGTAAATGGATGTCGGTGTTGATCATGATGGTAAATGAAGGTGTTGACGTTCTCTTTTGTCTAATTTTATTTTTTAAATTTTACATTACAATAAACTCTTTTATAGTTTAGGAAATGCCCTGGATTTAAAATGACAAAGCGTCCAGCTCCGGTCACAGGTGGAACCGTCGGACCAGATCAAGAAAAACAAGTTGATGTGATCTTTAGTTTAGGGTGACCAGATTTTCAAAATAAAAAACTAGGACACCTTGGTTTACTTTAATAAATCCAGACTCCTTAATTCAAGTCAACGCTCTCAATTTTTTATTTTTCTCAGCTTTAGTTTGTGTTTTGGTGGTTTGTAATAATAAAATAGTGAAACGAGAGCGTAATTTAGGAAAAATGTTACGCACCAATGTGAATCAGTATAGTCACATTTTCTTTGTGTTTTGGTCATTTTTAAGCAGCTTTTCTGTATTTTACCTAAACAAATGACAGTTTATGCCTCTCTTTACTGTTGGAAAGGATCAGATTGGTCAAATATAGGGACACTTTTAACATTTCTTGTATAAAACGGGGACAATTTACTGGTTTTGTATAAATCTGCTGGGACAGGGGACACAGGGTCAGGACTGGGACTGTCCCGGGGAAACGGGGACGTCTGGTCACTTTACTTTAGTCGATCACAGCGCTCGTGTCTGTAGTTTAGACTCTACAAAGGCCCTCTGGAGTCTGTGAGATTCTTGTCGTAGTTTCACTAGTGCATCAGTTTGTATTTCAGTTTTCTCTCAAATGTGAACGCTCCTGGAGTTGTCTAGTGTGCAAAAATATTGATATTGTATCGTTTAATTTGATGATACAGGATTGATATTGTGGGCTGCTGTATCGATATATCGATTATTGGGTATATTTTACTAAATTATTTTGTGTAAGAACTACAATTGTGTCGACATTTTCACTGTTTTGAGTAAAATGGCTGATTATTATAGTAACTTTGCACAAACTTGATGGATTTAGCAGGCTTAATATCACAGGGTCATCAGCTGGAAAGTCCCACTGAATTGTTCCTGTTATCAAACTAAATTTGTTAATCTATAGACGTGTAAATAAGGATGAATAAGGGTGATGCTTTTATCCCTTTTGCACGACATGAAACCTGAAATGAGCTGAGCATTAATCACAGCCTTGATTATAGCCTTTGTCTTTCACTGAACCGTATTGAATCGAAAGTGCACGGTATCGAAAAACATATCACATCGTGGCCTATGTATCGTATCTCAACCTCTAAATGATGTGAAATCTGAACAGAATCCTACTTTTCGACACATATCGAATGCTTTCTGAATCAAAAAGGTCACAGTGTTTGTCTCATACGGTGCGGCACTAAAATTCTTCGACCCAAAACTCCACACGGCTGTTTTAAATTCACACCTGGATATTTGTTATTTATGATCCCTGTTCGAGTACATTACGAAAATATGAAACGGGAAATTATTAAAAAGAACCGTATGACGCAAAACTGACTCCTGCGAGCTTCAAGTCGTGTTCTGATGTCGTTACTTCTTTAAAAACCGCAGAAATCGGCAACTCCAGGACTGAAATGATCCAGATTATTCCACTGAAGGTGTGTGGAGTTTATTGCAAATCTAATCTCATTAAAACAGAATAATAATAGAACAAATTCTGAAATCTCCACACACACTTTTCCCTTTGCAAATGAATCCTCAAAAGACAAAAACTTGCACCATTTTATTATTATTATTTTTTGGCTGGATTTGGTTCATTTTCGCATCACTAATCCATGGTGAGGTGTGTCTGTAACCAGCGGCAACAGGAGGCACCGAACCAGAGACGCAGAACGTAAAAAAAAAGAATTAAAAAAACTGTGGTGCCTGGTTTCCACGGAGACGGCAGGTAAGGTCTAATGAAAGGATCTCACCTTTTGTTTCACTCCGGGATTCAAACTTCAGCACGAGACTGAAGAGGCTGGATGGGAAACAGACGAGACGGGCGGAGAGGCACAATACGAGACGAACGCGACAACGTTTTTCATTCAGAAAGCACAATTTAGAGAAAAAAAAATAGGAGAAAACAGCACATTTTTATTATTTTATTTTCATGAAATTTTGCACAGAGATTTGGCGGTTGTCACGTCCTTTGTAATTGCTTTGTTCATATTAAATAAACAAAATAAAAGCCAAGAAAAAGGTGTTTTTACTAAATTTAAAGGTGCAATATGTAACTTTCTGTAGGCTATAGGGGTGTAAGAAAAAATCGATTCAGTGATATGTTATAGTTCATTGCACAATTCCCAAATTGGTTCAAAATGCATCTGAATCATAGTCCGTATATATGAGTGGGCTAAGCTAACCCGTTAGCCGCCGCGTGCCAAACAGGAAGTGCTCCAGGAGGCGCTTCCTGCTCCTTCACATTAGGATCTTCTCGTCCCTCTGTCTGTACCTGCTGCTCTGAGCCTCGTCATTCTGGACTTAAACTGTTTGTCTGAAGCCGCCACACAGGATCCTGAACTTTTCATTTCGCTGTTTTGTTCCTGAATCAAGATCTGAACATAAATAACGGACCAATCAGACGCCTTCATTCCCCGAGGCTCCTCCCCCTAGCGTTAGCAACAAGTTTGATTGACAGCGTGTTTCGTTGCTAAGTAAGTTCCCTTCCCGCTTTCCCCCGAGTGACGATTTCTGAAATAAAATGACAAAATATCTCAAACAGTTACAACATCTAACGTTACTAGAATCTGAACGAGCAGAATTTAACGAGCAGAAAGTAAAGTGAATTTGGTTAAATTGCGACTCTATTGTTGTTCGTACGTAACAGAACAAACAACATAAACTACCGTATTTTCCGGACTATAAGCCGCTGCTTTTTCCCCAGGCTTTGAACCATGCGGCTTTTAGAACGGAACGGCTAATGTGGATTTTTCTTCCACCGCTAGGGGCGCTCTAACCGGAATTTCAAAAACAAGATAGACGGAAAATGAGTGCAAAGAAGAATACGCTACTTTTTATTTAGCAGATATAACACGCACGACAAATTACTAACTGGTAATTATTTTCAAATCCTCGCCCCTTCATGAAAAGCACGAAGGAGTTTGTATGATGCAAGTTTTAAGTTGAAGGCATCGATCTTGCTCCAGGAAGGAAACGGCTGTAGAGCCCTGCACCCGCGGGACCCGCGGGACCAACACAAAACAGTGCAGCGCAGGACCATGGATGTAATAAGAGCATCTGAAAGAACATTCTGAAAGAACATTCTGAAAGCTTATTGCGGGCAGGAGCGCAACCGCACGACGCGGCAGCAGGCGGGAGCGGGACTGAAAATTGTGTCCCGCAGACCTCTCCCGTGCTGCTGCTGTAAGCTCGGCATCAGCGGAGATGAATTAAAGTGACTTGTGGTTTCACTGCACAGGAGAAATGAAGGTCAATTACCGGTGCTTTTCTGTTTTTGACCTCGTTTAATCAGCAATGTTGCTGCCGTGTTAAAAGGCACTGTTCAGAAAGAATCTGTTCAGGTACATAAATGTACATATACAGTACAAAATCGTTCTGTATATGCAGTAAATATCTCATTTTTCAACATAGATATCAGCGGCTTATAGCCCGGTTGCGGCTTGTATAACTTTTTTCTTATATATTTTTTTTAAATCGAGGGATGCGGCTTAAATACCGGTCTATAGTCCAGAAAATACGGTATTTAAAGTTTGATGATAAAAACTAAAAGTTTCCTTATTATTCTGTAGAATCAGTAAATCCAGTGGTTCCTGCAGGTACAGAGTATCTCCGCTCTGAGGAGGCGCCACATTTAACCTCCTCACTCATGATTGGCTCTTGTTGTTATGATACTCGCGGGAGGATTTCCAAATATGGACCTGGCTCCAGATTCGCTCCTGTAACCGTGGCAACAGGAGCCTCATTTGAGCGACGCTGTGGAGACGTCAGACTCACTTAGACACTCGGAGATACGAATATGGTCTGAAACGAGTTTATAAATCTTTTTCAGAAAAATTCATTAGTTGCATCTCGTGAAGGTGTTGTATTGTAGGAAAAATGGGAATTGGGAAAATTACCGATCGATTTTTGATTAATCATTAACATTTTATCTTAAAATTATCACAATTATTACTATTACTAATCTGCATAAATCAACTCAGCTTTACAGCATCTAAACGTCCTGACTCCAGAGCCTCATCAGTGTGAGATCAGAATGTGTTTAATGCAGATTTAAACATTTGTTTATGTTTTACACAAACTAAACTTAAAACCTCATGGCTCATTTGCATAAATTGTAAACAATGAAAAAAAGCAGCTCTTTCCTTGTGCTGATGCTTCAGCTTCTGTGGGACTAAAGGACTCGACTCAGTGAATATGAGTGTTCTCTCTGTGACAGAGGATGTTCTGCTGATGCTGAGTCTGTTCTGTGCGTATGTCGCGTTGCAGATGCTGCGTAAACATGTGAAATCAGGACACTCAAAAACCCGATCATACCCGGGACACTGCTGTGCAGGGAAACACACTCTGGGGAATATAGGGATCTCCAAGGAGCCAGAGCTGAGACGTGGGTCTGTGAGGCTCCAGAGTTTGTGCTCAGACCTCGACTCCTCAGGCTACGTTACACAGACACCGACATTCAGTTTGGCCATTAAAATGAACCTGATCCACAAAATCCTTAATGACCAATTATCGATTAGTCGACTAATCGTGGCCATCCGTACTCTGTGTAACTATGGAAATGATTCCAATTTATTCTGTTTTTACAACATGGTGAAAGTTTTGGACGCTCACTGTACGGTCGAATTGGTTTGAATCGTGATTGAGTTTTTTATTTTAAAAAAATATTTATTTGGGGGGAAATCGCTCAAAAAACTGCACATTTATATTTATTTTTTTCTTTTTAATCCACCAAAGACACAAAAATAAGGACTGTGTAATAAAGCTTTGTGTAATTTCTTATGACTTAAACTTGTGCAGTGTGTGTGTGTGTGTCTGTGTGTGTGTGTGTCCCTGTGTGTGTTCCCCTGTGTCCCTGTGTGTGTGTGTGTGTCCCTGTGTGTGTCCGTGTGTGTGTATGTGTGTGTGTCCCTGTGTGTGTGTGTGTGTCCCTGTGTGTCCCCCTTTGTGTGTATGTGTGTCCCTGTGTGTGTGTGTGTGTGTGTCCCTGTGTGTGTCCCTGTGTGTGTCCCTGTGTGTGTCCCTGTGTGTGTGTGTGTCCCTGTGTGCGTGTGTGTGTCCCTGTGTGCGTCCCTGTGTGCACGTGTCCCTGTGTGTGTCCCTGTGTGTGTGTGTCCCTGTGTGTGTCCCTGTGTGCGTGTGTGTGTCCCTGTGTGCGTGTGTGTCCCTGTGTGTGTGTGTCCCTGTGTGTGTCCCTGTGTGCGTCCCTGTGTGTGTGTGCGCGTATCCCTGTGTGTGTCCCTGTGTGCGTGTGTGTCCCTGTGTGTGTGTGTGTGTCCCTGTGTGTGTGTCCATGTGCGTATGTGCGTGCGTGTGTGTCCCTGCGTCCCCATGTGTGTGTGCGTTTGTGTGTGTGTGTGTGTGTGTGTGTGTGCGCGTGCGGTCACTTCCTGGACTTGTGTATTTATTCTTCCTCTGCAGCTCTGGCCCGGTCCGAGGGCGGCAGACTCTTTCCGCTCGGTAACACCGCCTGATTGGCTGAATTTGCGCTGTGATGTCACGGGAGGCGAGGCGCGTGATTGGCCGATCCCGCAGGCTGGGGACGAGGGGCCCCTGCGCCCCGAGGCCCCTCTGTCTCCGTTTGAGGTTCAGCAACGAGATGAAATCAACCAGTGGAAAAAAAAAAATCTGATGTTTTTTTGTGTGGTAAAAACGCTCTTAAAGTGGTTTTGTTTTTAAAATATTGAAATCCTGAGAGTAGAAATGGATAAAAGATCCGTGTGCTATTCGTTGTTTTGAATTTCAATTAAGAACGAACAACAATAAAATGGGAAAACAGTTTATTTCATTTTTCCGCTTTAGTGACAAACAACAAATTTCCATCTTTATTTTTCTAATATTTCATTTTAAGTTTATTTCAAATACACCAATCAGAAACAGTCTTGTGCCTATTTTAATTGAGATATTTTGCTGAAAAACTGAAAAATCGTTGCAGTTTTGTGGACAAACATGTCGTCTTCTTTTATAGCGACGCGTTTACGTCTTAAAAAGTAAATGTTAAACTCCAGGACGAGAAACGGAAGCGGCGAGAAACTCTCCTTTGTTCAGTCGACTCCAACTATAAATATAAATAAATAGAACAAGAATAAGAGTTTTTATTATAGATCCATGTTTGACTCTGAATTCACAGGTGGAGCTCTGAGCAGCAGAACTTCATATAAACCAGAGAGAATAAAATATCTAAATTAAAATCGGCACAGAGACTGGTGTTATTTCACATTAACTTTAAATAAAATATCTAAATTAAAATCGGCACAGAGACTGGTGTTATTTCACATTAACTTTAAATAAAATATCTAAATTAAAATGATATGAATATTGGATTATTAGAGGTCGAAACTGTTTTTGTTTAACAATAAAACGGAATAATGAAATCTTTGGGCTTTTTTAACACATATTTAGATCACCATTTGTTTTGAAAATGCTGTATTGGCTAAAAACTGAATCTCTCCTCCCTTTGCTCTCTGCACTAAGTCACCCCCCCTTCAGAGCGCTACACAACACACTCACTGCACAGTTTTGTATCAGGTTTTTGTATATTTATGGAGGATTCTCGCGTGGGAGCGTGGAGGACACAAGCTTGTGGGCGGGGCCTCGTACAGGGGGGTTGAATAGGGCCCAGGAGAGATCGCTAGATTACTCAAACATGCACGGATGAGAAATAAAACCTCTGAAAAGGGCAGGTTTTTGACGACGTTAGAACACGGGAGGCCGCTCAAGGAAATCAGTTTCGCATTCTTTAAAGGTGGACGGTGTAATTTTCTTGCTCGTCTCCATGGTGATATTATTGCTTTGCCTGGGATGTTCCACAGTGTTCCATTAAACACATACAGTATATCCTGCATTTATTCAGTTACGGGTATTTTTAATCCTCAAAACTATCGCGAAAGCAAAATGCGTTTGTTACTTTGAGGGGCTTCACGTCTCCACAGATCTGACCTGTAATTTTCCCACCTAGTGACGTGTGGCCTGCTTTGTCTCCATGGCGATAGTGAAATTAAAATGCCGTACTGTAGAACGTTTCAGGAAAAAAACAACATAGAGTCGAGGTGGTGGAGTCTCTATCAGAAAAGTTCCACAGTGCAGCTTTAAAGAAACCGTCTGGCTTTTCTTTCCTTTGTTCTTTCTACTTTTCTTTTATTCTTTTATTCTTTTTCGTTCTTTCGTTCATTTGTTCTTTCTTTTGTTTCCTTTTCTTTCATCCTTTTTTAGTTCTTTCATTTTTTTCTTTCTTTCAGTCATTCTTTCTTTTACATTCTTTTTCATTCATTCTTTTTTAGTAAATTTTTTCTTTCGTTCTTTCTTTCATTTGTTCTTTCTCTCTTTCATTCTTTCTTTCCTTCGTTCATATTTCATAAACATCTCACTGTACCAGATTTATTACAATATTTAAACTGTGAATCTGCGACTTTTTCCTCTAAAAATGCTTCACAGACTTATTCCAAAGAATAAAGATGTAAAAGTGCTTAGAACAGTTATTTCTTCATGTCGTCTGCACTGAAACGCAGCAAAGGATCATGGTCTATGTAGTTCCCTCTGTTTTTTTTTTTTTTTTAGCTATTTCTGCGTCAGAACTGTTCATTTAAGCAAAGACACTTGGCATTCGATATATTGTGATGCTCCACGATATTGTGAGACCTTTCACGATAAGATATCACCAGATTTACGTTACTGTTACGTCCTTATTCAGCTTTAAAACCTTTTCCACAGCAGAACTTCCTGTGTCCTTTACCGTGACCTCTGATTCATTGTTCCGTTTTAGCCGGCATGATTCTGGAAAGTATCTAATTTTATTTTATTTTTCTGACAACTAACACGATTGAGATTTAGGATTTTTCTTTTAATAAGTTCATATTTTAAATACGTCCAGAAGAATTGATAAAAAGACTGAACTCTGAAGAGACAAAGTAATAAAAGAATCACATTTTAGAACATTTGTACAGATTTAAACTACAGTGTTAGACGTTTTTATGCAGAATAAAACCGATTTTGTTGTTTGTAGAAATTATGAACCTTCAGAAATCCCAGTTTTTGTTTTGTTCTTGCTGACTGTGTTCGTTCTTGGTGCGATTTCGATGTCCTTACGGTGAATCCTTCTGGCCTCTTTCAGTTTCATCGTTGCTGTCGTCCCAGGTTTGAACTTTACAGGAAATGTCTGTGTTTTTTATGTACGTAGATTGACGTTTATGGTCCTTCTCCAACCTTCTCAAAGACGCAGACGGGTTTGGATGTGTCACTGTTTTCCTTTCACGTTAAAATACTGAGACTTTTGGCTGAAGTTTGGCGTCGCACTGGTCACCGTTACGAAGGTTTGTGTTGGAGCAGGTCTCCACAGTCTCACTCTTTCGGTAATTTCAAACATATTTGTCAGTTGTGCTTAGCTTTGCGCCAACGTGTAATTTAACTTTTAGCGGTAATTGTCTGTTTGAATTGGCGTTGGTTCGGCCGTTTTCGCCGTCGCGAGTGTTTTCTTTGACCAGTGTCCAGTCGTGAGCTGTGAATTGGATCGTTGAGTCTTAGTTGCCCGTTTAATGTGCTTGGATATTGATTAAAAATGTGAGCTGCTACTGCGTTTGTGGAAGACTCGACCGGTAAACCGATACCGACTGTGTGACATTAAACGGCTCCACTTTACATTTATTTACAATTAATTGACATTTTAGAGCTCAAAAATCCCTCGAATAACAGACGTTCTGACTGTGAGCGCGGTCGCCTCTCCACAGATCTGACCTGGAACTTAGCCTGGTTTGGTCTCTGTGAAGATAGAAAGGTTTAAAGCCATATTGCGAAACATTCCAGACAAAGAAATAACATCTACATGGAGGGGAAAAAAAGCGTTTGACGGACCCTCCACCAGATTAAATTACACAATGCAGATTTAAATAATTACTCCAGGAATAATTAACCCAGTATATGTTTTTTATTAATCCTTTAAATAACGACTGGACAGATTTGTATGAATAAAAGTTGACAGGGTTCCCACGGTCACGGAAATCCTGGAAAAGTCATGGAAATTGAAAATGTCAGTTCCCAGACCTGGAAAAGTCATGGAATTTGAGTATCTCTTTCACGTATCTGCAGCGTTCGGTTAAGTTTTCATGAGGCTGTTCTGATTATTTCCGATTATTTTCTCGTGTCTCTGATGCCGGCGAACTCCCACACCCACCTCGACTAACACATGTTCTGCGGGAAACAGCAGGACAAACACAATAAGGGGTTTTGTTTAAAAGAGACACAATAAATACAAATACATAATAATAATAATACAAATAAAGTCTGTTCAATTCTACACATGTAGGCGCCGTCAAGTCATGGAAAATTCACTTTAGGTGAGGGTCGGGCGGTATCCAAATTTTGATACCGTTAAACCTCAGCATTTTACCAGCGTTTACGGTTTTTATTATAAGAATTATTTTGTATCTTGCAACTAAACCAGGCCTGTCCAAACTATGGTCCAGGGGCCAAATGTGGCCCTCAGACCAATTTTTTGGCCCTCAGGCTTCCAAGTGAATTGGCCCATACTACTGCAAGCAGTACATTTGACTGCATTTTTTTGACATTTACGTTGATCAAGCAAATGTAGTGAGTCCTTTTGAGGGTCTGAGCCTGAACAAAGGTCTGGAGGGTCATTCAGACCTGTTATAAATGCACAGATTTGAATTACTCACTGTTTGAGTTTATTTCAAAATTTATAAATCATTATTTCTGTGGTAAATATAGGACGTCTTTTCCGCTCAGTTTGACGGCGACAAACTCCACAAAACTAGAGAAGAGAAATGATCTGAGGCTGTGGAAAAGTCTGTTATTATATAAAAAATGTGTCCCTGTGTGTGTCCGTGTGTGTGTATGTGTGTCCGTGTGTGTGTGAGTGTGTGTCCGTGTGAGTGTGTGTGTCCGTGTGTGTCCGTGTATGTGTGAGTGTGTGTGTCTGTGTGAGTGTGTGTTCTGTGTGTGTGATGTGTGTGTGTATATATATGTGTGCGTGTATGTTCTGTGTGTGGTGTGTGTGTATATGTGTGTGTGTTCTGTATGTGTATATATGTGCGTGTCCCTGTGTGTTCTCTGTGTGTGTGTTCTGTATGTGTATATATGTGTGTGTTCTGTGAGTGTGTGTTCTGTGTGTGTGTTCCCTGTGTGTGTATATATGTGTGTGTTCTGTATGTGTATATATGTGTGTGTTCCCTGTGTGTATATGTGAGTGTGTGTGTTCTGTGTGTGTATGTTCTGTGTGTGTGTGTATATGTGTGTGTGTGTGTCTAAACTAAACTATATGTGTGTGTGTGTTCTGTGTGTGTATATATGTGTGTGTTCCCTGTGTGTGTGTGTATGTTCTGTGTGTGTTCTGTATGTGTATGTGTGTGTGTGTTCTGTGTGTGTATATGTGTGTGTGTTCCCTGTGTATGTATGTGTGTGTGTTCTGTATGTGTATATGTGTGTGTGTGTGTTCCCTGTGTGTGTTCCCTGTGTGTGTGTATATGTGTGTGTGTGTGTTCCCTGTGTGTGTGTATATGTGTGTGTGTGTTCTGTGTGTGTATATGTGTGTGTGTTCCCTGTGTATGTATATGTGTGTGTTCTGTGTGTGTATGTGGGCTCACTGTACTGTACTGTACAAACTCTGCAATATGAGATTCTGCTGCTTAGAGTCAGAGGTTTTGCCCTTTTTCCTCGAGTACAACAAAAACAAACCAGATTTGTATGATATTCTGAGCGGCAGAGTCGTGTGTGGGCGGGGACAGGGGCCGGACCACAGCGTTTCACTCTGAACCGCTCCAAATGTCAGGCTGAATTTTAGATTTCGCCTAATTAGCTTCTCGACTGCTGTGAGCCGGTCACGAACTCCCCAAATCTGAAGAATATGAAGTCTGTTATGGCAGATTTTAACGAGAAATGTCACATTAGGAAAACTGTATTCATATTTTTTCGCTTCCTCCCATGTTACTTCATCACAAACCTGCCTGAAGAGGTTTTAGAGACGTCCATGCAGGTCTGAGTCATCTAGAGATCTCTCCTGGGCCCTGTTAAAACCTCCCACACGACAATTCTCTATAAATACACAAAAACATGACACGAAGCTGGAAACAACAACTAGACAAACCTGATGTGATATGAGGAGTTTTATTAGTGGTGAAACTGTGTTGTGATAGAGCTCTGAAGGGGGAGGGACTCAGCACCGAGAGCAAAAGGAGGAGAAATGTGCGTGAAATGTGGAACTTATTGATAGGACTGGGTATTATTAAGAAGTTGCCGATACAATATTTACCTCGATACATAGGCCAGGGTACGATACGTTTTTCGATACAGAGCACTTTCGCTTCAGTGTGATTCTATACGATATATTTCAAATGATTCGATACGGTTCAGTGAAAAAGGCTAAATCATGGCTCTGGTACTAAGGCCTCGTTTACACGTACACAGATATTTTTAAAAACGGAGAAATTTCCCTTCATTTGTCTCCATCGTTGACACCCAAACGGAGAATTCGCCTCTGAAAACGAATCTTTCTAAAAACTCCAGCTAAATTGGTGGTTTTGGAAAACTCCAGTTTGGCGTTTGCGTAAAGTGACATAAACGGCGTTTTAGGCAGTTGACGCCAAAGTGTGACCAGTGTTAAGGTTTTTCTGTGGTGATGATCAGAAGCGTCAGAGCAGCAGTCGCGTCACTTCTGCTCCAAACACTTGTCCTGTGTTTGCATTTGCACAGCTGATGTTTCATATCCATGAAGAGACGAATGAGGCGAAGGAGCTCAGCAGGTTTCCCTCTTCTCCTAAACCAGGAAAGACCAGGACAAAACCAGGACAAAACCAGGATATAACCAGGAAGAAACCAGGATGAAACCAGGATGAAACCGAACAAAACAATGCCAAGACCTGGAGTCACCAGGACTAAACCAGGACAAGACCAGGACTAAACCAGGACTAAACCAGGATTAAACCAGGACTAAACTAGGACTAAACCAGGATTAAACCAGAGCTAAACCAGGACTAAACCAGAGATAAACCAGGACTAAACTAGGACTAAACCAGGACTAAACCAGAGCTAAACCAGGACTAAACCAGAGATAAACCAGGACTAAACCAGGACGAAACCAAAACTTTCTCCTTACGACCTGAAGACCCAGTCGCCATCACCACCAACGTCGCTGTTTTTGGGTCCGACCTGGGCGGAGCCGCTGTCTGGTGGGAGAATTCTGAAAAGGAAGTGTTTGTCCCGGAGGAGTCGTGAAAGTTTTAGGATGTCGCGGTCGTCACTGCTGTTTCTCTCCGACTCGCTGCGTCTTTACGTCGAGGGTGAGACCGTCGGGCGTCTCCTGTCAATTCAACTTCGCTTCTGTCCAGACAAACGAACCTGGAGCCATGTTTGTTGTTCAGAAAGGAACAGGAAGCGACTCTGTTTGCTGTCGAAATGAGGATTCTGATGCAGAGCGTTTTCCTTCTTCCTACACTGGCCCCTAGAGGCTCGGCGTAGTTATGACGCTCGACGGCGCATTTAAACAGGTTCACGTAAATGGAAACTTTTTTGAAAACGATGCTGTGTGCACGATGTTATTTCGGAAAACGGAGCGAGGGAAATATTTGCTTTTAAAAATATCCGTGTACGTGTAAACGGGGTCTAAGAGTTTACTAAGTCCACGAAGTTTGTGCAAAGTTAATCTGAAAAACACTAATTTTACCCAAAACGGTGAATATGTCGACACAGCTGTAGCTCTTACACAAAACATTTGAGTAAAATATACCTAAAAATACTCTTGGTGATATATTGATACAGCAGCCCACGATATGATTAAATCCTCAAAGCTCCTTCTGCTCGTGTCCAACCAGGAGGTAAAATTAGAATCTCACCACAATGGAGCTCAACAGCGTCTGTCCCCTGGTTCTGGAACTAAAATTTTTGTCATAAAAATGTATATTAAAAGTTTGAAATCTCAAGGTAATGACAGAACTAATTATTTTATTTAAAGGGGCTAAATTCTGCTCATTTCTGATCTGTTCTAACATTGTTTCCTCGTCACAAACATGTTTAACACACAAACCTGCACATTTAGGCTGAGTTCTTCTCTCAAACAGAAAACACACCGTGGCATATGATGACTATAATTTATAGTTTTTACCGCACATCTCGGCGTTGGGGTCGCTGTTATACAAAGGCCCGGTGACACTTTGCCTTTACCTCGTCGGCACGATTCCTTCTGCCTCGTCTTCTGCATTTTCTTGCCCCTTTACCACAGTTTTCCTCTTACACCTCAGCAGCTACGATCACACCGCTGCTTCCTCTGAATTGCCAAACTAAAGTAATATTCCCCCGGGTTTTCCTCTGCTACCACAGACAGCCACTTTTACCACACAGTTTAAATTTGAAGTCGTATTGTTTATTTTTTCGCTGCACCGGAGCCATGGCGATCAACAGTGTGGTCTGAAAGAAAGCATGATCCACTACGTAAAAACAAAACAAAACAGGCGAAGAACAATGTGCAGCGTCAGTGCTCACGTCGTCTTCCTTGATTGGTTTTAGATTCAGCTAGAGTTGTGCGGTTTTCCGGTGTCCTGCAGTATCAGAAAGTATCATCAGTATCAGTTTCATCACTGTTCTGCATCAGGAGCTAAAACCACAGCAGGACTTCCTCCCTCCGCTCTCTCTCCTCTTCAAACGTGGTTCCGCTCGGAGATTTCCATCCACACGCAGCGAGGAAGAAGAAAAAAACCTGACTGATGCTTCGTGTGTGACGTTGAGCCCAAAAGTTTGTGATGGAGACGTTTTATTGAAGCCGAGAGTCGAGAGGGGACGAGGCTGAAGAGGAGAAAGTTCCTGAGGGCGAAGTCAGACTTTCACGGAGGAGACAGTAAAGCCCAATTTCTGGTTCTGATCCAAACGTGTTTGTGTGGACGTGCGGCTCCTACGCACAGCGTCCGACCTGCACCTCCCGAACTTTCTAACGACGCCTCAAAACGACGCAGACGATAAGGGCTGTGATTGGTCCTCTCCACCGCTCTACATTTCCTCCTCATTCTAGACTCTGAGGAATAATGTGTTTAATGCAGCTTTGGCACATTTGTTTACGTTTTGCACAAACCAAACTTCAAAGCGCATGGCTCATTTACATACAGCTCATTTACATACAGTTCATTTACATACAGCTCATTTACATACAGTATAAGCGCTGATTAAAAAAATGGTTTGATCAGAACTTGTGCCTCATCTTCAAATATAAAGCTGCAACTCTGTTTCTGAAGGGTTTAGGAGCAGCCACAGAATAATTCTTATTAGTCACGGTAATACTGTTTACCCCAGGAAAATGATGAGACAGTTTAACGGTCAAAATTTGGATACCGCCAACTCTAGACTCAGCGTTTATTTGGAACTGGTTATTTATCAAAACATTCACCTTTACCTGGTGTTTAAAGGGTTAAACCCCATTCTTCTTCACTACTTGAATCATTTCAGCCCTTATGGAGTCGCGGATCTCGACTGAACTAAAGGGAAAGGAGCTGTTCATTTGAAAAAAACTGCCACTTCATGACATCACGAGGTGGGACAGAGCGTTTTGGAGATGCAGACAGACTCATAATAAAGAGTTACTCAAACATGTGAATGATAAAAACACAACTGCAGCTGTTTGTGAGGAGGAAACAGCGTCATAGCGCGATTTGAAGCTCCTAAGAGTGAGTTTAGTGTAATATTGGCCCTTTAACAGCAGGGCTCCGTCTCCTTTAGCGACCGGGGGGAAGGGCGCCTGGTTTAATCCGTGAGAGAGCGAGACTCGGCTCCCTTCAGCCCCGGGACGTCCCACTGAGAGATAAACCCTGTGGAGATGGAGCGGAGCCAAACCCGGCGAGCTCCAGGCCCACAGCACCGGGAAGCATCAGCGTTAGCACAAAGGCTAAAGGAGGACGCGGCGCAAAATCAGTTTGAACGACCGACGGGACCAAAAACTGAGACTGAGACTGAAGGTCTTTGTCTCTTTTGCACGACAAAACCTTTAACTGTGATTAAAGCGATCATATTACACTGTTTTCTCCTGTTAAAATGCAGTTTCCTCACTGTTTCATTCACATGTTTAACACACAAACCTGCACATTTAGGCTGAGCTCTTCTCTCAAACTAAAAACACTCTGTTCTACCTTGTGACGTCATGAAGTGGTAGTTTTCCTGACAATCACAGGTGGTTTTAGAGCTCAAAAATACCTAGAAAAACAAACATTCTCCCAGTTTGCCCCAGTTTACACCAAAACGTAAGTTTAACCGGTGTCATACGTGAGTCCAGCATCGGTCATGACGCTTCGCACCGTTCAGTTTAGGCAGAGCGTCTCCACCAGGACTGGGCGTCATTAAGAAGGTGCCGATACGATACTGACCTCGATACACAGGCCACGATACGATACATATACGACACGATACATATACGATACGATATATATTTGATATTGATTCGATTTTGATATGTTTTAAGACATTTTTTTTCAGACAGATTTTTTTCTGCTAATGAGTCTAATATAATAACACTGATGTTAATGAAACAATACAAACATCACATACATCGCAGTATAACTCCTGCACAGCTGCAGTTCATGTGTGACGTGTTTCACTTCATTTGGTTCAATGATTTTACAGCTCAGAATTTTTATTCAGTGAAAATAAGAACAGAGTTTATAATACTCTGTTTTTATAATATCCCAGTTTACTCTTAATACAGACTGTAGTGGAGCAAAACTACGACTTTTCCTTCTTTGATGATGATTTGATGATTTCTTTTTCCCCTGAGTCTCACACGCCTGTGTCCACTGCTCCGCCCCCTCGGCAGAGCCAGTACGAGGCTCCGCCCCCTCCGGCAGAGAAAGTACGAGGCTCCGCCCCCTCAGGCAGAGAAAGTATGTAGCTCCGCCCCCTCAGGCAGAGAAAGTATGTAGCTCCGCCCCTCCAGCAGAGACAGTACGTAGCTCCGCCCCCTCCAGCAGAGACAGTATGTAGCTCCGCCCCCTAGGCAGAGCCAGTACGAGGCTCCGCCCCCTAGGCAGAGCCAGTAGGAGGCTCTGCCCCCTCCGGCAGAGAAAGTACGAGGCTCCGCCCCCTCAGGCAGAGAAAGTATGTAGCTCCGCCCCCTCTAGCAGAGACAGTACGTAGCTCCGCCCCTCCAGCAGAGACAGTACGTAGCTCCGCCCCCTCCAGCAGAGACAGTATGTAGCTCCGCCCCCTCCAGCAGAGACAGTACGTAGCTCCGCCCCCTCCAGCAGACAAAATGTAGCTCCGCCCCTCCAGCAGAGACAGTACGTATCTCCGCCCCCTCCAGCAGAGACAGTACGTAGCTCCGCCCCCTCCAGCAAAGGCAGTACGTAGCTCCGCCCCTCCACCAGAGACAGTACGTGGCTCCGCCCCCTCCAGCAGAGAAAGTACGAGGCTCCGCCCCTCCAGCAGAGACGGTAGTAGCTCCGCCCCCTCCAGCAGAGAAAGTACGTATCTCCGCCCCCTCCAGTGGAGACAGTACGTAGCTCCGCCCCCTTCAGCAGAGACAGTACGAGGCTCCTCCCACAGTGTCCTGCTTCAGTCTGTGCTCTTACAGACACACTGCGCCTCCCGTCCTCTTTCTGGACAATAAAACTATGTTATAACACACAGAGACGTCTGAACGGAGAGTTTTCTGACTAAAACTTATGAGAAAGACTTGAGAAGTCGTGTGTGCGTAAACAGGCGCATTTGATTAAAGCCGGTGTGAAGCCAAAAGAGATTCTGAAGTATTTAAAAGTTCATATCTTTGTCATTCCTGGGTTTATGAACGTAAAATAAAAAGTGAGTAAAAGATTAAACCCTCCTCTGTTAGAATATTTCAGATCCCTATGGAGCTGTTTTCTGCATCTGAGGAGGACGCTGCGATAACCGCTTTCCTTTCGGCCCCAAATAAATGACAAAGCGAGGGACACATGGACACGGGTATCGAACTGTGAGACGAATATTGTTGCATCCCTAGTTCACAGTGTAGTCGTATCATTGAGCAAGACCCTTCTCCCGCTTTTTGTCTAATTTAATATTTGAAGTGACTGTTTTTGATCCCTGGAGCAGTTGGACTTTTACACTTTTATTTTCCTCGTTTTCTCTCAGTTTTTAAGTGTTTTTCTTCCCCGCTCCACTCGTCCTCTGACTGTTTTCACTCCGGCGTTTGCAGTTACGTCACTTCTCCTCACTGGTTCCATTACACCGAACCGTGGCGGCGTTTCACCTTCAGTATTTTACATGGCATGAGGGTATTTCCCATCATGCTTCACTTCCCCGGAGCCCAGGGCGAAACCTCCCGACACGTGAATGAACCCGGAGACGCCAAAAGGAAACGTCTGTGTGTTTTTACACCGTTTTGTCAAACTTAACTGTGACTAATTTATTTTTCTCTCTTTTTCTCTCCCTCTGCGCCCTCTCTCTCCATCTTTCTGTCTGTTCCCCCTTTCTCTTTCTCCTCTGGTTTCTTTCTTTTCCTTCTTTCTTCCTCTTTCACTTTGTCTTTTTCCCCTCACTCTCCCTTTTCTATCTTTCTTTCCCCCATGTTTCTCTCTCCCCCCTCCATGTCTTTCCTGTCTCTTTTCTTTCTCTCTTGCCCTCTTTTTCACGCTGTCACTCTTCTCTCTCTTTTTTCCTCCTTTTTTGCCTTTTTCACCATTTCTCTCCCTCTCCTGACCCTCTCTGTTTCTCTTTCCTCTATTTCTTCTTTTCTCTTTGTCACTCTCCATTCTCTCGTTCTCTTCTCTCTCATTCATTTGTTTGTTCTCTCGCTCCCTCTCTCCTCTTTTTTCCTCCCTCACTTTCTGCCCTCCTTACTCGGCCTTGCTCTCCCCCTTTCTCCTTTCTCTATCCCTTTTCCCTCTCTTTTTCTGTCCTCTCTCCCTCCTTCTCTTTGATCTTCTTTCCATCCTACCCTCCCTCCTTTTCTCTGTTTCCTTCCCTCCCTCCTTCTCTCCCTCCTTCTCATCCCTCCTTCTCTCCCTCTTTCTATATCCTCTTCCTCCTTCTCTCCATCCTTCTTCTTCTTCCCTCCCTCCTTCTCATTCTCCCCCTCCTTCTCTTTTTCCTTCTCCACTCCATCCTTCCCTCTCTCCTTCCTTCTCCACCTCCTTCTCCCACTCTTTCTCTCTTTCTCGCTCCTTCTCCTTTTTTTTCCTCCTTCTCTCCTCTCCTTTACTCCCTCCTTCTTCTCTCCTTCTCCCCCTCCTTCTCTCTCCTTCTCTCCCTTCTTTTCCTTCCCTCCCTCCTTCCCTCCTCTCCTCCTTCCCTCTTTCTCTCGTTCTCAGATTATGTTTATTTTGAGAACTCGTCCAGTAACCCTCTGCTGATCCGGAGGATAGAGGAGCTCAACAAGGTGAGACACAAACTCCACATTTCACACTTTTTATGAAAACAATTGCACATTTTTATTTTATTTTATTAATCTACTTTTTTTTTATTTTTTACATTTCATTCTCATATTAAATAAACAAAATTCACCTTTAACACAGACATTAATAATAAAGTCACATTTCTGAACTAGTTTTTCTGACAGACGAGCGGCTGTAGAACTCTCCAGTAAAGCTGCACTGTGTAATTTCTCTGTAACGCCTGCTTGTTTCCATGGATACGTCACTGCTCTGTCTGAAATATCCCACAATGTGACTTTAAACAACTCCACTTTACGTTTATTCAGTCACAGGTGGTTTTAGAGCTCAAATATAAGTAGAAAAACAGACATTCTGACTGTGAGCGGCGTCGCCTCTCCACAGATCTGACCTGGAACTGGGTCTGGTTTGGTCTCCATGGAGATAGAATCATGGAGATGCTGCACTGTGAACACCAGAAAAGTTACACAGTGCAGCTTTAAAAAAAAAAAAAAAAATGCACCTCAGTTTGATGAAAATTTGGCAAATTTTTAACTGTTTTACTCAGAAAAGTTTGAACTTTTCGAGCTGATTGGCTGAAATACTTTTTTTTTTTTTAATTATGCAGTTCAGTTTGAAACCACTAGTCTTTAATTTTTGTAATCGCCCAATTAAAAAAAAAAAATACCAGGAAAACTAAGGATGAGACAATAACATTATCGTTTGTGATAAAAAGGGAACACAACAGTCGTTTGTGCAACGTTTTATATAATTGTGATCATCACCAACAAAGAAAATCCAACAAAGGAAATTAGTCCCACAGAAGCTGAAGCAGCAGCACAAGGAAAGAGCTGCTTTTTTCAGCTCTTACAGTTTATGCAAATGAGCCGTGAGGTTTTAAGTTTAGTTTGTGTCAAACATAAACAAATGTTTAAAGCTGCATTAAACACATTCTGATCTCACACTGATGCGGCTCTGGAGTCAGGAGGTTTAGATGGTGTAAAGTTGAGTTGATTTATGCAGATTAGTAACAGGAATAATAATGATGATAATTTTAATATAAACGCGTTGATGATTAACCAATAATTGATAATTGTTAATTCTCCCGACGATCGATTAAGAAAATGTAATCAAAGCCGATCCTACTGTGCACCATATGAAACGCTCCAGTCTATTCAGTGGAGAAAAGGTTTTCACAACATGGTGACAGTTTTGGACGCTGCTGTATGATCGAATCAAATCAAGTTTTTTATTTAAAAAATCTAAGATTTTTTAGGGGGGAAATCGCTCAGCTCTAGTGTGCATTGCCTTGAGTCTGACGATACGATATTTATCATGATACGCACATGACGATTCGATATATCTCGATATATTCCAATAGTAAAACAGTGGATGAGTTTTACAATTTTTATTCATCAATATATTAATTTATCAATAATTACTTCTAATAATATTGTCAACTCCACCTTCATGAGAAACAAAGTGTATGAAATCTAATTTATTACCTTTTTTAAATCATGAGAACGATGAATACAACTAATGAATTTTATTGTAAAATAATATTTTAAAAAATTGATTCAGATGCATCTTGAATCGATTGGAGAATTGTGCAGTGAAGTATCACGATTTATCACTGAATCGATTTATTCTTACACCTCTGTTCGTTTGTCTTTTTCTCAGTTCCTCTGGACGTGTTTAAAATGTGAAATTTGAGCAGAATCCTTTTATTAAAGCAGAAATCACAAACCAAATCTCCGTCTCGTTTCTTACCAAAAGAAAAAACATTATTAGCCCAAATAACCGCACGGATCCGCCTGGTTTTGTTTTCAGTGATTCTGGGCCGTCTGCGCCTGGTGCAAAGTTAAACCTCGCCCTCTCTTTGTATTCCCTCATTAATGCTGGTGCTAAACTTGTGTGTTTTGGTGCGTTTTGGTGCCCGGCGTGCGGCTCCCTGTTTCCGTGGTAACGCCGCTCGTCTCCCCGTTCATTCTGTTTTTTTCCTTCTCTTTTTATGTATTTATTTTTTTCTTTCTCTTTTCAGACGGCCAATGGGAACGTGGAGGCCAAGGTGGTGTGTTTCTATCGGCGCAGGGACATCTCCAGCACCCTCATCGCTCTGGCCGACAAACATGCGAGTGAGTGTCCTGGTTTAACCCTGAAAACACGGGGAAATGTGCCGGGAATGCTGGAGGACTGCGGAATTAGAACATGAGGTGCACTGGTCTGGGATTTGGAGCTGAAATCTGCGCCGATCTTGGGAAAAAAATTGATCTAAATTGGGTATCGGGCTCCAAATATCAGTTCAGATGATATCCTGGGGGTGTTTGGAGTTTGCATGTTCTTCCTGTGTTTCCTCCTCCACTAAAAATGCACAAACGGGTTTCAGTGGTTAAATAAACGTCAATAAAACACAATAATAATCCTGATTTTACATAGAAATGGATGTAATAAAGACGATTTGCTTGTCGTGGTCGACCCGAGAAAGTCTTAGAATGTTTGAACCCAAATTTGGGACGAGACACAATTTTTATAAGACGAGACGCGAGATTCGGCTCACGAGAATGAGACAGGACGATTTTGACTTGACAATTTTTGGTTTATTTTACAGTTTTGTTGTCGTAGCGCCGCTTTTTGGAATTACAGCTTCTCAAGAGGCGTTACGCTGCAAAGTTAACGCTCGTTTTATCAAGGCAAATGTAAAAATATAAGGAAAGAAATCCCATGAGATAATTTTCCTCGTGTGCGATCTTGTGGCAATTTTGTCTCGCGAGCACTGCATATTTCTCTGATCTGGCCAAGATTTGAAAACTTCTATCAAGTTCGTCATCTTGTTTTCAGATTCTTTAGCGACTTACTTGTTCTGAGACGCTTCATTCTCATCTACAGGTCGTTTATTTTAAGAGAACGTGTCGAGTAAAATGATCTTGCTCCATGGACAGATCATTTCACTACTTTTAGGTCATTTTTAGATCTTAAGCTTTTTTGCAGTGAGATCTTGTCCCGTTCCTTCAGCTAATAAAACTAAATTTCTTCTTTCACGTTATTATTTCTGTAAATGTCAGACGTGGCTCCCCAGTCTGATCTCGTATCTCGTATCTGGATGTTTTCCGTGTTTCAGGCTGAAGTCTTGAGCTCAGTTTTTTGCACAGTTTCAGGTCGGGAGTTTGTCGTCCGAGGCCCAGAGCAGACAGGCCTTCGATCGCTCGTCAATACGACCGCCCTCCGTCTGCGCTCGGCTTTATCTGGGAATGTGTGACGCGCCGACTTTTACCTCAGCTCACGGCTTTGGCTTAGAGCTAAATGCGTTTCTGTTGAATAACTGTGAGGATCCCAAAACGTGTCCACGAAAAAAAAAAACATGAGTAAAACCGAGAAAAAACACAAAATGGTTTCCTGGTTATTCTTTTTGTGGCCGCTCAGTGTGAGTCTGGATTAAAGGACAGTTCTTAGTGCTGATCTGAGAGGAGCCTGTGTGAGGCTGAGTGTTGAAATGTGTCGGTTTTGAAGCTTGTTTTGGTTCTTTCTCGTTGGTTAGCGATTAGCTGCTGTAGCTCGCACACATAAACAGGCTGTTTTCTCTTCTGTTAGCGACTGTAAAGTGACTGTAGTGGCCGTATATATGTTACTGGACACACACTGGTATGGAAATGAGCTGTGAATAAAGGTGTGAATTATCGGCATTTAGCAGATCATTAATTACCGCGGTGCACACGCATTTACCGCTAAAGGCTAACAGCGGTAGTTTACTTACAGCACTTTCTTTACTGGCGAGAATATCGTACAAAAACACCATTAGGCCGAGCAACTGTGTTTAAATATGACGTAAAGAGGCAGAAGAACAAGAAATGTCGCCTAAATAAATCCGACCGAAAATCCAATAGAGCCAAACCTAAGTTTTATAAACAACTAAAGATTTACAAGTGAATTTTTACGTCATAAATATATCGGCAGCTCCAACTCCCATTTTATCGGAGTCAAATCGGTCAAACCGTAGTTGTTCCAGTTGTTCCAGTTGTTGCTCTGGTTGTTCCCTGTTGTGCGGGTTTTTCTTCTGGTCACGTGGCGATGTTGTGATCATAATGTCATGATTTTCCAAAAGTTGCGGTTTGTTTGTCCACAGCACAACGCCGACATTCTCAGATTTCTCCACTCTGGAACCAGTTTTCAAACAGTTTTTCACTCGAAACACAGACTCCGTGTGGACAAAAGGCCAAAATTACGAGAAATTTCACCATTTTGACTAAAAAACGTTGTTGTGTGGACACCACTTAGTCTAATAAAACTTCTGACAGAGCAGTGCCTACAGTTAGCTTCACACCCCAACTGCGAAGTTTAAAGGTGGAACAACCATAACGGGGTCCGTCAAATGTTTTTCTCCATTTAGATGTTATTGCTTTGTCTGGAATGTTCCGCAGTGCGGCTTTAAACCTTTCTATCTTCACGCTAACCAAACGACCAAGAGGTTCCAGGTCAGATCTGTGGAGAGGCGACTCCACTCACAGTCAGAACGTCGGTTTTTCTGGGTATTTCTGAGCTCTAAAACCTCCTGTGATTGAATAAACGTAAAGTAGAGCTGTTTAAAGTCACACTGTGGGACATTCCAGGCAGGTGACGGACTCCAAACCGCAGAGTTACACCTTTAGAGTCTAACAGAGCCTCAGTTCAGCAGTGAAAATAAAAATGCGTCCCCCTGGTGGGTCTGCAGCCTCCTCCTGTTTTCCGCTCTGTGCCGGAGAGGCTCAGTCCTGCTCGTCTCGATGCAGCCGCCCGAGGACACACAGTTGGTGCTTTTCCCTCGTCGCGTTCGTGAAGCAGCTGCAGAATCTCCAGAAGCTCCTCCTCGTGCGGAAATCTCATGCAAATAAAACGCAAAACACAAGTCGAACAGAACGGAATAACGCTGTGTACCGGGGAGGAGGCATGGTGAACAAAAGACGAGATTAAAAGCAGGAGGTGTCCTTTAACAGTTCTGAAAAGAAGGATTAGATTGGAAACAAACAAAATCCAATCAAGTAAATAAAAAATTGTGAGGCCAAAATTGGAAACTGAATCGTGAAATGTTTATATATTAGGAATTATGTTAAAATCTCGTCTTGTTTTCGTAAAGAAGCAGGTGATGGATGCTCCACTACAACAATTAATGCAGTGAAATTAAGAAGACTAGAAAAAACAACAACATAAAAATATGGCAAAAAATTATAATTTTCCTGTAATTAAAAAACAAAGAGTGTTATGTTTTTTAACCTGTGATCTAACCTGTAACTTCGTCTGGTTTAATGCCAAAAGCGTTCGACGGAGCCTCCACTAGAACCCTTACACAATGCACGAGGGACGTAAAAATAACAGAAATCTGGTGATATCGTATCGTCAAAGGTCTCACAATAATATCGTGAAGCATCACAATATATCGAATCCCAAGTGTCTTTGCTTAAATGAACAATTCTGATGCAGAAATAGCTAAAAAAAAACAGAGAGAACTACATAGACCATGATCCTTTGCTCCGTTTCAGTGCAGACGACATGAAGAAATAACTGTTCTAAGCACTTTTACATCTTCATTCTTTGGATTAAGTCTGTGAAGCATTTTTAGAGGAAAAAGGAGCAGATTCACAGTTTAAATATTGTAATAAATCTGGTACAGTGACATGTAACTGCTGAAAATATCGTACAGAGAGATTTGGATTTCGTTCCATCCCTAATGACGATAAATGTTGCACCAAATGACTGGACAAAGCATTTTAGAGTCAGTCTTGTTATTCTGTAGAATATCGTAATATTGTAAGTTTTCACACGATATCGCAGTAAATATCGTACTGTGAGGTTCAGACCGTGACCGTATCATGACACTTGGATATCGTTACAACCCTACAAAGCACCTTTAACCCTTTTCCTACCACGGGGATCAGTTGTGACACTATTTCACCTTAACTTCTCGCTACTTCGTGCAGTCGTTCAGAAAATTCTATTCTTTTTTGGCCTTTTCATCTTATAACACACAGTTTTAAGTATTTAATTACATAATGCATTTTATTTTATTTATTTGGCGCCTTTCTGGACACCCAAGGTCGCCGTACAACAACAGCTACAGCACTTTTCACAGACACATGTCCCCAAAGACGCTTTACAGGCGCTTTATTAACAGAGCTTTGTTCATGTACTCCATGGTGTAAACTCCACCAACACTCACACTCTTCACAGGGTCCTACAGTGCAGGTTTTGGGTTGATATACATACATAAGAAAGGTAAATACTTGACAGTTCTACTTCTACTGGAAAGAGGTGTAAATTCTTTACACATGGGGCATTCTTTGACACAATTATTAACAAAAATAGACGATTCAGTGCAATTCAGTCTTTATTAATAACATAATGTCTGGAATAAGAAAAATGATAAAGAAAAAGAAAAACAGACAAAATGACCAGGTGTTTCAATAAATATAGCTCATAACGATTTTGTCATATGAAACCCAGTAGCTGGAATGTTCCACAGTGCTGCATTAAACCAGACCAGGTCAGATCACAGTTTGAAAAATATTATAACAGGCTTTTAAAATAAATAATTACAGGAACATTATTAATCATTTTATTTTAAGAACTTGCCAAGTAAAGTGATCGTGCTGCATGGACAGATCATTTTCTGGTAGATTTAAGTGTTTAGATCTTAAATTTTGGCCGAGTTTTTTGCAGTGAGTTGTACATTTGAACAAGATCAAGCAGAATATGCGATATTTTTTAAAGAGATGGAGCTCACGTTTTGGTCTCATTCAGACGTGAACACTTGGATCAAACATCTCGAGGTCCTTTTCCTCTCATGAGCTCGATGTTCTGGCTGTTCAGTCTCAGGGGATCATGTCTCGTGTCTCGTTTCTCGTGTCTCGTTTCTCGTGTCTCCTGTCTCGTTTCTCGTGTCTCCTGTCTCGTTTCTCGTTTCTCCTGTCTCATGTCTTGTTTCTCGTGTCGTTTCTTGGGTCTCGTGTCTCGGGTCTCGTTTCTCGTGTCTCGTTTCTCGTGTCTCGTTTCTCGTGTCTCTCGTGTCTCTCGTGTCTCGCTTCTCGTGTCTCGTTTCTCGTGTCTCGTTTCTCGTGTCTCTCGTGTCTCCTGTCTCGTTTCTCCTGTCTCGTTTCTCCTGTCTCGTTTCTCCTGTCTCGTTTCTCCTGTCTCGTTTCTCCTGTCTCGTTTCTTGTGTCTCGTTTCTCATTTCTCCTGTCTCATGTCTCGTTTCTCGTGTCATTTCTCGTGTCTCGTTTCTCGTGTCTCGTTTCTCCTGTCTCATGTCTCGTTTCTCGTGTCGTTTCTCGTGTCTCCTGTCTCGTGTCTCATTTCTCATGTCTCGTTTCTCCTGTCTCATGTCTCGTTTCTCCTGTCTCATGTCTCGTTTCTCGTGTCATTTCTCGTGTCTCGTTTCTCGTGTCTCGTGTCTCGTTTCTCCTGTCTCATGTCTCGTTTCTCGTGTCTCCTGTCTCGTGTCTCATTTCTCATGTCTCGTTTCTCCTGTCTCATGTCTCGTTTCTCCTGTCTCATGTCTCGTTTCTCGTGTCATTTCTCGTGTCGTTTCTCGTGTCGTTTCTCGCGTCGTTTCTCGCGTCGTGTCTCGGGTCTCGTGTTTCTCGTGTCTCGTTTCTTGTGTCTCGTGTCTCATTTCTCTCGTTTCTCGGGTCTCGTTTCTCCTGTCTCATGTCTCGTTTCTCGTGTCGTTTCTCGTGTCGTTTCTCGTGTCGTTTCTCGGGTCTCGTGTCTCGTGTCTCGGGTCTCGTGTCTCGTGTCTCGTGTCTCGTGTCTCGTTTCTCGCTTCTCGTTTCTCGCGTCTCGCTTCTCGTGTCTCGTTTCTCGGGTCTCGTTTCTCTCGGGTCTCGTTTCTCATGTCTCGTTTCTCTTGTCTCTCGGGTCTCGGGTCTCGTTTCTCGGGTCTCGTTTCTCTCGTGTCTCTTTTCTCGTGTCTCGTTTCTCCTGTCTCGTTTCCATCGTGTCTCGTTTCTCTCGTTTCTCGTATCTCGTTTCTCTCGTGTCTCATTTCTCGTTTCTCGGGTCGTGTCTCGTTTCTCTCGTGTCTCGTTTCTCCGGTCTTGTTTCCATCGTGTCTCGTTTCTCGTGTCTCGTTTCTCCTGTCTCGTTTCTCCTGTCTCGTTTCCATCGTGTCTCTTTTCTCGTTTCTCCTGTCTCGTTTCTCTCATGTCTCGTTTCTCGTGTCTCGTTTCTCGTTTCTCGGGTCTGTCTCCATCTCTGTACCTGCAGATCTGAACTCGGGGCCTCGTCGTTTCCTCGTCTGAAATCGAATCCAGATTCTGGGTGTGGCCGAGCGCGGCTGTGGAATGATGTCGTGTCCTAGAAATGCTTGTGTAATCCTGCTGTTTTTTTGGTCCAGTTGAAATTGACCAGTAACGTTCAGACGACAGAAGAGTTAAAGCTGCACTGTGGAACTTTTATGGTGGAGGCTTTGTCAGATGCTTTTCTTCATGGAGATTATTAAGTTTTTGCTTTGTCTGGAATGTTTCACACTACAGCATTAAAGTGTTCTTTTTTTCTTTTTTTTTCTTTTCTAGGGAATGAAAACCCAGCACATTAATAAGAAAATAAGACAATATAAGAATAACACACATAAAAAAATAACACAACAAACAACAAAAGAACAATAAATAAATGAATAAATAAAAACATTTTCTGTTTTTTTTTGTTCCCTTATACCTTTTGTTTTCTGTTTATTTTTTTTCACACTTACACATAGTTATATAAGCATTTACATACACATTACTGTATACCGTTCTCCTCTTCAGATAACGGTATAAAAATAAATAATAATAATAAATCTTCATGGAGACCAAATCAGGACCAAATCATTGAGTCATTTCATTTCTTTGAGTTTTTTTTTTTTCTGGTTTTCTTAAATACACCAAATGAATTGTTGTAAATTGACGATATGAAAGCTTAAAGGTGCACTGTAACTTTTCGGTTGGGGGTCCGTCACCTGCTTGTTTCTATGGCTATATCATTGCTCTGCCTGGAATGTTCCACAGTGTGACTTTAAACAGCTCTACTTTACATTTATTCAGTCACAGGTGGTTTTATATAAAGAAAAAAAAACGCTCCATGGAGACATTATCGCTTTGTCAGGAATGTTCCACAGTTTGGCATTAAACCTTTATGGAGACCAAAAGTTCCAGGTCAGATCTGTGGAGAGGCGACCCTGCTCTCAGTCAGAATGTCTGTGTTTTTAGGTATTTTCTTATCTAAAACCGGGGTTTTTTAAAATATAAAATCCCCTGTAACTGAATAAATGTAAAGTTGAGCTGTTAATGTCACACTGTGGATTTGCCAGATTCCCCAACCGAAAAGTTACACAATGCACTTTTTAATCACACTAAATTAATTGAAATCTTAATTGCAGGGAGCAGGAAATGTAGAGTTTGAATTAATCCGTCTGTGACCTTCACAAACACACGACAACATTTCACACAACTGAAGTCGCCATTTCCACCCGACCGAATCACCAGTTTTCACTTTTTGGTTCACGCTGTTTCCTGATCTGTTCTGACCTGATCTCCTCCTCCTCCTCCTCCTCCTCCTCCTCCTCTGGCTGTAGTTTTCACTTTTCTCTCTGGTTGGCCTCATGTTCAGAGTCTTTCCTGCCGTGGGCCCCCGGGTGCGGCTCCGTCCGGTCCGTCCCTCTGACCCTGAGCTTCCCCGATCTCTCATTCACCCTCACGTGTTTGAACAGTCCCACCACCATTACTACATCCACTGACTACGGCTGTGACGATATCCAAGTCTCACAATACGATACAGTCACCGTACGATATTTATTGCGATATCGGGTGAAAGTTCACGATATTACGATATTCTACAGAATAACAAGACTGACTCTAAAATGCTTTGACCAGTCATTTGGTGCAACATTTACTGTCATTAGGGATGGAATGAAATCCAAATCTCTGGGGTTTCCATTTAACCGGAACTGCCATGAAAAAGCACAGTTTACGAGCGTTTAGAGCACAGACCGTATATATGAGTGGACTAAGCTAACCCGTTAGCCGCCGCGTGCCAAACAGGAAGTGCTCCAGGAGGCTCTTCCGGCTCCTTCACATTAGGATCTTCTCGTCCCTCTGTCTGTACCTGCTGCTCTGAGCCTCGTCATTCTGGACCTAAACTGTTCGTCTGAAGCCGCCACACAGGATCCTGAACTTTTCATTTCGCTGTTTTGTTCCTAAATCAAGATCTGAACATAAATAACGGACCAATCAGACGCCTTCATTCCCCGAGGTCCCTCCCCCTAGCGTTAGCAACAGGTTTGATTGACAGCTAGTTTCGTTGCTAAGTAAGTTCCCTTCCCGCTTTCCCCCGAGTGACGATTTCTGAAATAAAATGACAAAATATCTCAAACAGTTACAACAGCTAATGCTACTAGAATCTGAACGAGCAGAATTTAACGAGCATAAAGTAAAGTGAATTTGGTTAAATTGTGACTCTATTGTTGTTCGTACGTAACAGAACAAACAACATAAATCAGTGACTTAAACTATTTAAAGTTTGATGCTAAAAGCTCAAAGTTTCCTCCTTCTGCAGAATCAGGTAAATCCAGTGTCCTGCAGGTGCAGAGTATCACATCCATAGTCCGTATATATAATGCATCAGCTCTGCCATGAGGAGGCGCCACATTTAACCTCCTCACTCATGATTGGCTCTTGTGTTGTTATGATACTCGCGGGAGGATTTCCAAATATGGACCTGGCTCCAGATTCGCTCCTGTAACTGTGGCAACAGGAGCCTCATTTGAGCGACGCTGTGGAGACGTCACACTCACTCAGACACTTCTTTTATACTATGGTTTAGAGACCAAAAAATCAGGTGAATATGAAAGCTGGAGTCATATTTTTGTATATTTTGGAGCCCAGTATTTGTATTTGCATAAATTGCATTGTGTAACTTTTCTGGTGGAGTCTGCTCGTCTCCATAGTAACGTTACTGCATTGTCTAGAATGTTCCACAGTATAAACCTATCGTAAACCTCATATCATGAAGCTACATGACAGGTCAGATCTATGGAGCGGCGACAGTTGTAGGGAGGATTATCTGTCACATTAGGGTGAGTTGTACAGTTGTAGAGATACTGTCTATTTAAAAATGGTTTATTGGGGTTATTTTTTTGCATGATTGTTTTTGTTTCAGTGGTGTAAAGCAGTTTCAGTGTTTCTCTTTTATCGCAGTATTTCTCTGTACAAATATATCGAGCTTGTCGTTTGTTATCGTGACGTTTTCATGGTCACACGTTTTCCCTCGTCCTCACCTCAGAATCTGCCTCAGAGCTGCTTTTCATTCACGGCCGACGCTGGAGAAACGTGTGTCTGCTGCTCTGAGTCACCGATCAAACATTTTTATTTTTTCTTGTGAGACTGAACCAGGCCTCACCGTTTCACAGTCATATTATATATTGTGACTGAGTTACTGCTGATATGTTGTGATATGGGAATTTGATTTGGGAATAGTGTTGAATTCAGGGACTAGGTTAATTTAGCACAAAAATAACTGATGTTTGAGACATTTACAGACGGTGAAGAGGCTTTTCACAGTCACAGGTGAAGCATTTCAGTTTGTAGCTGTGGTAGAAACACTTTAAACAACCTGGAGCCGTGTGTTCTGCAGTTTTAACGACCTTCGTGTTCTAAAACTCCGCAGAGTGCGTTAAAACTTCAGAACACACGGCTCCTCGTTGTTTAATGCCAGTGTAATTTGCTTCACTGGGTCATTAACTAGGGAGGCAACGATATTCGAATATCGATATCGAATCGTTGGATCCTGGTGTCACAATTCGATACACGTGTTCGTTTTGATACCGGTGTCGATACTCGTGTCCCTTCATGTGGTCTGTGTTACTTATTTTGGTCCAAAAGGGAAACGGTTATTGCTGTGTCCTCCTCAGATGCAGCAGAAAACAGCTCCATAGGGACTCACAGCTGAAATATTCTAACAGAGGAGGGTTTGATCTTTCACTCACTTTTTATTTTACGTTGATAAACCCAGGAATGACCCAGAAAATATGAACTTTTAAATACTCTAGAATCACTTTTGGCTTCACATCGGCTTTAATCAAATGCACTCGTTTACGCACATGAGACGACTCCCGATATACACGATATGTTTTTCAGACTGTGTGTCTTAAGTTTTAGTCAGAAAACTTAAGTGTTTGTATGTCTTGTACATGTGAAGGAATTGACAAATAAAGGCTACTACTACTACTACTTTCTGTGTGATATAACATAGTTTGAGTGTCCAGGAGGAGGAGCTTCTGTCTGTCGCTGCTGGAGGGAAACGTGAACCTAGAGACTCGGGAGGAAAAGAAATCAGCAAATCATCAAAGAAGGAAAAGTCTGATAGTGTTGCTCCCCTAACATTCTATATTAAGAGCAGACTGGTATATTATAAAATATAAAACCGTGTGAGAAACTAAACTAAAAATTCTGAGCTGCGAATCATTGAACCAAATAAACTAAAACACTTCACATATGAACTAGGACCCGACCGATCTGGATTTTGTTGTGGCCGATTTGTTACCGATAAAATGGGAGTTGGAGCTGCCGATATAATCACAGATATATTAGGGCTGGGCGGTATACCGGTAATTTTTATTTTTATGATATGAATTTTTTATTTACCGCCATACCGTGTGTGCGCGCATATGTCGGCAACACAGAGCGGCGGAACGTCGCACAGCGGTAGATTGAGCGGGGGCTGTTTTTCAGTGTTACACCAAACAAGCCAACAAGCCAGGTAAGGATAGCGAGTTGAGTAGAAAGTAAAATCTGCATCTTCTCCCCAATCTCTGCGTAACGTTGGCACTGCAGCACAAAACACTACACAGACGTCCCTGGTAGGCGCGTTTGCTAAAAGGGACCGTCTGTGTAGTGTTAGGCGCGTTTGCTAAAAGGGACCGTCTGTGTAGTGTTAGGCGCGTTTGCTAAAAGGGACCGTCTGTGTAGTGTTAGGCGCGTTTGCTAAAGGGACCGTCTGTGTAGTGTTAGGCGCGTTTGGTAAAGGGACCGTCTGTGTAGTGTTAGGCGCGTTTGGTAAAGGGACCGTCTGTGTAGTGTTTTGTGACACGGCGAGCGCTGGTGCGGAGCCGCACTCCGTCTAAAGGGACCGTCTATGACAAGAAAAGCAAACGTTGGAATGATATTACCAACTCTATCACACTCCACTTAGCCAAAGACAAAAATACCGTTAAATACCGTGATACCGTGATAATTTAAAAAAATACCGTGATAACAATTTTTGGTCATACCGCCCAGCTCTAAGATATATTTATGATGTAAAAAAATCACTTTAAATCTTCAGTTGTTTATAAAACTTAGGTTTGGCTCTATTGGATTTTCTGCTTGGTTTATTTAGGCAACATTTCTTGTTGTTCTGCCTCTTTACGTCATATTTAAAGAGTCATTCGGCCTAATGGTGTTTTTGTACGATATTCTCGCCTGTAAAGAAAGTTCTGTAAGTAAACTACCGCTGTTAGCCTTTAGCGGTAAATGCGTGTGCGCTGCGGTAATTAATGATCTGCTAAATGCGGATAATTCACACCTCTGTTCACAGCTCATTTCCATATCAGTGTGTGTCCAGTGACATATATACGGCCACTATAGTCACTTTACCGTCGCTAACAGAAGAGAAAACAGCCTGTTTATGTGTGCGAGCTACAGCAGCTAATCGCTAACCAATGAGAAAGAACCAAAACGAGCTTCAAACCGACACATTTCAACACTCAGCCTCACACAGGCTCCTCTCAGATCAGCACTAAGAACTGTCCTTTAATCCAGACTCACACTGAGCGGCCACAAAAACAACACAATCAGTGTTGTGCAGGTGGATCTGTGGCTGCGGCTATAAACACACGGACATGGTGATGCGTTCAGGGGCGGGACGGACACAGACACATGACTCCTCAGATAAACCCTGATGCCCCGCCACAGATCAGGACATTTATCTGTCTGTGAACTGGATTAAATGGGCAGAATAGAGAGTCTGAGCTTTAGAACGAGGGAAAACATCCATGTGGAATATCAGCCCAGATCAGCAAGATTTAGGCTGATAACCGATATGTTTCCAAGAGCCAATATTGGCCAACCAATATATTAGCTGGGCCCTAATATGTACAGGAGTTATACTGTAATCTAATGTCTGTAATGTTTTATAAATATTGTAGCGTTATTATATTAGACTCATTAGCAGAAAAAAATCACATTCGCGTCTTAAAACGTATCAAAATCGAATCAATATCGTGACCCGTGAATCGTGATACGTATTGAATCAAAACCAAACCGTTGCATCTCTGGTATTAACTGTGCAGGGTTCCCACAGTCATGGAAATCCTAGAAAAGTCATGGAAATTGACAATGTCGTTTTCCAGCCCTGGAAAAGTCCTTGAATTTTAGTATCTCTTTCCCGCAGCTCCAATGTTCTGTTAAATTCTCCTGAGGCTGTTCTGATTAATTCTGAACATCTGCACAGCTGCTATAAGGTGTTTGGTTTAAAAGAGACAAATTTCTGTTGTACATTGACTTTTTGAAATACATTTTTAATAATTAAAGGACAAAATATGGTAGAGATTTAACTATCTCCAGATCCAGATACGATATTTCACGATATGCATCTCACAGTACGGTATTTACTGCTAATATTTTGTGGAGGTGAACAAAACTGTAAATATGCTGCTTCTCTCATAGTTCAAAGAATATCAAAGACTAAACCAGGTCTAATCCAGGACTAATCCAGGTCTAAACCAGGACTAAACCAGGACTAATCCAGGTCTAGACAAGAACTAAAACTCATCTAAACCAACCACATGTCTGGACCAACTCAGCCATAACTACACCATTCCTGAGCAGGTCCAAACAAGAATAAAACCAGATTCGAAGCAGGACTGACTTTTGGTTAAACCAGGTCTAAACCAGGTCTAAACAAGGACTATACCAGGACTATACTAGATCTAAATAACGACTAAATCTGGACTAAAGATGGACTATACTAGGTCTTAATAAGGACTGAGCCAGGTCTATACTAGGCCTAAATAAGGTCTAAACCAGGTCTGAACCAGGTCTAAATCACATCAAAACCAGGACTGTACTAGATTTTAATAAAAAGTAAAACTGAACTAAAACTGGACTTAAGATGGATTTAAAATGGACTTAAACCGGATTTAAACTAGACTTAGACTGGACTTAAGGTGGACTAAAACTAGACTTAAACTGGATTTAAGATGGATTTAAGATGGACTATAGTAGGTCTAAATAAGGACTAAACCAGGTCTAAGTTAGGTCTAAACCAGGACTATGATATTTTGAGGTTACCAAAATTGTGAATCTCCTTATTTTCTCTCGTCATAATCCAAATAATTAAGATTTAAAACTTAATAGATTGGACTGAACCAGAGCAAAGGATCATGGTCCATGTAGTTTTGTTTTTTTATCTGTTCCTGCTCCATTATAATTTAAGCAAAGTCCAAGATATTATTGTGAGACTTTTGACGATATTTCGGTTATTGTTTCATCCCCTTAAACATGACGACTGAAGGTTTCTAAATAAAGAATATTTACTGATAAAGTGCATTAATAAAAATAATAAGACATTGTTTATTTTTGTACATTTTGATTTAAAAACGCCGCGATCTTTGTTCAAGGCAAATTTATTTGTCTAGCACTTTATGGAACAAGAAATGCATCAAAATCAATACAAACAAATCAAAACATAAATAATCATCATAAAATTTTTAAAATAGAGAGACATTAAATTAGAATTAGAAGAGAAGAGTTCATAAAAAGGTGTTTTCGTGTGTGTTTTAGCTTCTGTAATGTCCAGATTGTTCTGTAAAGATTACGACTATGAAAATATGATTACAATTATTGTATTTATGGCCTCCTTTACTCCTTTACTTGTTTTCATTTTAAATCTTTACAAAAACAGGGAAAATGAAATGCAATATGAGTTTTTGTGAGTATATTTTTAACAAATTTGGTTGAATTGGACACGTCTGAGGGCAAAATGCCGCATATTGAGGTCATTTTCGTGGCTTTTGTGCAGTCAAATCTTTTCCTTTGTTCGTCTGTGCTCTGGCCCCGCCCCCTCGGTCCAAAGCCGCCTCCCGATTGGTCCGTTCGGCTGTCCCTGGCTTTGCTCCGCCCCCTCCTGTTATTTGAATTTCCCGTGACTCAACGCGTCTATTTTTACCCTGCGGTTCTGAGCTGCTGTAAACAATAGTGACGCTCGGGCTTAATTGCATCTTATTCAAACCAGAACTTGTTACTGTGAAAAGAAACGTCCCGCACTCTGGACCGTTTGTGTTCCCGAGGCCGGAGATTTAGGAATTATGAGGCTTTTCTACACAGGCTGGGAATGCCAAAGGGAATATCAGTGTTAGGATTGATCCAGAATCTTCCACAGTGTGACTTTAAACAGCTCTAACTTACATTTATTCAGTCACAGGTGGTTTTAGAGCTCAGAAATATGTAGAAAAACAGACTGTGAGTAGGGTCGCCTCTCCACAGATCTGACCTGTAACCATAGTCCGTATATATGAGTGGGCTAAGCTAACCCATTAGCTGCCGTGTGCCAAACAGGAAGTGCTCCAGGAGACTCTTCCGGCTCCTTCTCTCCTTTGACAGCTGGCGTGTTTCATTGCTAAGTAAGTTCCCTTCCTGCTTTCCTGCCCCGATGACTATTTTTCAAATAAAATGACAAAATATCTCAAACAGTTACAATATCTAACGTTACTAGAATCTGAACGAGCAGAATTTAACGAGCATAAAGTGAATTTGGTTAAATTGTGACTCTATTGTTGTTCGTACGTAACAGAACAAACAACATAAATCAGTGACTTAAACTATTTAAAGTTTGATGCTAAAAGCTCAAAGTTTCCTTCTTCTGCAGAATCAGGTAAATCCAGTGTCCTGCAGGTGCAGAGTATCACGTCCATAGTCCGTATATATGATGCATCAGCTCTGCCATGAGGAGGCGCCACATTTAACCTCCTCACTCATGATTGGCTCTTGTGTTGCTATGATACTCGCGGGAGGATTTCCAAATATGGAGCCTGTAACCGTGGCAACAGGAGCCTCACGTGAGCGACGCTGTGGAGACGTCACACTCACTCAGACTCAGAGATACGGGACATGTTTCCATTTGATTCCTTCATTTAGACTTTAGTGTGGACGATAAACTTTGTAGAAAAACTAAAGATATGGAGAGTGCAGCCCAACAACAACAACAATGGCAACAGCGCTAACTCCGACTTTGTTTATTTTACATAATACTATGTGTTTATGGTGACCAGATTTTCAAAATAAAAAACGTACAAACTGTACTAAAAAAACCTACTCAGGTGAATTCGTGGGAGCTGCGTATCCAGATCCTTCCATCTCCGGAGCCGTTTTCCATCGGATTATTGTGGACGAACTCTGCATCCATAGGCCATAGAAACAAGCCCCTGACCAGAAAGTTCCACTGTGCAGCTTTAAAAACAAAACATATATTCCATTCTTTTGTGCTCATTGTTTTCAAAATAGAAATGAGCCAAATAAAACTCTTTCCTTGGACGTTTCCGCCTCTCGTTCGTGTTTCCGGGCTCAGACGTGAACCTCATGAGGCCCTTGGCACTCGGGGAACCACAGATTTTACTCTGCGCCGTTTTAGAACCAGAAACAAACCAGATCTTATAATCCCCATACAATGCATTTCTGTCATACCGAGGTAAACAGGCCACAGCGCTCCCATTCACTCTGGAGGAATGTGAACGACAGAGGCCACAGAAACCACCGATATTTACCTGCAACTACTTTAAATAACTGATTTAATGATTCTAATTTATAATATCTACAAATCAGACTGCAGAATTAGCGCAGTATTCACTTGGATTAGGTTACGCAGGTTAAACAAGCTCTGCAGACTCTTAAACATGCTGATAATTACATTTCATTTAGTCTCTGTGTGGACGACGTTCAACTTTGTAGAAAAACGGAGCTCCGGAGCGCACAGCCCGACTTTGTTTACTCTGCGTAATGACCCGTGTGCTCCGAGGATGAGCGTCTTTTACAGGCCGCACTGTCGGTTTTATCCACACTGTGCAAGAAAGTGACGAATTAGAAAAGTATAAGTGCTTAAATCAGCTCTGCTTAGGCTCAGAATCTTTATATATTTGACTCTGAACACTCCAAATCTCATTTATTTTTCTAGATTTTCTTTTGAGAGTCTTTCAGTAGATGCATTTATTGCTCCTGTAGTGTAACAGAATTTAGTAGAGTTATTCTACTTCTTCACACTCTGTGGTACTGGACTGGTATCGGTATCGGCGAGTACACTAAGGCCAAGTATCGGGATCGGATTTAAAAAAAATTGTATTGGAACAACACGAACACTGTGTGGTAAAATAAGATCCAGATGTGTTTTGTAAGTGTTATTTATAATTTAAAATAACTACAGAAGCTTTGTGCAGATTCAAGCTTTGGGCAAACTTTGAAACTAAACCGATATTTTCGATATTTGCACCGATATCTGTGCGCCCCTCGTGTGTGTCTCCACTGTGGACCCACGTCTCCTCTAAGGCTCAACGTTCAAACGATTTGGACTGAAAATTGTGATCTCAGACCCGATTCTGGGATCGTCAAAGCCGTTTTTTTTTCAGTTCTCCAAACTGCCCCGGGTTTTGTTTCTTCGACTGTTTTGCCTGCAGAGTTTTTCACTGTGAATTAGAGCTCAGGCCCCGACGAAACTCCGAACCACGATCCTCACTTTTACACCGCGGCAGGTTTAGACCTGGTTTGGTCCTGTTTTAGTCTTGTTCTAGTACTGGTTTAGTCCTGGTTTAGTCCTAGTTTTGTCCTGGTTTAATCCTGTTTTAGTCCTGATTTAGTCCTGATTTAGTCCTGATTTAGTCCTGGTTTAGTCCTTTTTAGTCCTGTTTTAGTCCTGTTTTAGTCCTGGTTTAATCCTGGTTTAGTCCTGATTTAGTCCTGGTTTAGTCCTTTTTAGTCCTGGTTTAATCCTGGTTTAGTCCTGATTTAGTCCTGGTTTAGTCCTTTTTAGTCCTGGTTTAGTCCTGGTTTAATCCTGGTTTAGTCCTGGTTTAGTCCTGGTTTAGTCCTGGTTTAGTCCTGGTTTAGTCCTGGTTTAGTCCCTGTTTTAGTCCTGGTTTAGTCCTGGTTTAGTCCTGGTTTAGTCCTGGTTTAGTCCTGGTTTAGTCCTGGTTTAGTCCTGGTTTAGTCCTGGTTTAGTCCTGGTTTAGTCCTGGTTTAGTCCTGGTTTAGTCCTGGTTTAATCCTGGTTTAGTCCTGGTTTAGTCCTGGTTTAATCCTGGTTTAGTCCTGGTTTAGTCGTTTTTAGTCCTTTTTAGTCCTGGTTTAGCCCTGGTTTAGTCCTTTTTAGTCCTGGTTTAGTCCTGGTTTAGTCCTTTTTAGTCCTGGTTAAGGTCCTGGTCTAGTCCTGGTTTAGTCCTGGTTTAGCCCTGGTTTAGCCCTGGTTTAGCCCTGGTTTAGCCCTGGTTTAGCCCTGGTTGAATCCTGGTTTAGTCCTTTTCAGTCCTGGTTTAGTCCTGGCAGAAAAATCACAATTACATTTTGTCTTAAAATCGTTCACTTTTCTTGTTCCGATACTGATGTCGATATTTTTAGCTTTAAGCCTCCACCGATACCGACACAGAGACTGAAAATACTCGAGTTCCTTCAGGTTTCGGGTGAATATTTGAAGTAAATCTGCTTCTTGCACCAGTTTATATCCCAGACCCTTCGATACCGGCTCCGATATCCGATCCGATATCCGATCCCCGAGTCGTACCTGCCCCTCCCTGTTCGCCCTCGACTCCAGCCCCGCGTCTCGGATCGATCGGGTTCGTTCCGGCCTTCACCGCTCGTTTATCAGCGGCTGCTCGCAGACGGTGCGTTCGGGGGCATTAGGAGCGCGCGGTATCGACGGGCGCTGTCGTAATCGAGCGTTAACAGTTCCAGAAGAGCCATCGATCCGTTAATGCGCCGATCCTTAAAGCTGCGGTTCGCTCGATGGGAAACGCCGTTCGCTCCTCTGAGCACACGGGGATTTATGCACGAGCTCTCATTTAAAACGCTCTGAGGGAAGTCAGACGCTCGGATTCATTTCTGTTTGGGTTTTAAATAATTTCTGAATGTTCTAAAATTGCGTTTTGTTTTTGTTTTAATCTGGAAACTTTTTTTTATTTGTCGTTTATTTATGTCTAGTTATTTTTTGGGGGGAAAAACATCGAACAAAAGTGAAGCGTTTCTGAAATTTAATTCGATAAAATAACCACATTTTGAAGTTTCAGATTGTGCAGTCTGGGTGAAGTGTCTTGCTCATAGACACAATTTCAGGCTTTTTTTGGAATATGTCGCTGCTTTGTCTGGAATGTTCCGCAGTGTGACTTTAAACAGCTCCACTTTATATTTATTCAATCACAATTCTGGTTTTTAGAGCTTAAAAATCCCTAGAAAAACAGGAGTTCTGGCTGTGAGCGGCATCGCCTCTCCACAGATCTGACCTGGAACTTGGTCCAGTTTGGTCTCCATGGCGATAGAAAGGTTTAACGCCGTACTGCGGAACATTCCGGAAAAAACAATAACATCTCCACCGGAAAAGTCACACGTCGCACCTTGAAGTAGATTTTTTCGCGTGATACTTTTACTTGAGTGTTTCTTTGCGTTATCTGTACTTTTACTTAAAGCTGCACTGTGTAACTTTTCCGTTGGGGGTCCGTTACCTGCTTGTTTCTATGGAGATGTCATTGGTCTACTTGGAATGTTCCACAGTGTGACTTTAAACAGCTCGACTTTACGTTTATTCGATCACATTTGTGGTTTTAGAGCTCAAAAATCCCTAGAAAAACGGGCGTTCTGGCTGTGAGCGGCGTCGCCTCTCCGCAGATCTGACCCGGAGCTCGGTCTTGGTTTGGTCTCCGTGGACATGGACAGGTTTAATGCCGTACTGCGGGACATTCCGGGCGTTAGAGGTGTATTTGGAGCTGCTCTGGTGTCTGTAGGAGAGTTCGGTCGTCGTCAGTGGAGTTTGTTACTGTAATGACTTTGCTCCACTTCTGCCCTCAGGCCTCAGCTTACCCCCCTCCTCTGCCCTTCCTCTACTCCTCTCTCCTCATTCTTTCTCTTCTCCTTCCGTCCTTCTTTCTTTCCTTCCTTCCTTCCTCTCTCCTTGCCTCTTAGTACCCATGCCCCCCTGTCTCTGTTCTCTACCTCTCTTTCTTTCTCTTTCTCTATCTGTTCTCTTTCTCTCTCTTTCTGTCTATTTTCTATCTCCATTCTTTCTCTTCTCTCTCCCTCTTTCCCTCTCTCTCTGTTCTCTCTCTTTCTCTCTCTGTTCTCTCTGTTCTCGCTCTTTCACTCTTTCTGTTCTCTCTCTGTTCTCTCTTTCTCTCTTTCTGTTCTCTCTCTGTTCTCTCTTTCTCTCTTTCTATTCTCTCTCTTTCACTCTTTCTGTTCTCTCTCTGTTCTCTCTTTCTCTCTCCGTTCTCTCTCTTTCTCTCTCTGTTCTCTCTTTCGGTTCTCTCTCTGTTCTCTCTTTCTCTCTTTCTGTTCTCTCTCTCTTTCGGTTCTCTCTCTGTTCTCTCTCTTTCACTCTTTCTCTCTTTCTCTGTTCTCACTTTCTCTCTCTCTGTTCTCTCTTTCTCTCTTTCTGTTCTCTCTCTGTTCTCTCTTTCTCTCTCCTCATTCTTTGTCTCTGTTCTCTTGCTCTGTTCTTTCTCTCTCTGTTCTCTCTTTTTTCTCTCTCTGTTCCCTCTTTCTCTCTGTTCTCTCTTTCTTCTCTCTCTGTTCTCTTTCTGTTCTCCATGCTCTCTCTCTGTTCTCTCTTTTCTCTCTCTGTTCCCTCTTTCTCTCTGTTCTCTCTGTTCTCTTTCTGTTCTCCATGCTCTCTCTCTGTTCTCTCTTTTCTCTCTCTGTTCCCTCTTTCTCTCTGTTCTCTCTGTTCTCTTTCTGTTCTCCATGCTCTCTCTCTGTTCTCTTTTCTCTCTCTGTTCCCTCTTTCTCTGTTCTCTCTCTGTTCTCTTTCTGTTCTCCATGCTCTCTCTCTGTTCTCTCTTGCCTTCTTTGTTCTCTCTCTCTCTGTTTCTCTCTCTCTGTTTTCCATGTTCTCTTCTCTCTCTTTCTCTGTTCTCTCTCTGTTCTTTTTCTCTTTATTCTCTGTTTCCCCCTCGCTTTCTCTGCACCTTTCTCCATGCTCTCTCTCTCCTTCACTCCTCCCCCTCTCTCCCTTGAGCCTCTGCCAGACCTCCTTCCTCCTCCCTCTCTTTCTCCTCTCCCCCTCCTCCTTTCCCTCCCTCTCCCCTGAGTCACTCTCTCCCCTCCTCTCTTACTCCTCTCTACTCTCCCCTCCTCCTCCCTTTCTCCTCTCTCTCTAATCCCCTCCTCCTCCCTTACTCCTCTCTCTCTAATCCCCCCTCCTCCCTTTCTCCTCTCTCTCTAATCTCCTCCTCCTCCCTTACTCCTCTCTACTCTCCCCTCCTCCTCCCTTTCTCCTCTCTACTCTCCCCTCCTCCTCCCTTTCTCCTCTCTCTCTACTCTCCCCTCCTCCTCCCTTTCTCCTCTCTCTCTAATCCCCTCCTCCTCCCTTACTCCTCTCTACTCTCCCCTCCTCCTCCCTTTCTCCTCTCTCTGTATTCTCCCCTCCTCTCTTTCTCCTCTCGCCTTAGCCCTGCCCAGACCTCCTTCCTCCACCTCTCTCTTTCTCTTTCTCCTCCTCCTCCTCTTTTCCCTCTCTCCCCTGAGTCACCCTCTCCTCCCCCTCTCCCTCCTCTCCTCCCTCTCTCCTCTCCTCCGTAAGGCGACCCATTCATCAATAATTGATAATTGGCCTGGACAGGTGAGATGGAGGCAATTTGTGCAGAGCCGGAGCGAAGCGGCTCCAGCGATCGGCCCCGAGACTCACCCAGAACCGAGAAACCACTTCACTCCCTCACTCCTTCAGTCCCTCACTCCCTCACTCCCTCACTCCTTCACTCCCTCACTCCTTCAGTCCTTCACTTCCTCACTCCTTCACTCCCTCACTCCTTCAGTCCCTCACTCCCTCACTCCTTCAGTCCCTCACTCCTTCAGTCCTTCACTTCCTCACTCCTTCACTCCCTCACTCCTTCAGTCCTTCACTCCCTCACTCCTTCACTCCCTCACTCCCTCACTCCTTCACTCCTTCACTCCCTCACTCCTTCACTCCCTCACTCCTTCAGTCCTTCACTCCCTCACTCCTTTAGTCCTTCACTCCCTCACTCCTTCACTCCCTCACTCCCTCACTCCCTCACTCCCTCACTCCTTCACTCCCTCACTCCCTCACTCCCTCACTCCCTCACTCCCTCACTCCCTCACTCCCTCACTCCCTCACTTTCTCACTCCTTCACTCCTTCACTCCTTCACTCCGTACATTTATTGTCATTAGGGATGGAACGATACCCAAATCTCTCTGTACCAGATTTATTACAATATAAAACTGTGAATCTGCTCCTTTTTCCTCTAAAAATGCTTCACAGACTTAATCCAAAGAATGAAGATGTAAAAGTGCTTAGAACAGTTATTTCTTCATGTCGTCTGCACTGAAACGCAGCAAAGGATCATGGTCTATGTAGTTCCCTCTGTTTTTTTTAGATATTTCTGCATCAGAACTGTTCATTTAAGCAAAGACACTTGGGATTTGATATATTGTGATGCTCCACGATATTATTGTGAGACCTTTGACGATACGAGATCACCAGATTTATTATTCTTATGTCCCTGTTATGTGACAAATTGGTCCAAAGAGTGAAGTGAGTCAAAATGGTCGACTATTCTGAGTTTCTGTTTTCATAACAACTGAAAAATCCGCTCCAAGTGCAGTTTTTTTCTCAAATAAAAGGCAAATTACACATCTTGGTGTGTGTAATTGTACATCCCTTTGCTATTTTTATTTAAAGGTTTATTTCAGTCCAAATGTTCAAATCCAAATGTAATTTCCACCATGGAAATGCAGAAGTGCTGTGGCTCTGGCCCTGGACGTGACATTTTTTGTTTTTAGGGCAAAAAGGAGATTTTTAGTTTACTCAGTCTTGATATTTAGCATTTTTGTAGCTTAAGGCCCTAAATTAAGCATTTATTATGTCCAAAAAGTTGTTTATACATGTTTGCTGTGTGTTTTGTATGAAAGTGTGTGAATTTTATTTATTTTTTCGTTTGCATTTGTGGTCCTGTAGCTTTTATGGCACAACTACAGCAGATGTGAAATAACAGGTTGTGCTGAAGAAAAGTATGTAAAACACTTAATTTGGGGGTAAAAGGGTCAGTTTTAAACGCAAAATATAAATGCCTGATGAGGACAAACGTACTAAAATTACCCTTACAGACGTCTGAAGCTGAAGTCCGTTTCTAGAGGTGGTGGAATTCTGTCAGAAGCCAAAAAACGGCACAGATCAGTGTTTCCTCGGTGGAGATCTCACTGTGGCAGTGAGTCTGTCAAGGCAACAAACTAGTGTAGTGATGGGGGCAAGTTCTGAACTTCCACGTAAAACACCAATTTGCTTCACACTGAAGAAGCTTAACACCACTTTAACCCATCTTACAACAGCCACGAGTCCAACAAACAAAACGCTCTGCCTGGTTCACTCATTAGTGTCTGGAAACGTTAGAAAACAACTTTATAAACACCTCACACTTCCCTCTGCTGATTTCCCACTGCACAGGCCAAAGCCCAAAAGACTCGATCACCGACGTCGTTTCTAATCCCATTTATTTATCAGTGAATTAGATTTTTTGAAAAACGCTAAAAAATACATTCCTGAACCATTTTCTTTCAACACTTTCAGTTTCTCTTCTTCTTCACCGTCAGTCGTCTTGTTGCTTCTGGAGTCGACGATCGAGTCTTTTGGGCTTTGGCCTGTGCAGTGGGAATTCTTCGGAATATAAATCTAAGTTTTTTCACAAAACAAATCATTATCTGTTTTGTCATTTTGGTTTTAGAGACAAATAATCAAGAAAAGAGTTGTGTTTTTGTTTTATATTGAAAAATGAACAAACAAATGATACATGAATTCTGCTCTATTGGGTTGTTTTTCTTTTTTTTCTTTCTTTATTTCAGGGACAATGCACATTAATAAACATTTACATGTAAATATGCCAGAATTAGCCTGAGGGCTGTCTTTCATCTGTTGTCCCTGGACAGGTGTAAAGTGTCAACCTACAGGAAGTAAAATACAATAGAATAAAAACAATGTTCTTATTTACAGTCTAAAATCATTCGTACATAGTCACATACAGCTCCATGCAGTTATATACCGTCATTAAACCACATTCCTCCACATACACCACGTACCGTTACACTTATATCACTATAATCTTATAATCACTATTATCTTTATAGATCTTTATAGTGTTTGTCTATTTTTAACTTAACTGTACTTCTATTGCTGCTACTGTTTCTTGCTGTTCTCTTTACTGTGCGTTGCAACACTGAAATTTCCCCATTGTGGGACAAATAAAGGATATCTTATCTTATAACTTCTGTAACTCGCCTTTCAGGATGAAATGTCGGTTCTTGGTCTCTGATTTCATAAAATAAATTTCCCCCAAAAAGTGTGAAACATGTGTTTTTTTCTTCATTGTGCATTTTTTTTGCCTGGTGCGACTTATAGTCAGGAAAATACGGTAAAATTAGGCTGCTTATAAAGTTGTTTTGTAACGTTTCCAGACACTAATGAGTGAACCAGGCAGAGCGTTTTGTTTGTTGGACTCGTGGCTGTTGTAAGATGGGTTAAAGTGGAGTTAAGCTTCTTCAGTGTGAAGCAAATTGGTGTTTTACCTGGAAGTTCAGAACTTGCCCCCATCACTGCACTAGTCTGTTGCCTTGACAGACTCACTGCCACAGTGAGATCTCCACCGAGGAAACACTGATCTGTGCCGTTTTTTGGCTCCTGACAGAATTCCACCTCCTCTAGTGACGGACTTTAGCTTCAGACGTGCCGGAGTTCAGCTTTAACGTTAAAATAAAATAAAATAAAAGCAGGTTTGATGACAGTTGTTTCTTTGTCGTGTTACAGAGAGAAACACAAATGAACGTCAGTAAAGAAACACTGATCTGCTCCTGTGCTCAGCCCGTCAAACTCTTATTCATTTTTGACCCGTTTTTCCCTGTAAACCCTCGACTGAACGGTTTTTGAACTGGTCGCCTCCCCGTTCACAGGCGAACGCTTAACCCCCTGCACCGCCCGACCCCTAAACCTCAGAAAAACCCTCGAGTCTCGGTTTAATCTGGAGATTTTCAGCCCGTCCTGATCCTCTCCGTGTCATTCCCGCTCTCTCTCTTTCTTTCTCTTTTATTGATTTTGGCGCACACGTCTGTCTGTCTCTTCTCCTTTATCCCCGTCACTCTCCGCTCTTTCTTCCTCTCCTCCTTCTCTTGCCTCCTCCCCTCTCTCCTTTTCTCTCCTTCCTTCCCTCTGCCTCTCTCTCTTCTTCTTCTTCCCTCTCTCCGTTCCTCTTTAAATCCTCTGATTGCTTTTGTTCTGCCGTTCGCCCGTTTCTGTCGTCTTCTAATCAAAGTCCAAATGAATCCTTCAAGCACGTCGCTCCCTCGCTCTTTCTTTCTCCCTCTCCTCTTCTCTCTCTGTCTTTCTTCGCTTCCTCCATCTCTCTGTTGTCTTTCTCTCTTTGTCTCACTCTTCATTTTCTTTATCCCTTCTCTCCTTGACCTCTTTCTTTCTCTCTCTTTCCTCTCTTTGTCTTGGTCTTTCTCTCTTCATCTGTCTGTCTATTTTCTTTTTCTCTCTCCTCTTCTCTCTCTTTCTTCCCCCCTCTGTCTCTCTTCACTTTTCCCTCCCTCTTCTCTTCGCTCTTTCTCTTTCTCTCCACCTCCTCTGCTCTTCTGTTTTTCTATCTCCATCTCTATCTTCTCTCTCTATTTTCTCTCTCCTCTCTCTTTCTTTCTCTCCCCTCCTCTTTCTCTCTGTCTTTCTTTGTTCAACTGTCTGTCCATTTTCTTTCTCTTTCCCTTCCCCTCTCTCTTTCTCTCTTCCTATCCCTCCATTTTCTCTCTCTCCACTCTCTTTTTTCTCTTTCCCTCTGCTCTCTTCTGTTTCTCTTTCTATCGCCTCCATTTTCTTTCTCCCTCCTTACATTTTTTTCTTTCTTTCTCTCGTTCACTCTTTCCTCTTCCCCCCCTGTCTGTCTTTCTCTGTTCATCTGTCTATTCATTTTCTTTCTCTCTCCCTTTTTTGTTCTCTTTTCCCTTGCCTCTCTCTGTCAGTCTTTCTCTTTTTGTCTCACTCTCTCCATTTTCTCTCTCGCTCCTCTCCTTCCTTTTTCTTTCTCTCTTTTCGTCTTTCACCTCCCCTCTTTGTCTCTTTCTCTGTTCCTTTTTATCTGTCTCGCTCACCTTTCTCACCTCTGGCCCTATCCCTCTCTCCTCCTCTCTCATCTTCTCCCCCTCTCCTCCTCTTCTCTTCTCCTCTCTCACCTCTGTCCATCTCTCTGTACATTATAGCTCTCTCTCCTCTCCCTCCCTCTCTCTCTCTTGTCTCTTCATCTCCTCTCTCTCCTCCTCTCTGTCTATTCCTCTCTTCTCTCTCATCTCTGTCCTTATCCTTCTCTGTACATTATAACTCTCTCTCTCCTCTTTCTCCTTCTCTCCTCCTCTTCCTCCTTTGACCTTTGACCATCTCTCTGCACATTATAACTCTCCTCTCCCTCCCTCCCTCCCTCCCTCTCCTCCTCTTTCTCTTTTCACCTCTGTCCATCTCTCTCTGTAATTTATCACTCTCTCCTCTCCCTCTCCTCCTCTCTTCCTCTCCCCCTCGCTCTCTCCTCTCTCATCTCCTCCTCTCCCTCTCCTCCTCCTCTCTCTCGTCTCCTCTCCCTCTCCTCTCTCTTGTCTCCTCCTCTCCCTCTCCTCCTCTCCCCCCCCCTCCTCCTCCTCTCTCTTGTCTCCTCCTCTCCCTCTCCTCCTCTCTCTTCCTCTCCTCCTCCTCTCTCTTGTCTCCTCCTCTCCCTCTCCTCCTCCTCTCTCTCGTCTCCTCCTCTCCTCTCTATCGTCTACACCTTTACTCCTCCTCTCTCTTGTCTCCTCCTCTCCCTCTCCTCCTCTCTCCTTCTCTCCCTCTCCTCTCTCTTGTCTCCTCCTCTCCCTCTCCTCCTCTCTCCCCCTCTCCTCCTCCTCTCTCTTGTCTCCTCTCTCTCCCTCTCCTCCTCTCCTCTCTCTTGTCTCCTCTCTCTCCCTCTCCTCCTCTCCTCTCTCTTGTCTCCTCCTCTCCCTCTCCTCCTCTCTCTTGTCTCCTCCTCTCTCCCCCTCTCCTCCTCCTCTCTCTTGTCTCCTCCTCTCTCTTGTCTCCTCCTCTCCCTCTCCTCCTCTCTCTCCCTCTCCTCTCTCCCTCTCCTCTCTCTCCCTCTCCTCCTCTCCTCTCTCTTGTCTCCTCCTCTCCTCTCTTCCTCACTTCCTCTTGCCTCTTCTCTCTCCTCCTCCTCCCTGTCTTCTCCTCTGTCTCCTCTGTCCTTATCCCTCTCTCTGCATTATAACTCTCTCTCTCTCCTCTCTTTCTCCTCCTCTCCTCCGTCCATCCCTCTGTCGTTCTCTCTCCTCCCCCTGCGTTTTCCTCGGTGGGTTTATTTGGGTTTTTGTTTGTTCTTCTCTCTGCTGCCCCCTGCTGTCCTCCTGCTGTGGAAACTCGCCGTTAAGACGCTTCTGTACGCCTCTATTTTTACCCTCATCTAAGTGCGTGAAGAAACTCTGAAACTTCCTGGTCGGGGGTCCGTCACCTGCCTGTTTCCATGGAGACGTCACTGCTCTGCCTGGAATGTTCCACAGTGTGACTTTAAACAGCTCGACTTTATATTTATTCAATTACAAGTGGTTTTACAGCTCAAAAATAACCAGAAAAACAGACATTCTGACTGTGAGGCCTAAAGTAGTACTAGACCAGGACTAGACCTGGACTAGACCAGGACTAGACCAGGACCAGACCAGGACTAGACCGGGTACTAAACCAAAACTAAACCATGGACTAAAAGAGAGACTGAACCTTGACTAATACCAGAGCCAGACCAGGACTAAATCAGGACTAAACAAGGTACTAAACCTGGACCCGACCAGGACTAGACCAGGACTGTTATTGCTCTGCCTGGAATGTTCCACAGTGTGACATTAAACAGCTCTACTTTAAGTTTATTCAATTACAGGTGGTTTTAGAGCTCAAAAATACCTCGAAAAACAGACATTCTGGCTGTGAGCGGAGTCGCCTCTCCACAGATCTGACCTGGAACTTCTTGGTTTGGTCTCCGTGAAGACAGACAGGTTCAATTCCACAGTTGCAACGTTTCCATGAAGCTTTAATTCTGAATAAAACTGAATTCCTCCTTAAAAAGTCCATGTAAACACTTAATTCTAATGAATCTTAATCCTGAAGTCGGTGGGTTTATTCCGATTTTAAAGCCGAATAAATTTCTTCCTGGATCATGTAAACGTTTCTTCTTCTTCAAAATAATCCCGGTGGTTGGTGCTCGTTGGCTCGTCCTTCTGATCCGGTTCCTCCAGTCGTCTCTTGGGACTTTCCTCCACGTCTCTTTGGATTTGTGAGCGGGATGTGGGAGTGGGCTGAGGTGTGGCAGCCTCAGACTCAGTTTGTCTTCTTCCTCCTTCTCCAACACTCTTCCCTTCTCCTCCTCAGCTCACAGACGTAAAGCGTGAGGACAGAATTCTCCAGCTGCTGCTTCATTATCATCGAAACGACCGCGGTAAAAGTTTGGATCGTGTTTGTGTCGGCGGCGTAACGACAAACCGAGATGACAGAAAAGCCGGGAGCAGCTGAAGTGTGGGATTTCTTCCCAAAGACGGAAATCAGGTCCTACAGGTTTCCTCGGGTTTAATTTGCGTCTTTTTAAGAACATTTATATAAAAATCTTAATACCGATTTCTTAGACTTACGAGCAAAGAAAAAACAGAATTCTTTCATTTGTGTTAATTTATTTCTCAAACAAATGAATCTGTGGAGTAGAGACTCTTCCCCATGACTCCAGCAGGAAATGTGACGCTCGGTGACGTAAAGCCAACGTTAAAAACAAGAAAACGGCTTTAATCAAACTTTGTGTTCTGAGATTTCCTTTGATTTTACTTTTCTGCTCAGTTTGTTTCTTGCAGTTCTGTAGCCCGAGATCTTCAGTGACGTATGTGAGTATTTTGACCCGGGGCTGCGTCACGTTTTCAATTACTGACTCCGCCGCGCTTTATTTCGGCGACGTTATTTAACCAAATAATGGTGTTTGACAAATTAAACTTTTGAGGAGAAATTCAATACGAAGTTACAAATTTTAAGACCCAGAAATATAAAAATTCAAGACTTTTTCAAGTCTCTTTAAGACATAAATTCAATGCTTTTAAGACTTTTTAAAACACCGCGGGATCGATGTAAATACATTTCTGTCGCTGTCCAATCAGAACCCTTCCCCACCCACAGACGCTGAGCGGAATTAAAGACGATTTAACGTGTTTTCCATGTAAACCTCATTTCAGAATTAGTATTTCTATGGAAACTCGAAGGAGAATATTTTAATTCAGAATTAAAAAAACATCATGTACACGTGGCCTTTTTGAAACTTTCCAGACAAAGGATAGAAAAGTGTTTGTTGGACCCTTCACCAGAAAAGTTCCACGGTGCAGCTTTAAAATGGTTCATCTGAGTGGAGGTTCCTCAGATGTAAGCGGAGTCATGTGTCACAGTCAGATCGGCCCTGGTGTTTCTGTGCAGGTCTGTGGAGCTGTGGAGCCTCGGTGAGTCTGTGGTTTGGAGCTCAGACGCTGAGGAAATGGGACGATTTCTCTTGTGGTGAACGGCTCTGATTAAAGCCGGTGTTTATTATGTTTGGAGAATTGTTACTGAAAGATGTTTTTACTTTTTTTTTTTTTTTTTTAAATCATATTGATCCATCCCAGTTTTAGATCTGAGTCATATCAAAGAGAAAGAAAAACCACATGTTCTGCAGCTAAAGTTATAGTTTTCAGAGGTCGAACATCGTGTACAAACTGAGGTCAGAATTGTTGCATTAAAGATGTTCTGACCGGCCTGTTTAAGCTCATCTGGAATTACAAAATAAACATATTTCATCATTTTTGTCCTCATGCAGGGACTAAAGCTGCATTGCTTTTATTTTAGAGTTTTTTTTATGACATTTTTAGTTCGGCAGCGTCACTTTTTCATAGCTTTTTTCATAAACTCTTCCCAGTCTGAGCAGTGCGTCAGAACAATGAGATTTACTGCTTTTTAAGAAGAAATACAATTCATATTCTGCAGAATTGAGTTTTCTGGCCCGGCCTATTCAATATTCATTACTGTTTCTCATGTGGCCCCAGCATCTATAACTGAAATATATCTATATAAAATAAAATATTTGAAACAAAGATGGTTTAAAGCAGAGGTGTCCAACCCTTTTCCTCTGATGAGCGAACTTTACAAAACAAAAATGCCAGAGTTTTTTAGGTGGAATGTTTAAGCGTTCACACCACAGTGTTAAAAAACCCTGGACGCCTCCGTTTGGAGCCTTTGAATTCAGACGCTCCTGCCGCACGTCTTGGACAAACGGAACAAAAATACTAAACGTGCGTCCAGGTCAGCTGTGATCTGTGAGTGCCGTGTTTTCCTGGTCAAGAGAGTCTTTAGTGTGTTCACTCTGTTACATAAAACACATGTGCTCCGGGCTTGGAGCTTCGAGACGCCGAGCTCTGGGGTCCGGGCCATGGAGCTCCGAGCTCTGGTTCTCGGGTCTTTCTCTTTCTTCTTCTTCTTCTGGATGATAACATCACCACTGGAGAGTCACTGGAATAGTCCTGACTGATTGGTTGATGTGGCACGTCCGACGTCAAAAGTTCAGCATTTTCAATTTCTGATGCCGACGTCTGAACGCTCAAGACGCTCTGCAGTGACGCCAGATTCGTGCTGCGCTGATGCCTAAAGATGGGGCACAAAAATGCAGGACACCGTAGACGTCCACATAGACTCTGCGCGTAGACTCTGCGCGTAGACTCTACGCGTAGACTCTACGCGTAGACCATGAGATGTGCTACAGTTGGATGTTCATAAAAAATGAACATTATTGTTTTATTAGTGCACAAAGTCAGAAATCAAAATGATAAAATTACAATGGAGATGGAAATAAGAGTTTAATTAATCAAATGTTACATATTCAGCACGCTCTGTAATTCAGAAATCCTTTGGTGAGCAGCTTGGAAGGAGGTGGAGAGATACTGGCAGCTCCAGACTCGTCGTTGTGCGACGAAATTTGCCAAAAGTTAAATTTTTATTTTTACTGTTGCGTCGAAGCCCAAACTGTGTGAACACTGGACCAGCCCAGACTCCATAGACCTGACACGTAAACCCAACGCCCCCGACGCAGCATGAGACTTTTTTAAATACATTTATCTTATTTCTCATGGATTCCCAAATTATGTTTTGACTCTGAGTATTCCCCTTTTTTCATTTTTTAAAATCAAAAGTAAATTTGTGCTAATTAGTTTCAGGTTTTTGTAGAAGTTATTTATCCTTGATGGTCAATTTAAGAACATTAAGAACATTTTGAAAGTCCTTCCCTTATCTAATTAAATAATTTGAAAACATTTAACTATTTTAAAGTCTCAGAAATAGCGGTGAGGACTTTAATACTTTAAGTTTTCAGAGTTGTTATAATTTCTGTTGTAGAAACGGCTTCATGTTCTTATCTTCGGGCTGTTTCACTTCGGCGCTGCATTAGAATACGCCTGTGTTTATGACCCTAGACTTCCATACGCGCTGCTTTAGGGGCTGTGCTGAATAATGCAAACCCAGACCCGGCTTCTCCAGAACAGAGTCGTCCTCGCTGCAGCTCTGCCTCCCCACAGACGCCGCGATCACAGAACTCGCTCCCGTTCACCCAAGAAACTCCTCCAACGCTCAGAGATTTACATCCACTTTACTGGAGCCGCATCAGAACAAGGATAAGAGACGAGTATAGACCTGGTTTGGACCTGGTTTGGACCTGGTTTGGACCTGGTTTGGACCTGGGTTATACCTGCTTTAGACCTGGTTTAGACCTGGTTTGGACCTGGTTTGGACCTGGTTTGGACCTGGTTTAGACCTGGTTTGGACCTGGTTTGGACCTGGTTTAGTCCTGGTTTAGACCTGGTTTAGACCTGGTTTAGACCTGGTTTAGACCTGGTTTGGACCTGGTTTGGACCTGGTTTGGACCTGGTTTGGACCTGGTTTGGACCTGGTTTGGACCTGGTTTGGACCTGGCTTGGACCTGGCTTGGACCTGGTTTAGACCTGGTTTGGGCCTGGTTTGGGCCTGGTTTGGACCTGGTTTGGACCTGGTTTAGACCTGGTTTAGGCCTGGTTTGGGCCTGGTTTGGGCCTGGTTTGGGCCTGGTTTGGGCCTGGTTTGGACCTGGTTTGGACCTGGTTTAGACCTGGTTTAGACCTGGTTTAGACCTGGTTTAGACCTGGTTTGGACCTGGTTTGGGCCTGGTTTGGACCTGGTTTGGACCTGGTTTGGACCTGGTTTAGACCTGGTTTAGACCTGGTTTAGACCTGGTTTAGACCTGGAGCACTGAGGATCACAGATATACGGCCACATGGGAATAGAAAAGAAAGTTCTACTGTTTAATGTGTAAAATCTTGTTCTATTGTCTGAAGAGGGTTTTTGTTTTGAATATTTCGTATCGAGCTTATTTCTTAGTGTAGAAATCAAGTTTGAGGTTTGTGACATCAGCACTTTTCCAGCTAAACCCACCCATCGGAGACACGGTGGCTGAGAGGCACTTGCGCATCACAGCAGGAAGGTTCTGGGTTTGATCCCCGGGTCCCCGAGGCCTTTTCTGTGTGGAGTTTGTGGAGGTCACCAGGCCCTAACCCAACCTGCACAAAGCATCTCTCCTGTTAATGTTACTGTCGACTGTGCACTGTCCCTGTCTCATAAATACACTAGAATCATAATAATAATAATAATAATAATAAGACGCCGAAATATTGTATTACAAGGCTTTACTGAGTTACTGTTACTGTTCACCCTCAGTGTGTTGGTTTAGTCCCTGATTTAGTCCTGGTTTAATCTCTGGTTTAATCCCTGTTCTAGTCCTGTTCTAGTCCTTGTTTAGTCCTGGTTTAGTACTACTTTAATCCTCAGTCAGAATGTGTTTTTCCCGGTATTTTTGAGCTCTAAAACATCCTGTGATTGAATAAATGTGAACAGTCCCTGATCATAAGGGACCTGCTTGAGTTCAGGCCGTATAAAGACGTGGACTAAGCGAATGTGAAACCACAGCGTTCAGCGTCTCTCAGATGAGGCTTGTGATGTTCACGCTTACAGGAGCGAATCTCCAGGCTCTGTGTTGTGAAGAGGATTATTTTGACCGAAAAATAACAGAAAAAATAATTCAGGATCACGTAGACCAGGTTCATACGAACATTTTAAAACCAAAGGACAATAAGATCTCAGTGTAATTCAGGGGTCGGTAACCCGCGGCTCCGGAGCCTCATGCGGCTCTTTCCTCCTTCTGTTGTGGCTCCTGTGACTTTGGAAAATAATATGTATTTAATTACATTGTATTTTTATTTTAGTTCGTTTTTAAATGTAATTCTAAATTTGTAGATAATGGTCTTGTAACATTCTAATAAAATGTCTTTAGCTCACCGCGCCTCCTCCCGTACGCCCGCCTCCTCCCGTATGCCGCGGACACCGCGCCTCCTCCTGTACGCTGCACCTCCTCCCGTACACCGCGGACGCCACGCCTCCTCCCGTACGCCGCACCTCCTCCCGTACGCCCCGCCTCCTCCCGTATGCCGCGGACGCCACGCCTCCTCCCGTACGCCGCACCTCCTCCCGTACGCCGCGGACGCCGCGCCGCCTCCCGTACGCCGCGGATGCCGCGCCTCCTCCTGAATGCCGCGCCTCCTTCCGTACGCCGCGGATGCCGCGCCCCCTCCCGTACGCCGCACCTCCTCCCGTACGCCGCGGACGCCGCACCTCCTGCCTCCTGTGCACCTCTAAACCAGAACTAACACCAGGACTAAGACTGGTCTAAAGCAGGTCTAAAACCAGATCTTAAACCAGGACTAAATAAGCATTAAACCAGGACTAAACCAGGACTAAAACCAGGACTGAACCAGGACTAAACCAGGACTAAACGAGCATTAAACCAGGTCTAAAACAGGCCTAAATCCAAACAAGAATAGAATTTGCAGGAAGTGGTTGCTACAAAAAAAAAGTTTCTGAAGAAAACAGAAGGTTTATGCTCTGTGGGCAGATTCATTCGCTCCAGTGCAGGAGATAAAATGACGGAACAGAAGCAGATGCATTTGTGGTTCCTGCGGGTGGATAATTTAATCTTGGATTTTTATTTCCTATAAGCAGGACTCAAATAAACATTTAGTAATAATGTGTTTAATGCAGCTTTGTGCACATTTGTTTCAGTTTTAGAGAAACAAAACTTAAACCTCATGGCTCATTTGCATCAGCACTGAAAACAGGTCAGTGCTTCAGCTTCTGTGGGACTAAAGGACACGACTCAGTGGATTATTTGTGTTGTATTTTCATTGATTTCATAAATGCAACACACTCTAGTCTTTTATACAGAGCGACAGGTAAAAGAAATCGTATCCAAACGGCTCTTTCAGTGTTTAAGGCCGACCCCTGATCTTTGGTCTATTCCTTCATCTGTCACATTCCAGGATCTGAAAACAACGATATATTTATGGAATTGTGATATCGCTGTGACGACGGCGGACTCTTGCCGTGCCAAATCCTTCCGATCGGCGAGGAATCCTTCGCCTGAGACTCTGTGCGTTGTCTTGGTCGTGAATGTTCAAGGTGCGTTTGAGAGGAGACGTTTTCTGCTCCTGAGAAACGTGCTAAAAATAAGCGGCTGTGATTGACACTTTCCAAAATGACGCCGCGGCTCGATCCAGAAGCTCAGAGAAACCGGAATGTTCCTGCTCCCAAACGCACGGCGAACACTCCGCTCGGGAAACGCTCTGAACGTCCCACTGTGCTCCTGAAACTACATTTGTGTCTGTGTTTTAAAGCTGCAGTGTGTAACTTTTCTGGTGGAGGCTCTGTCAAACGCTTTTCTCCCTGGAGACGTTACTGCTTTGTCTGGAATGTTTCACTGTATTGAAGTATTATCAAACCTCTTTCTATCTCCATGGAGACCAAACCAGACCGCGTTATAGGTCAGATCTGTGGAGAGGTGACGCCGCTCACAGTCAGAACGCCCGGAATGTTCCGCAGTGTGACTTTAAACAGCTTGACTTTACATTTATTCAGTCACAGGTGGTTTTAAAGCTCAAAAACACCTCGAAAAACACATTCTAACTGTGAGCGGAGTCGCCTCTCCACAGATCTGACCTGGAACTCGGTCTGGTTTGGTCTCCATGGAGTTAGAAAGGTTTAATGCCGTACTGCGGAACATTCCAGAACCACCAGGAAAGTTACACAATGCATCTTAAAGCTATAAATCCACCTGTAAGTGAATAAATGTAAAGTAGAGCTGTTTAATGCCACACTGGGGAACATTTCAGACGGAGCAATGACGTATCCATAGAAACAAGCAGGTGACGGACGCCCGGAAAGTTCCGCAGTGCGGCTTTACTGAAGCTCTGTCGCCTCCTGATGTGTTTCAGGGGAGATGGAGGAGGAGATGGAGAACACAGAGATGTCGGAGCTCCCAGAGAAACAGAAACACCAACTCCGCCACAGAGAACTGTTCCTGAGCCGCCAGCTGGAGTCCCTGCCCGCCACACACATCAGGTACTAGTACTGATACTGCTGATACTGATACTACTGATACTACTGATACTGATACTAGTACTGATACTACGACTACTACTCCTACTGATACTGATACTACAGCAACTGCCACTACCAGAAGCTGCATTATTCTTCGTCATTGACACAATTTTTTTTAACGTTGACGGGAAACTGTCAGATTCCACTGAGAAAACATAAATTTAAAATTAGTTCACACTGGGGACGGGCATTCGATTACAATTTCTTAATCGATCATCAGGAGAATTAACAATCGATTTTTCAGTTTATATTAAAATGATCATTATTATTTCTGTTACTAATCTGCATAAATAAACTCAACTTTACACCATATAAACCTCCTGACTCCAGAGCCTCATCAGAGTGAGATCAGAATGTGTTTAATGCAGCTTTAAACATCTGTTTATGTTTTACACAAACTAAACTTAAAACCACATGGCTCATTTGCATAAACTGTAAGTGCTGAAAAAAGCAGCTCTTTCCTTGTGCTGCTGCTTCAGCGGGACTAAAGGACACGACTCAGTGAATATGAGTGTTCTCTCTGTGACAGTGGATGTTCTGCTGATGCTGAGTCTGTTCTGTCATGTTGGAGATGCTGTGTAGGAAGAACAAGCAACAACAACTGATAACGCTGATGATCCAGGGGGCAGCGAGGAGAAATATTGATTAAAAATGACACTGAATCAATGAAAACACGTTATTAAATATGTGTTATAATATAGGTCTATATTATCATTAACATTTTAAAACAAAAGGACGGATAATAATAGTCGATGACAGAATTTTTACGACCCTGTGACGGCAAAGATGAGACTGTTAGTACTACTACTATTCGCATCCTTTTCTTGCAAACCTGTGATTTCGAGGGCCTAAAGGTCGATGAAAAGTCCCCAAACTGGTCAGATCGACCGGCGATGATAAAATGGGCGTCACAACAATGCCCAAAGAGACCAGACTCTTTTTTTTTTTTTAAGTTTCAAATTTAAACACATACACAAAACTCCTCTAATGTGCACAGAATGATTATCTTATAAATGAAAGTGTAAGAAAACACATTAATTTTGGTGAAATCATGTTTAAAGTATCAGAAAAATGTGTTTTGTGTAAATTTTGTCGAACTTTTGGCCAGAATTCGCCCAATGTGATGTAATTTTCAGGATATTTTTCAACTTTTCCACTATTTTTTTTCTTTCTTTCTTAATTTAAAACTTCCTTGATTTATTTTTACACCATATTTGGTATTATTCAACCAAATTAAGTACAGTATTAGAGAACTGGCAGTATTAGAGAATTGTCCTTATATACATAAACTGTTTACTTGATTATTTTTCTGTATAAATAGTTTTAGATGAGCTCCCCCTGCAGGTGAAGTCTTGAAACACAGAGAAACAGTTTTGAGAGCTTTTGCCACACCGTTTTTTTAAATAAATCAAACAATCGAACGTATTTTGTCAACCAAAATCTCTTTACAGGCGTAGAAATGATCTCTTTAACACTCGTATGAAACAACAGTCGCAGTTATGAAACCGTCTCCGCCTCTTTGTGTCTCTGAGCTGTAAATGTCAAACCTGCACTTGTGTCTTTTCTTTTCGCTCTGAGCCGCGTCTGTGAGCAAACGAATCATTACCGCATTATTACTGACATTTCACCAGCGCCAAAGCGACTTAAAAAAACTCTCCGAAATCGCGTGTTTGCGTAGGAAGAGGTTTAATTCCGATTTAAACTGTGCCGGAGCGCCAAGGTCGCGCAGGCCGTTGGTGTTTACCAGGCTCGCTATTATCGCCCACGGCCGTAAAAGTGCGGCTAATTAACTCCTGAATAATTGTGAATCGAGTGATAAATAAAGGTGAGGAATGCGAGCGGGAGAAATGAGGCGGTCACGGTGCTGTTCTGGAACTTAAAGGACGTCATTGAAAGGACGAAGGTGGAAGGATGAGACGATGTTTGGAGATGAACAAACGTCGGCCGAGTCCCCGGCACCCGAGTCAATAATCGTTCTGAATGAAAATATTCTCCTTCGAGTTTACATGGAAAACACGTTAAATTGCCTTTATTTAATTTCATTTAACGTCTGTGGGTGGGGAAGGCTTCTGATTGGACGGGAGGTGCACAAAATTATTTACAGGTTTCCTACGGTGTCTTAAAAAAAAGTCTTAAAAGTGTTGAATTTATGAAGTTGGAAATAATACCTTAAAAAGACTTATATTTTTATACCTGAGTCTTAGGCCTGGGCAAAAAAAATTAATTGAACATAAAAATCGAGTTGTCAAATCGATTTGTTTTTTTCAGAAAATCGATATTTAAGATTTTTTTTTTATACAGCGCGTTCATTTTGCATTTGCGTAGACTTCCTGTCGTCTTTCCGTCGTCACTTCCTGCGTCTCTCACTTTTCCCCGAGAACGACACAAACAAACAAATCTGTCACAGGGAGAACACTCATATCCACTGAGTCAAGTCCTTTAGTCCCACAGAAGCTGAAGCAGCAGCACAAGGAAAGAGCTGCTTTTTTCAGCTCTTACAGTTTATGCAAATGAGCCGTGAGGTTTTAAGTTTAGTTTTAAATGTTTAAACTGCATTAAACATTCTGATCTCACACTGATGAGGCTCTGGAGCGATGACGGTTTAGATGTTTAAAGTTGAGTTTATTTATGCAGATTAGTAATGGTCATAATAATGACGATGATTTTAATATAAAATGATTAATCGATAATTGATTGTTAATTCCTCCCGACGATCGATTAAGAAGATTTAATGAAAAGTCCGTCCCTCCTGTGAACCATATGAAATGCTCCAATTTATTCGGTGGAGAAGAGGTTTTGGTGAAAGTTTTGGATGCTGCTGTACACGTGAATCGAATCGGAATCGAGCTTTTAATTTTAAAAATCTACGATTTTTGGGGGGAATTGCCCAACTCTACTGGGTCTTAAAATTTCTGCAGTAACTTCTCTGTGTTGCATTTCTCCTCAAAAGTTTAATTTGTCAAACATCATTATTATAAATTATATATTATATAATTATCGCCTAAATGAAGAGTGAAAATCCTCTGAACACGTCACTGAAGATCAGGCGCTACAGAACCACAAGAAACAAACTAAACGGAAGAGTAAATCTGAGAACAATCTCAGCAGAACACAAAATTTAACTAACGCTGTTATGTTGTTTTTTTAACGTTGGTTTTACGTCACCGAGCTCATTTCATGCTGCAGTTATGGGGAAGAGTCTCTACTCCCCAGATTCATTCGTTAAAGAAATAAATGAACACAAATTCAAGGTCTAGGCCGGTAGGTTTGTGAAATCAGTATTAAGTTTTTATATAAATGGTCTTAAAAAGACTTGAATTTAACCTGAAGAAACCTGTAGGACCTGATTTCCGTCTTTGGGAAGAAAACCCACACTTCAGCTGCTCCCGGCTTTTCTGTCATCTCGGTTTGTCGTTTCTCCGCCGACACAAACACGATCCAATGAAGCAGCAGCTGGAGAATTCTCTCCTCACGCTTTACGATCATGTAGAACAGGTTAATACGAACATCCATTTATTTTCTTCCACTTATCCAGAGCTGGTTTTACTTGTACAAACTTTTAATTATGTATTTTTGTATTAGAATTGTTATAATTTTCCTTCTGGGTCAATGAAAGTTTTGTAAAAGTCTAAAAGTACAATCTTTTTATTCATATTTAATCATTGTTTATGTTGTTGTAAGACGACCTTGAGTGTCCAGAAAGGCGCCGAAGAAATAAAATGTATTATTATTATTATTATTATTATTATTATTATTATTATTATTATTATTATAAAGTGGACAGAGGTCTAACGAAGTACATTGGATAAAGCTGCATTGTGTAACCTTTCTGGTGGAGGCTCCATCAAACGCTTTTCTCCATGGAGATGTTATTGCTTTGTCTGGAATGTTCCACAGTATGGCATTAAACTCATCTATATCCATGGATACAAGCGTACAGGTCAGATCTATGGAGAGGCGAACCCGCTCACACTCTGAATATTTCATTTGTCAAGCTCTAAAACCACCTATGATTGAATAAACGTAAAGTAGAGCTGTTTAATGTCACACTGCGGGACATTCCAGGCAAAGAAATGACGTATCCATAGAAACAAGCGTACAACAGACCCCCCAACCCGAAAAGTTCCACAGTGCAGCTTTAACTCCTCTAATTATGACGGTGTTTCAGGTTTGGTTTGTGCAGCAGGTCGGTGTTATTTTTGAGCAGGATTAAAACGCTCTTTTATTTGTTTTATGGAGTAAAGTCATAGTTGCTAGGAGACGGGCCTCGGTAATCGATGTTGCATAATGCTCCATACGCTCCCGTTTCTACCCAGCCACGTCACCTCCGCGGGTTTCCATGGGTAACAGAGAGTTTGAGACACTATGTGATGGTAAAAGTCCTGAAAAAGGCGTCACTGAGCAGGTTCACAGGTGAAACGGGGGAAACGGCTGAAGCTCAGTGGTGTTTTTGTGTTTCACAGGGGAAACGGCTGAAGCTCAGTGGTGTTTTTGTGTTTCACAGGGGAAACGGCTGAAGCTCAGTGGTGTTTTTGTGTTTCACAGGTGAAACGGCGGAAGCTCAGTGGTGTTTTTGTGTTTCACAGGTGAAACGGCTGAAGCTCAGTGGTGTTTTTGCGTTTCACAGGTGAAACTGCTGAAGCTCAGTGGTGTTTTTGTGTTTCACAGGTGAAACGGCTGAAGCTCAGTGGTGTTTTTGTGTTTCACAGGGGAAACGGCTGAAGCTCAGTGGTGTTTTTGTGTTTCACAGGTGAAACGGGGGAAACGGCTGAAGCTCAGTGGTGTTTTTGTGTTTCACAGGTGAAACGGCTGAAGCTCAGTGGTGTTTTTGTGTTTCACAGGGGAAACGGCTGAAGCTCAGTGGTGTTTTTCTGTTTCACAGGTGAAACGGCTGAAGCTCAGTGGTGTTTTTGTGTTTCACAGGTGAAACGGCTGAAGCTCAGTGGTGTTTTTGTGTTTCACAGGGGAAACGGCTGAAGCTCAGTGGTGTTTTTGTGTTTCACAGGGTAAACGGCTGAAGCTCAGTGGTGTTTTTGTGTTTCACAGGGGAAACGGCTGAAGCTCAGTGGTGTTTTTGTGTTTCACAGGGGAAACGGCTGAAGCTCAGTGGTGTTTTTGTGTTTCACAGGGGAAACGGCTGAAGCTCAGTGGTGTTTTTGTGTTTCACAGGTGAAACGGCTGAAGCTCAGTGGTGTTTTTGTGTTTCACAGGGGAAACGGCTGAAGCTCAGTGGTGTTTTTGTGTTTCACAGGGGAAACGGCTGAAGCTCAGTGGTGTTTTTGTGTTTCACAGGGGAAACGGCTGAAACTCAGTGGTGTTTTTGTGTTTCACAGGGGGAAATGCTGTGTGACGCTGCTCAATGAAACTGAAGCCCTGAAGTCGTATTTGGAGCGAGAGGTGAGTCCAGAATGAACGAGCTGCTTCTACTGCTTCTCCTCCTTTCATTCTTCTTTCTCTTTCTTCTCCTTCTTTTCTTCTTTTTCTTTCTCCTTCTTCTTTCCTTCTTCTCCTTTCTCCTCCTTTCTCCTTCTCCTTCTTCTCCTCCTTTCTCCTTCTCCTTTCTCCTCCTTTCTCCTTCTTCTCCTTTCTCCTCCTTTCTCCTTCTCCTTCTTCTCCTCCTTTCTCCTTCTTTCTCCTTTTTATTTCCTCCTCCCTTTTCTTCTTCTTCTTTCTCCTCTTTTCTCCTTATTCTTTCTTCTCCTTTCTCCTTCTCAGTCTTTTTCCTTCTTTTCCTTTCTCCTTCTCGTTCCTCTCCATCTCCTTTCTTCTTCTCCTATCTCCTCCTTCTTTCTCCTTCTCCTTTCTTTCTCCTTCTTTCTCCTCCTTCTTTCTTCTTTTTCCTTCTTTCTTCTTTCTCCCTTCTCCTTTCTTCTCCTTCTTTCCTTCTTCTCATTTCTTTCTACTACTTCTCCTTTTTCCTTCTCCTTTCTCTTTCTCCTTTCTTCTTTCTCCTTCTTTCCTTCTCTTTTCTCCTCCTTTTTCCTTCTCCTTTCTCTTCTTTCTTCTTTCTCCTTTCCTTCTCTTTTCTCCTCCTTTTCCCTTCTTTCTCTTTTTCTTTCTCCTCCTTTCTTTGTTCTTTTCTCCTTCTCTCCTTCTCTTTTCTCCTCCTTTTTCCTTTCTCTTTCCTTCTCCTTTCTTCTTTCTTCTTTCTCCTTCTTTCTTTCTTCTCCTTTCTCCTTTTTCCTTCTCCTTTCTCCTCCTTCTCCTCCCTCCTCCTTCTTCTCCTTCTTTCTTCTTAACCTCTTTTTTACTTCTCTTCTTTGGTATTTTACGGTACATTTACTTTATTTTTGTATTTCCTTCCTCTCTGAGTGAACGCTGCCTGCAAAGAAAGAGGAACTGCGTTATGTTGGACTTCGGACATGGATTTAACATGACTAAAATTGTCCTGATTAAAATAAGAAAATTAAAAAAGGAAATGATTTGATTCGTCCCAGATTTGCACAAGAAAAGTCCCAGGTGTCCCTAGTTTTGACCAGTTTGATCCTTGTGACAGTAAAGAGACGCATACAGAGCTAAAATACAGAAAATCTGCTTAAAAACGACCAAAACACAAAGAAAATGTCACAGATTATTGAAGTTTCCGGCTCTGGGGTTCAGGGACAGTTTTCTTTATACAGTCCCAAGATGGCCGCCACCGTTTCCCCTGCGGCATCCGTCCTCTGGAATCCTGTCGCTCCGATCGGATGAACCGGACTCAGGTCTTTGCTCCGCTGCCGTTGAACTTGTGTCTGTTAAAGTTTTATTCTGGAGATTTCAGGTTCTGGATGAATAATAATGAATAATTTTACCGTCGGTAATGAGGAGGCGAGAGACCGAGCGCCTCCCTCTGCTCCTCTGCTCCTCTTTTCTTCTGCTCCTCTGCTCTTCTGCTCCTCTGCTCCTCTTTTCTTCTGCTCCTCTGCTCCTCTGTTCCTCTGCTCCTCTTTTCTTCTGCTCCTCTGCTCCTCTGTTCCTCTGCTCCTCTTTTCTTCTGCTCCTCTGCTCCTCTACTCCTCTGCTCCTCTACTCCTCTGCTCCTCTTTTCCTCTACTCCTCTGCTCCTCTTTTCTTCTGCTCCTCTTTTCTTCTGCTCCTCTTTTCTTCTGCTCCTCTGCTCCTCTGCTCTTCTGCTCCTCTGCTCCTCTTTTCCTCTACTCCTCTGCTCCTCTTTTCCTCTACTCCTCTGCTCCTCTTTTCCTCTGCTCCTCTTTTCTTCTGCTCCTCTGCTCCTCTTCCTCTGCTCCTCTGCTCCTCTTTTCTTCTGCTCCTCTGCTCTTCTGCTCCTCTTTTCTTCTGCTCCTCTGCTCTTCTGCTTCTCTGCTCCTCTGCTCCTCTTTTCTTCTGCTCCTTTGCTCCTCTGCTCTTCTGCTCCTTTGCCCCTCTGCTCCTCTACTCCTCTGCTCCTCTTTTCCTCTGCTCCTCTTTTCTTCTGCTCCTCTGCTCCTCTTCCTCTGCTCCTCTACTCCTCTTTTCTTCTGCTCCTCTGCTCTTCTGCTCCTCTGCTCCTCTTTTCTTCTGCTCCTCTGCTCTTCTGCTCCTCTTTTCTTCTGCTCCTCTGCTCTTCTGCTCCTCTGCTCCTCTATTCTTCTGCTCCTCTGCTCCTCTTTTCCTCTGCTCCTCTTTTCCTCTGCTCCTCTGCTCCTCTTTTCTTCTGCTCCTCTGCTCTTCTGCTCCTCTGCTCCTCTTTTCTTCTGCTCTTCTGCTCCTCTGCTCCTCTTTTCTTCTGCTCCTCTGCTCCTCTTTTCCTCTGCTCCTCTGCTCCTCTTTTTTTCTGCTCCTCTGCTCCTCTTTTCCTCTGATCCTCTTTTCCTCTGCTCCTCTTTTCCTCTGCTCTTACTCCTCTGCTCTTCTGCTCCTCTGCTCCTCTTTTCCTCTGCTCCTCTGTTCTGTTCTTACTCCTCTGCAGTGGGTCTGAGATCAGGGTCAGGACTGAACCAGGACTAAACCAGGACTAAACCAAGACCGAACGAAGGCTCCAGGGTTGAATAAGACTGAACCGTTACTGGACCAGGACGGGACCAGAGCTTGACTAGGACCGGACCAGTACTGGAACATGGCTGGACCAGGACTGGACCAGGACTGAACCAGGACCAAACCAGGACTAACCCGACCAGTTTTAAACCGGTTTTAAACCAGGACTAAACTGATATACCAAATCACCAGGTCGAGTTTACTCCAGGTTTATGTCCTGATACAGACACAAACCTGGAGTAAACTCGACCTTTGATCCTGGAAATACTTTTCTAATGAAGAGCTGAACCAAATCTAGGACTAAACCCGGACTGGACCAGAATTAAACCCGTCTTTATTCTAGGACTAAGGCTTAACGGTCGTCACAGGAGTCAGTTTTGCATCATTTGGAGCTTTAAGTTATTTTAAATCAAACCGAATCCAGAATAAATCGGAACATTTCCCTTTTCTCTTCTCCCTCAGGACGCCTTCTTCTACTCTCTGGTGTACGACCCGCAGCAGAAGACGCTTTTGGCCGATAAAGGCGAGATCCGGGTGGGAAACAAGTACCAGGCCGACATCACGGACATGCTCCAAGAAGGTAAACGCTCTGCTCTGTGACGCTAACTGTAAGCACTGCTCTGTCTGAGGGTTTATTACTTTAATCTGAGCTTTGTTTGAACACAATCCGACCAGAACTAACTCTGATCTGTGAAACAAGTCCCTCTTCGATAACGTTAGTCACAAGCTAGCACTAGCACTAGCATTAGCATTAGCATTAGCATTAGCACTAGCATTAGCATTAGCATTAGCATTAGCATTAGCACTAGCACTAGCATTAGAATTAGCCAGTAGTTTTCCCGTCACTTTCACCTTTTTTGTTGAAAATCAAACTTAAACAGGATCATGAACGCTTGCTCTGATCACAGGAACGTAAAAATGTGTTGTGTTTAAAGCCCTACTCTGTAAATTTTTGTTTTGTTTTTATGGATATGTCACTGCTCTGCCTGGAATGTCCCACAGTGCGACATTAAACAGCTCTACTTTACTTTTTAGTGCTCAAAAATCCCTAGAAAAACAACACTCTGACTGTGAGCGGCGTCACCTCTCCACAGATCTGACCCGGAACTCAGTCCTGGTTTGGTCTCCGTGAAGATGGAAAGGTTTAATGCTGTACTGCGGAACATTCCAGACCGAAAAAGTTACACAATCCACTAGGGGTGTAACTGTGCACAAAAATAACTGTTCAGTTTGTGCCTCGGTTTAGAGTTCACGGTTCGGTTCGTTTTCAGTGCCGTTTGGGAACAAAATCAATTAACGTCACATGTTTGAATGATAAAATACAGCACTTACTTCCCCCAGAAGGTCCAAACCCTGTGTCTGCTACAGCACAAACCTGAACTCCACCATGAAAACCATGAAGATCATTACTAATAATATGAATTAATAATAATTATAACTATTATAATTGTTTAGATCTGGTTTTGACATGGTTTGGACATAGTTCAGACCTGGTTCAGTCCTGGTTCAGACCTGGTTCAGTCCTGGTTCAGACTTGGTTCAGTCCTGGTTCAGACTTGGTTCAGTCCTGGTTCAGACCTGGTTCAGACCTGGTTCAGTCCTGGGCTGGGTATCGATTCAAATTCCAAGAACAGATTTGATTCAGATTCTGAAGATTCAGAATCGATTATCACGATTCGATCCGATCTGGATTCAGGTTCGTGTTTTTAGAACCATTTCTGAGCTGTTCCTGAGCTGGTTCCTGAGGTTGGTTGTGTTTCTGCTGTTCTTCGCCTCTATTCAGTGGGGTAGATTTGCACAGGGACAATGGGGACATGTCACAAGACAAAATAACCCTACCAACATTTGCCATTTTATTTTAATAAACAAAAATATTAATTTATACTGATGTTTCCAAACTCTATAGTATTAACTTTTTACGTTTATGACACGTTCACACATCCAAAAACGCCCTGGACGCCGCTGTTTGGAGCCTTTGAATTCAGACGCCGTCGTGGACCAACAGGAGAAAACCCTTTCCACTTGTCCAGGGCGTCGGCTGTGGCCTGTGAGCGACTTTAGTGGATTTATTACATAAAACACATGAGCGGAGCCCCGGCTTGTGCAGGTGTCCGGCACAAAATGTACAAATTAAATCGATCTTTGGACGTACAAAACGATCTTAAGGAATTAATACGCAAATAAATTCAGAATCGGAAAATCGAACGCAGCCCTACATTCCAGACCGGAAAAGTTACACAGTCTCCCTTTTAAATTTGTATTTTTCTTGAGTTTTCAGAGAATTTTAGAGTTTTTATGTTTGACAGTGTTTGCTAATGTGTGCGTTGTGTTTCCATGGTGACTGCTGAACATTCGACCATAGACATAGGGCTCCATGTAGCGCCCCCCGCAGGACGTCAGTGCAGAGCATGAATACGCTGCAGTCGGTGGTTAGAGCAGAGCGTTTTCCTCCAGGCCGCAGCTTTATGAGAGTCTGTGGTGACGTCTGAGAACGATTCACCTTAATGTGGAAACTTTTGGCCTTTTATAAACTCGACTAACGCAAAGAAACAAGAGACGAACTACACGAGGGTCATGTGACGCTGTTTAACACATTTGGGTCTTTATCGAAATGTCATCGTTAACTCTTATTTTTTATGTTTTTCTGCTGTATAAGCTATTATTATTATTATTATTATTATTATTATTATTATTATTATTATTATTATTATTATTATTAAAAAGGGGCACTTGCTTAAAGCTGCACTGTGTAACTTTCTGTTGGAGGGTTTGCCGCCTGCTCATCTTCATGGAAATATTTATTGATTATTGATTTGTCTAAAATATTCCACAGTTTGGCATTAAACTCATCTGTATCCATGGAGACAAACCCACAATACCTCCAGGCAAAGATAGTCCTGGTTTAGTCCTGGTTTAGTCCTTCTTTAGTCCCGGTTTAGTCCTGGTTGGGTCCTGGTTTAATCCTGGTTTAATCCTGGTTTAGTCCTGGTTTAGTCCTGGTTTAGTCCTGGTTCAGTCCCGGTTTAGTCCTGGTTTAGTCCTGGTTTAGTCCTGGTTTAGTCCTTCTTTAGTCCCGGTTTAGTCCTGGTTTAGTCCTGGTTTAGTCCTGGTTCGGTCCTGGTTTAATCCTGGTTTAGTCCTGGTTCAGTCCTGGTTTAGTCCTGGTTCGGTCCTGGTTTAATCCTGGTTTAGTCCTGGTTTAGTCCTTCTTTAGTCTTGGTTTAGTCCTGGTTTAGTCCTGGTTTGGTCCTGGTTTAATCCTGGTTTAGTCCTGGTTTAGTCCTTCTTTAGTCCTGGTTCAGTCCTGGAACCTTTACGTCTCCATGGTGACGTCCCTCAACCAGAAAGGTTACGCACTGCAGCTTTGAATAAAAAAAACTTCCCTAAAATTTACAAATATATATTTTATCTTAAAGCTGCACTGTGTAACTTTTCTGGGAGCAGGTCCGCCAAAAACTTGTTTCCATGGAGATATCAATGCTCTACCTGAAAAGTTTCACAGTGCGGCATTAAAACTCATTCACGCTGCTCAAAAATACCACGAAAAACACGCGATCCTGCAGTGAGTGAGCTCGCCTCTCCACAGATCTGACCTGCAGCTGGGTGTGGTCTGGTCTCCATGGAGATAGAAGGGTTTAATGCCATACTGCGGAACTTTCCAGACAAAGTAACAGCTAAAATCTCAGTGGAGAAAAGCGTTTGACGGACTCTCCAAAGGAAAAGTTACACAATTCCCCGTTAAGGCTCAAGCGAAGTTTCTAATGGCTTTTTTCGCTGTTTTTTCGCCGGTTTTGCCGTTTTCGCCCGTTGTCCTCGGTGACCGTTGAACCCGTCAGCTGCTCGCGTTCGCCGCCACTTCACTCAGGGCCTTTTCAGAGCGTTTTTCATCCTTTTGCCGCCATCAAACATCGGACAGTTTCCAGGCAACTGCGCCTTTCATACATTATTCAGACTGAAGACAATGGAGCTGCACAGATTTTCCGGCCGCGCGGAAACGTGCGGAAAACGAGTCCAGAGTCACATTTTACACCCGAGTTTAGCTCATCCGTGTTTTTGGTTTGGTTCAGCCGAGGAAAAATGTTGGTGCTGCTTTTCTTCATATCATAAAACCAGTTTTAGACCCGTTTGAGGCCAGGTCCAGATCCGGTTTAGTCTCAGTTTGGGTTTAGACTTTATTAGACCTGGTTTAGACCTGGTGTAGACCTGGTTTAGACCTGGTTTATTGTGTACAGTTCTGGTTTAGACCTGGTTCAGACCTGGTTTGAGTCCTGGATTTGTCTTGGTCCTGGTCTAGACCTGGTTTAGTTCAGTTATGTCCTGGTTTAGTCCTTATTTAGACCTGGTTTAGACTTGGTCTAGACCTGATCCTGGTCTAGTCCTTGATTTTTACACCTATTTTAGTAGAAGTTCAGACGTGGTTCAGTCCTGGTTTAGTCCTGATTCAGTCCAGGTTTAGTCCAGGTTTAGTCCTGGTTTAATCCTGGTTTAGACCTGGTTTAGACCAGGTTTAGTCCAGGTTTAGTCCTGGTTTAGTCCTGGTTCAGTCCTGGTTTTTCTCTTGTGATATTTGGACTTTTTCTCAGGAATTTTCCGTGAGTTTTCTGAATTTTGAAAATTTCTCGAGTTTTGCCAAATCTTTATTCTTCACAGGTGGGAAAATGTGAGGAGGAATCAGACTCCACGGGAATCTGGGAACGTTAATGAAAGACACACTCGTGACGTCTGCGGAGAGGAGAGGAGGAGAGGGAGGGGGGGAGAGGAGAGGAGGAGAGAAGAAAATGAGGAGAGAAGGGAGGACAGAAGGAAAGGAGGTGGTAGGAAGGAGAGGTAAAAAGCGAGAGAGGGAAGCAGAGAGAAAGTGAGGGAAGAGGGGGAGAGTGGGAAAGGAGTAAAAGAGGAGAGAAAGAGGGAAAAAGAGAGAGGGGGAGGTTGAGAGAGGAAGGAAGAGAGGGGAAAAGAGGGGAAAGAGGAGGAGAGAACAAAAGATGTACATGAAGGGGATGAGAGGGAAAGAGGATGATGGGTGTGGAGAGAAAGGAAAAGGAGCGAAAGAGAGAGGAGGAGAGATGAGAAGGAAGGCTAGAAGGAGAGAAAAAGGGAGGGAGTGTGGGGAGGGTGGAGATAGTGACAGGAGAGAAAGAGAGATAGAAAGGAAGGCTAGAAAGAGAGGAGGAGGTTAGAGGGGGAAGGAAACAAAGTGAAAGTGAATGAGAGAGGAAGAAATGCAGAGAAGGTAGAAGCGATGGAGTGGGGAAAGAAAGAAGGAGAAAAATGGAAAGGAAGGCTAGAGGGAGAGCGAAAGAAAGTGAAAAGACATGGGGAGGACGAGAGGAGGAGGAGGAGGGAAGGAAGAGGAGGAGAGAGAAAGAGATGGAAAGGTGGGGGAGAAGGCAGAGGAGAGCAGGAAAGAGAAGAGGGGGCGTGGAGAGAAAGGAAAAGGAGAGAAGAGGAGGAGGAGAGAGAGAGAAGGATGCAAAGAAGGAAAAGAGAAAAAGAGCAAAGGAGAGAGAAGGAGAGATGAGAAGGAAGGCTAGAGGGAGAGAAAAGGGGGAGAGAGAAAGGGAGGGGAGAGGGGAAGTGGGAGAAAGGGAGTGTGGTGAGGGTGGAGTTAGAGTGACAGGAGAGAAAGAGATGGAAAGGCAGAGAAGAGGAGGTAGAGGGGGAAATGAAAAGGAAAGGAGAGAGGAAGATGGAGAGAGCGGAAGTGAGGGGAGAGAGAGAGGACTTGGTAGAGGCGTGAGAAAAGAGGAGGGAGAGAAAGAGGAGAGAGGAGGGAGAGAGGAGGGAGAAAAGAGGAGAGGAGGGAGAAAAGAGGAGAGGAGGGAGAGGAGGAGGGAGAAAAGAGGAGAGGAGGGAGAGAAAGAGGAGAGGAGGGAGAGAAAGAGGAGGAGGGAGAAAAGAGGAGGAGGGAGAGAAAGAGGAGGAGGGAGAGAAAGAGGAGGAGGAGGGAGAGAAAGAGGAGGAGGGAGAAAAGAGGAGGAGGGAGAGAAAGAGGAGGAGGGAGAAAAGAGGAGGAGGGAGAAAAGAGGAGGAGGGAGAGAAAGAGGAGGAGGGAGAGAAAGAGGAGAGAGGAGGGAGAGAAAGAGGAGAGGAGGGAGAGAAAGAGGAGGGAGAGAAAGAGGGAGAGAAAGAGGAGGAGGAGGGAGAGAAAGAGGAGGAGGGAGAAAAGAGGAGGAGGGAGAAAAGAGGAGGGAGGAGGTATTGGCAGTGCGACTGATCCCAGATCAGCTCAGGGATTTATTAAGATTTACACAAACACTGAGTTTGGAAACAACAAAGTGCAGAATTTGGGAGGCGACAAACACCTGCACCTCCTCCTGTTCCTCCTCCTCTACCTGCTCCTCCTCCTGTTCCTCCTCCTCCTGTTCCTCCTCCTCTACCTGCACCTCCTCCTGTTCCTCCTCCTCTACCTGCTCCTCCTCCTGTTCCTCCTCCTCCTCCTCCTCCTGTTCCTCCTCCTCTACCTGCACCTCCTCCTGTTCCTCCTCCTCCTCCTCCTCCTGTTCCTCCTCCTCTACCTGCTCCTCCTCCTGTTCCTCCTCCTCTACCTGCTCCTCCTCCTGTTCCTCCTCCTCTACCTGCTCCTCCTCCTGTTCCTCCTCCTCTACCTGCACCTCCTCCTGTTCCTCCTCCTCTACCTGCTCCTCCTCCTGTTCCTCCTCCTCTACCTGCACCTCCTCCTGTTCCTCCTCCTCTACCTGCTCCTCCTCCTCTTCCTCCTTCTCTACCTGCTCCTCCTCTTTCTCCTCCTCTTCCTCTTCTTCTTCCTGCTCCTCCTCTTTCTCCTCCCCCCTCCTGCTCCTCCTCTTCCTCCTCCTGTTCCTCCTCCTGCTCCTCCTCCTCCTGCTGCTCCTCCTCTTCCTCCTCTTCCTCTTCCTCCTCCTCTTCTTTCCTCCTGCTCCTCCTCCTCTTCCTCCTCCTCCTCCTCCTCTTCCTCCTCCTCCTCCTGCTCCTCCTGCTCCTCTTCCTCCTCTTCCTCCTCCTCCTCCTCCTCCTCTTCCTCCTCTTCTTTCCTCCTGCTCCTCCTCCTCTTCCTCCTCCTCCTCTTCCTCCTCCTCCTCCTCCTCTTCCTCCTCCTCCTCCTCCTCACTGTCAGAAATGTCCAAATGCATCTATAAAATCCTGTTCTGTTTGTGTCCATCCTGAGTTTGTGTCTGAGCCACAGGAGCTGGTGCGACTCCAGCTCCACATGAAGCTGCTGTTGTGTATTTGGGCAAGACACTAACCCCCCTCCCCCAGTGTCTGCGTGCACTGGGGTGTGTGAGTGAATGTGTGAGTGAATGTGTGAGTGACTGTGTAAGTTAATATGTGAGTGAATGTGTGAGTGACTGTGTGTGTGAATGTGTGAGTGACTGTGTAAGTTAATGTGTGTGTGAATGTGTGTGTGAATGTGTGAGTGAATGTGTGTGTGAATGTGTGTGTGAATGTGTAAGTTAATATGTGTGTGAATGTGTGAGTGAATGTGGAAGTTAATATGTGTGTGAGTGAATGTGTGTGTGAATGTGTGTGTGAATGTGTGAGTGAATGTGTGAGTGAATGTGTGAGTGAATGTGTGAGTGACTGTGTAAGTTAATGTGTGTGAATGTGTGAGTGAATGTCTGAGTGATTGTGTGTGTGAATGTGTGTGTGAATGTGTGAGTGAATGTGTGTGTGAATGTGTGAGTGAATGTGGAAGTTAATATGTGTGTGAATGTGTGAGTGAATGTGTGAGTGAATGTGTGAATGAATGTGTGTGTGAATGTGTGTGAATGTGTGAGTGAATGTGTGAGTGAATGTGTGAATGAATGTGTGTGTGAATGTGTGAGTGAATGTGTGTGTGAATGTGTGTGTGAATGTGTGTGAATGTGTGTGTGAATGTTTGTGTGAATGGGTGAGTGAATGGGTGCGTGAATGGGTGTGTGAATGGGTGTGTGAATGTGTGAGTGAATGGGTGAGTGAATGGGTGTGTGAATGTGTAAGTGAATGTGTGTGAATGTGTGTGTGAATATTTGTGTGAATGGGTGAGTGAATGTGTGAATGAATGTGTGAGTGAATGTGTGAGTGAATGTGTGTGTGAATGTGTAAGTGAATGTGTGTGAATGTGTGTGTGAATGTTTGTGTGAATGGGTGAGTGAATGTGTGCGTGAATTTGTGTGTGAATGTTTGTGTGAATGGGTGAGTGAATGGGTGCGTGAATGGGTGTGTGAATGGGTGTGTGAATGTGTGTGTGAATGGGTCTGAATGGGTGAGTGAATGGGTGAGTGAATGGGTGTGTGAATGTGTGTGTGAATGTGTGTGAATGTGTGAGAGAATGTGTGTGTGAATGGGTGAGTGAATGGGTGCGTGAATGTGTGAGTGAATGTGTGTGTGAATGTGTGAGTGAATGTGTGTGTGAATGGGTGTGTGAATGGGTGAGTGAATGGGTGTGTGAATGTGTGAGTGAATGTGTGTGTGAATGTGAGTGAATGTGTGTGTGAATGTGTGAGTAAATGGGTGTGTGAATGTGTGAGTGAATGGGTGTGTGAATTGGTGTGTGAGTGAATGGGTGTGTGAATGGGTGAGTGGTTTCTTGTTGTAAAAGCGCTTTGAGCCTTGAAGGTGGAAATGTGACCGTTTGTTTATTTATCTGTTTGTCTGTTTGTTTATTTATTTATTTATCTGTTTGTTTGTCTGTTTGTTTATTTATTTATTTATCTGTTTGTTTGTCTGTTTGCTCCAGACGAGGAGGACGGGCGGGATCTTTCCAAAATGGAGGAGAAGGTTTGGGACCCGGACAGCGCGCTCACAGAGAAACAGATCGACCAGTTTTTAGTCGTCGCTCGGTGAGTTACAAATGTGACTGTGGTTCTGTGAGTCCTGTGGCCTCCAGAGGTGTGTGTGTGTGTGTGTGTGTGTGTGTGTGTAGAGGGGGGGAGAGCGCCGCCCTCTGGTGAACACAGGGATTAAACTGATCCACACATTTAACCTGGGCTGGAGGCATCAGGGATTTAACCCTTTATACTGGATGCTGCACAGAGCAACATTCTGGATTTGTCCTTGTTTCATGACGCAAATTTCATTTCATTTTTTATTTCATGACATGATTTAATAAAAGCTGAGAGTCTTACCTTTTAAATGTAATTTATTTCATGTTTTATGTGCTTCAGAGGCCGAGATATTAAGGATCTTATAAACAATTCTTCAAAAACCCTCAGGAGATGAGGCTCTTTAGCCTGGAACAGCAGAGGTGTTTAGAGATGTTTTTTGCAGGAGTTTTAGGTGCTTTTTTGGGTGCTTTAGGCATTAATGGGTTGATATAATTCTAATTCAAATATATAATTAAATCTAACAGCTCCGCGCTCTCACAGCACAGAGCAGGTTCACATGTTCCACTGTGCGGCTTTAGAACAGCTGGAGTGACTGTGCTCGGTCACGACACTTGTGACGTCCACATGTATTAAACCCTTGATTCTCAGATTCTGCAGAGTCTGATGTCGTCACGTTTCATGTTTGTCTAAATGCCCCTGTTGCCCCTTTTACCCCCTCAGGTCTGTGGGCACCTTCGCTCGCGCTCTGGACTGCAGCAGCTCCGTCCGACAGCCCAGTCTGCACATGAGCGCCGCCGCCGCCTCCAGAGACATCACACTGGTGAGAGACACACGCTCACGACTAAACTATAACTGTATTATACAAAACCTACGCGACAAGACGCGGTGTCCACGAGGTGAGGTGTGTGCTGTACGGGAGGAGGTGAGGTGTGTGCTGTACGGGAGGAGGTGAGGTGTGTGTGCTGTACGGGAGGAGGTGAGGTGTGTGCTGTACGGGAGGAGGTGAGGTGTGTGCTGTACGGGAGGAGGTGAGGTGTGTGTGCTGTACGGGAGGAGGTGAGGTGTGTGTGCTGTACGGGAGGAGGTGAGGTGTGTGTGCTGTACGGGAGGAGGTGAGGTGTGTGCTGTACGGGAGGAGGTGAGGTGTGCGCTGTACGGGAGGAGGTGAGGTGTGTGCTGTACGGGAGGAGGTGAGGTGTGTGCTGTACGGGAGGAGGTGAGGTGTGTGTGCTGTACGGGAGGAGGTGAGGTGTGTGCTGTACGGGAGGAGGCGCACACATTAAAAGCACCTAGAAAATGGTACATTTATGTTCCTGAAGTGGCTCTGGCTCCATCATAGTTGCGTTAGGCTCACATTAGAGCCACTCGGCTGCTGCAGAGTTTGTGTTGCTCGGTCAGATTCCGCTCGTCTCTTCTTTAAATACAAAGTGACACACACGTGTTTTTGCTCGTGCACTGCTGCCTCCGTTCTACTGACTCCTCCACTTCGTCCACTGTGACTGAGCGGCGTCAGCGTCAACAGGACGTTTACAGCAGTGAGTGGAATAACCGAAATAAAAAGGGTTATAGCCCAAAATGTGAAAACAGGAAAATACCGCTGTGTAATCCATTTATTTCAACAAAATAACTGGAATCTAATTACCACACACTGAAACAGTAACTGTAACAGTTACGTAACACTGGTACATGTGATCCTCCCCAACACTGATAACATTAGAGTCACTGTCATGGAATAAAATCACAAACCAGTGATAAATCTTACAGTTTTACATTAAACCAGTCTCTGCCTCATTGAGATTAAAAACCACCTGAGTCAGTCTTTTCATTTTTACGTGCCACGGAGGACAGGGCTGGAGTCTGCTAAGGCCCTACTGAGGGCTGCCATACACTCTCAGATGTCCTGCCCCTTCTTCTGCAGCACGTCCCTTTATTTCTTCTCATCAAATCAATCATGTCAGTACAAAGCATAGTCAGAGAATACATAGTTTACAACATAGTGAATACATAGGTTACAACATAGTGAAGTATATCATGGCTTTGTTTTACATCTGCTGAGATAAGCCATAAGTTACGACCTGTGAACCGTCTGCAAGGAGGGAAAAGGTCATAAGAGGTCAGGCATCTGGTCTCTCAAAGCATTCCTTTTTAACAAAGAACTCTTTTAACCACATGTACATTTTTAATAACTCCATTACAAGCATTTTATTCTAACATTTTACCCCCTGTTTATAAAAATTACATCATATAAGATCAGAACATGAGCCTTCTATATCAATAACTTTAGCACATGTCGCCATAAAAATGTGTAAAATCGTACACTCGGGGATAATGTTGGCTCTTAGTCATTTTACCTGTGTTTCAGTTTGTCTATTTGTGTTCAAAGTCTAGGTCTGGGTTGTCCTTGTCAGAGTCAAAAGTTAAGGTATCTGTTAAGAGAAGTTGAAACTCCTCATTGTTTAAGGTCATTGTACTCTGAATAGACTTTTGCATTAGTGTTTTGAAGATTGGAATACAACAACATCCACACACTAGAAGCAAAAGTGCACACATTATTAAGGAGGTTAATATAGTTGCTGCCAATTTCCTGTATCGGCCAAATATATCAAACCAACTGTACCATGAATCAAAATTTCCTCCTTGATCTTTAGCTTGTGCCAATTCCTCTTTGAGGGTGGAAACTCTGTCATGTATTTCAGACCAATTTCCAGCAGAGTCTGGAATAAAGGTACAACAGTGTTCAGAGCCAAATTTAGTACAGATTCCTCCATCTGATGCAAACAGGAAATCTAGAGAGAGCTGGTGTAACATCAGCATTTCTCTCATAGCTTTGCGCTCTGGATCATCACGGAGTTGAGTAGTAATATCATCTAGTATACCAGTTATGTTTTCTAACGCCCACCATACGTCGTTCATTCTTTTTCCGAGATACGCTGTTCCGTAATTTGGCAAGAGTGTCATAAAAAACCCTCTTGTGCCACTTATCAGTGGGGTATGGGTGTTAGATTGCTTTGGTGGTGTGTATGCCCTTTTTACCTTGTTGTGGTGCGGGTTTTGGTCAGTTGAGACTAACTGGAAAACTGTCGGTTGGAGAGAAGCTAAATAACAGCCTCCACACCAGTCTGGTGGCAGGATGAGGTGAGCAGTTTTCCCACACATCCATACCGCTCCTACAGGAGCTGGAATGGCCCAGATGGGTACATTAAGTCTAGTCCAGTCGGCTGGCAGCCCAACTAAGTTTAGGTCTTTAGCTACCTGCGTCAAATTAAATGTGAATATGCCTATTGTGGGTCCAACTGTTTCACCTCTGTGAGTAAGAGGCAGTGCATACCATGGCCCCTTATAGGCTGTGGTTCTCCATCCGGGGACTGGGAGCTCTTACGACCTTGAGTGTTCCCCACCCACTGGAAACCCCTGTCACATTCTCTGGTCACTGTCAGTCCGGGGAACTCAGGCCCCTTTCTAACCTGGACACCTTTCCATATGGTCTGGTTAGTGTTGTCAGTCCACTTAGCTGGATCCCTCCAGTCTGAGGCATTTGTCAAATAACCATCACATAGAGGCAGTTTAACACTGCTCAGATCGACCAGTACCCTGTCAATGCACAAAACATGTCTTTAGCTGAAAGAGGGACAGGTGTAAACACCGGTACCTCATTGGCATGGTGAGGGATAAGGGAACAGATATAACAGTCCTTTGTGATGTTAAGGTGTTGTGCTGTTATGTTCATGAGGTTAAACCATTTATTATTTAGTATGTGATGTACTTGATGTGGATTTATCACTTCTCTACGAGTAAGTATATATCGTTTATGCATCAATACTTGGGTCAATTCTGTCTTGTCTTTTTTTGTCATTTCAGTCGTAGGATGTGTCACAGTCTCAGAGACAGTGGAGTCGTTGTATTTGGTTTGTGTGACCTGTGTACTCACTACCAAGTCAGTGTGTGTATGTTTGATATATATCAAAACATTATTGCTATGTACACCATGAATAAAATTATGACAAATAACACCTTATTTAACCATTTTAACTGGGTGTTTTGTGGTTGTTTTACTTCTCTTTCTCAGACAGTTGCTTCTCCTTGGGATGAATGGAGCTGTCATCTTTTCAGTGCCCGAGGGTCAACTTCCTCGTAAGAACACCGCTGGAGTGAACAGTTGTTTACCTACTGCTCACTCTTGTTGTGGAGTCCTGGTCTAGGAGTATTCTAGGCGTTCTCTGAAGGCCTGAGTCAGAGATGTCCTGAGTCTAGGAGGTCTTGGAGATCTCTGAAGGCCTGAGTCAGAGATGTCCTGAGTCTAGGAGGTCTAGGAGATCTCAAGGCCCCTGCGCCTGGGAGGTCTTGGAGGCTGGGCCTGGATCTGTCAGGTCCAACTGGTTCCTCAACTTACAGTGTGATTGATGAATCCAGGTGGCTTTGCCCTCGACCTTTACTGCAGTGGGTGTAGCCAAGATGACTCGGTACGGTCCCTCCCACCTTGGACTGGTCCAATTCTTCCTCTTTAGAGTCTTTATGAACACGTGGTCTCCTGGTTTTGCCGTGTTACCCTGTAGAGAAATAGTTCCTTCTGGCAGTTTATTGCTGTTTACAACATCTCTTGTTAACAGGGTTTTTCTCATATAGTCAATAAGATCTTGATCAGAGTCTGGTTGATCTATTGTCTTTAATTGTAAATCCGAATAGTATATGGTCTTCCATATAATATTTCAAATGGGCTCAACGTATGCCCTTCTGCTGGCAAAATATGCATGTTTAGTTTAACTAGTTCAATGCAATCAGGCCATGGTCTGTTGGTTTCCTTCATTGTCTTGACCAACTTGTTTTTTATTGTCCCATTCGTCCTCTCCACTAGGCCTGCTGACTGTGGGTGATATACACAGTGTCTCTTCAGATCTATGTTAAATCTCTCCCCTATCTTTGTGATGACTTCATTAACAAAATGGGTTCCGTTATCTGATCTTATAACTTTTGGAATGCCAAATGTGGGAATTATGCTCTTGCATATTGCTTTCGCCACCGTTAGTGCATCCGGTTTAGCTGTTGGGAATATTTCCACCCATTTGGAGAATGCGTCTATAATCACTAGACAATACTCTACACCTTTAGATTTCGTTAATTGAATGAAATCCATGTGTAGTGTATGGAAAGGATGTTCTGGATTAGGAAAGCTCCTCTTTAGGTCTCAGCTGTCCCTGTGCATTATTTTTAATACAGATTAGGCATTGTTTACAAAAATTTTTTGAATATGTATTAAAGCCTATTGTATTATAATGCTTTTCCACCATATCAATCATACCCCTGTTGACACATGACATAGTCCATGCGCCAATCTAGCTGCCCAATTAAATAATGATTTTGGTAGCCATGGTTTATCAGCAGGGCCTACATATAGGTTATTTTTATTGTAGCTCCTTTCCCTATCCAGGCATCTCTCTCAGATTTGGGAGCATTTTGTTGATAATTTAACAACAAATTTTCATCTTGATTCGTTATTTCTTCTGAATGTAACATCTGTGTGCTTTGTGCCACAGCTTTAGCTGCGGTATCTGCTAATCTGTTGCCTACCGAGATAGGATCTGTGTTTGATTTGTGTGCTTCACATTTGCAGATGGCTAGCCTTTTAGGTAATTTTATGGCATCTAAAAGATTTTCTAGTAGGACTTTATGTGCCACTGTTTTGCCGCTGGATGTTTTAAAACCTCTTCTGGCCCATTGTGTACAGAAGTGATGTGTTGATCCATAAGTATATTGACTATCTGTCCATATGGTCAACTCTTCATCTTTGAACAATTTACAAGCTTCCGTGACTGCTATTAATTCTGCAGCCTGTGCTGATAAGTTTGAAGGCAGTTTCATTTGTTTTAAAATTTTATCCATAGTAGTAATGGCATATCCTACTTGATTTTGGCCTATCTTGTTCTTACTTGCTGAGCCATCTACAAATACTATTGCACCTGCATTCAGTGGAGTATCTTGTAAATCAGGTCGGGGTTTGTGTATTATTTCAGTTTCTTTTATGCAATCGTGTTTCTGCCCATCCTCCGGCAGGGGGAGGAGTGTGGCAGGGTTTAACGCACTGCACCTCTCTATGGTTAAGTGTGGTTGTGATAATAGCACTGTCATGCACATTAAATGTCGTGCAGGTGACAAAAATGCCATATTCGTTTGCATTAAAAGCGCTTGATACGGTATGTGAAACCTTAAGGGTCAGCGGGTGAAACAGAACCACTTCTGCTGACTCCTGTATGGCCATTGCAGCAGCTATCACTGCCTGTACACAAGGTGGTGTGGCTCTAGCTACAGGATCTAATTGTTTTGAGTAATAGGCTACTGGTCTTAGTTTTGAACCATATTTTTGCATTAACACTGAAGTCATAAACCCATTTCGGGTATCACATGTTTGAATGAAAGGTTTTGTGTAATCAGGAAGTGCCAGTACAGTGGTAGTTGCCAATGCCTGTTTCAATTTACAGAAGGCTGTTTCTGCCTCTGCTGTCCAATGTATATGATCTGTCATTGTCATTGGAGTCTCATAAATTAGATTTTGTAAGGGTCGGACCATTTCTGCGTAATCTACAACCCATGCTCTGCAATAATTACAGAGGCCTAAAACGACATCATCTGTTTTTTGTGAGTGGTTTTGGGGCAGCTAAAATGGTTGCTTTTCTGGATTCACAGATGGTTCTGCCCTCTGAAGTGAGATTGTGGCCTAAATATTTCACTTCTTTTCTCCATAGTTGTAATTTATCACGGCTCACTTTATTGCCTGTTTGGCCTAGGTATTCAAGTAAGGCTAATGTATCTTGTTTGCATTTTTCCTGATCTGCATTCGTCACTAAGATGTCATCTACATAGACAATAATTTGGCTATCATTTTCTGGGTTAAAACCACTTAGGCAATTTGCAATGTTTTGAGAAAACACTGTGGGAGAAATAGCCAATCCTTGTGGGAGTCGAGCAAAGGTATATTTCTGGCCTTTATAAGTGAATCCAAACCAATCTTGACTCTCTTTTGCAACTGGAATGCTGAAAAAAGCGTTTGCTAAGTCTATAACTGAGAAGAATTTGCTTTCTGGGTTAATAGAATTTAATAAAGTGTGCGGATTAGGCACATTTGGTGTAGTCTGTTGCATTGCATCATTTACTGCACGTAGATCTTGAATCATTCTCCACGAAGTGGAGGGTGGAGCTTTTTTTATTGGAAAAATTGGTGTATTGCATTTAGCCTCTGGGCATGGAATTATTACACCTGCCTTTTTTAAATCTTCTATTACTGGTTCTATCCCTTTTTCTGCATCTGGCTTTAGGGGATATTGTTTAATTCTTGGCCTAAACTCAGTTTTGCCTGTGATTTTTACAGGTTGGGCACCATGCATTAGACCTACATCTGCTGGGCCTGTGCTCCACACTTTTTGTGAGATCTGTTCTAAAGCTTCATTCTCTTCTGGAGTTAGCACGAATGTTTCTGCATCTACATGTCATATTTCACAGTCTATTCCTCCCTCTGTCAAATGTGTCTGTGGTTTTGTTGTCACTCTATAATGTAGTTTTTTCCTTTTCCATCTAGTACTCAGGCTTTTTTCTACACTAGGATCTTCAGTTTCAGTCCAGTCTGTAATTGAACGTACATGTCTCATATTTATTGCATTGTCTCTCCATTCGTCATTTTTCCCTTTTGTCAGTGACACGTGTTTTGTGTATGGGGACTGCATTAGTCTAGTCACAGTTTCAGTTACATTTATGTCACAGAAGGAACACCCATCTTTGGCATAAATGTAAGGTAAGGTCACGCTTTGGGGACCTAATTTGTGCACTTCGTCATTATAGGGTTGGTCTGGTCCTGGGGTGCGTTTGTACCTAAGTGTACAATGTAATTCGTCTCTTTCTTTTCTGTCATACTCCCCTGTATCATCCCAACTGCTATAACTAAAAGTGATTTAGCAGTTAGCTGTAGATCCTTCACTGTGAGATCTAAACTCCACCAATAGTGGAGGGCCCTGTGCTCTCAACGGGGTGGACCCCTGTGTAATTCAGGGCATCTGCTTTGATTATCATTAGACGTCCCTCTGGCGTAGGAAGCAATGCTAAACCTAACATTAATATTAGATCTCTGCCTAGGAGATTATGTGGACATCTTGGTGATAATACTACTTCTAACTGTAGTCTCGGCTCTGCTGCTGTCAAACTAAACCCTATTGGGGTACTTATTTTTTGGGATTGTATATTGCCATTTGCTGAAATAATTCTTATAGTTTTATTTGAGGGCGTAAATGGCTTTGTGTCTCTCATAACAGTTCTTTCTGCACCTGTGTCTACCAAGAACAACATAGGTTGTCCATTCACATAAATCGTCATTTCTGGTTTCGTCCTATAATCTATCTCATTAAATGACAGATACATTTCTGCACTTTGGGGATCTTCTTCCTCTCCTGTGTTATTTTGAATCTGTATTTCTGTAGGCATAGGTCTTTCAGCCACGTGTATTTCTTTTTGGTTTATTACTTTCCCTCTTCTGTCTTCCTGACATTTATCCTTGTATTTCTTATCTAGTCATGCTCTACTGGGCTTCTGTCTTTGATTCTCTCTTTCATTCTCTTCCTCTCCTTCACTGCTACTATCTTCTCCTCTCAGCCTACAGTTTTTAGCAAAATGTCCTCTCTTGTGGCATATAAAACATTTGCCCTCCTCCTTATCTCTTTCCTGCTTATCATTTCTTTTGTATCTTTGTTCAGCTTTTTTATATTGTTTTTTTCTTCTTTTTTCTAAGACATACGTCTCTATTCCCGATTCAGAAATAAGCACTTTGTTTGCTTGCTGCATTTTCTTTTTCTGCACTACACCCTCAGCGTGTATTGCATATGTCATAAAATCTGTCAATGTTGCTGTAGGAAAGCCTACGCACGCCTTTTGGAGCCAGTTTTTAATTGGTTCTTTAAGTCCTCCTAATATAGCCATTTTTAGTTGTTGTTGATAAGGCCCATTAACATCTGCATTCTCTGTGATGCCACTGTTTGCTTTAAACACTTCTGTCATTCGGACCTGAAATTCCTGCACCGTTTCCCCATCTTTCTGTTTGGTGTTTTGGATTTTATTATAATCTGCTCTACGCTGAAACTGTGTACGATCCTAGCGAACACTCCATTTGCATGGTCTAGAACAGGTACTATTTCTGCCGCGGGAATCACACGCCTTCCATTTCCATGCGCTTGAGTTGGGTCAAAATCTCCTCTAACTAAAGCCCATTTATGTCCTAAATGCAACATTAGAACTCGTTGACACTCCATCGCCAAGGCCATAAGAATTGATTAGATCTTTTAAGTCTGAAATGCATGTCTCTATGTCAGCTTCAGCTCTAGTAACGCCTTCCAATGCTTTTTTATGTCTGCTACAGCCCATGGTCTGTAAACCTGTATCGTTGCCCCTGTGTGTGTGGTCTGGAAGCGAAATTAAAGGATACCCTTCAGCTATTTCTTCTTCTTTCGTGGGACAATCTATTTGAACCCATGTCTGGTCTGTGGTATATTCAACTAGACCTGGCATCTCTGTCTTACTTCTGGTACGGTTTGATATAGGAGATGGGAGCTGCCAGGGGGGTGGAGTTTTAGGAGATAGGAGCTGCCAGGGGGGTGGAGTTTTAGGAGATGGGAGCTGCCAGGGGGGTGGAGTTTTTGTATCATATGCGGGTGGAGGGCTCTGCTGGGCCTCTGGGGCAGTGGGAGGAGCCCAAAATGGGTTTTGGCTGGCTTGTTTTTTTCGTACTACTCCTATTTCTGGAAGTTTTGGATAAAGGCCCAAGGTCCTAAACTCCTCCTTCTTTTCTTTCTCACCCAATTCCTCCTTTTCTCCTTCTTCCTCACCACCCTCTGCCTGCTCTGCCTGTAGAGGGCGCTTTGCACTACTGTGCCATCATCGCCCTCCGGACGAGACACAGTTAATGCAGATATTTTTTAGGGTTCACATTTTTACGTTTTTACTTTCTGCTATCCATAGTCTAGCTGTAGTTACCTGTTTACCAGGTGTATATTTTGTCTTTCCTTTAAATTGATCATGAATTGATAAGTTCAACATTAACTGACTTAATTTAATTTCATCAAGAGTTCCATCAAAATTATATTTTACTTTCCATTTTTTTAGGAATTTGCAACTCTCTGGATAAATTCGCTTCATATATTCCGAATCTGTTTCTATTTTTACTGTTTTTTCTGCCATGTTGTACTATGTGTCTAGGTCTGCCTACTGTTGATCTTCTGGAATCTTCTCTGTGTTTTATGACAAGCTTCTACCACGATGGGCGGTCATAAACTTGGTGTTAATTCACACACCGAGAAGGACACTGGATCAATTTTCAGCACACCATCAACCTATGTCCTTAATGAGATTCAACCTTGATACACCTTAACAGTGTTCAATTTGAATCCCCATTCAACAGCTCATTCAACAGTTCATTCATACTCTATACTAGATTCATCTCTAGTTCTACATAACTTCACTCTCTAGAAGTTAAATTTCTGACCTCAGGTGTTATAACTGGCTCTGGTCGTCCGGGTCCTTCCACGAAGAGGATGCCCAACAGGGGTTGCCGTCGAGAAAAGACGGATTTCTCAGCTGAATGCTGGGTGCGCGCACACTTCCAATCTCTGTTGTTCACCCTCCAGCAGAAGCACACGGATCCGGCTCGAAGGACCATTTACTGTCATGGAATAAGATCACAAACCAGTGATAAATCTTACAGTTTTACATTAAACCAGTCTCTGCCTCATTGAGATTAAAAACCACCTGAGTCAGTCTTTTCATTTTTACGTGCCACGGAGGACAGGGCTGGAGTCTGCTAAGGCCCTACTGAGGGCTGCCATACACTCTCAGATGTCCTGCCCCTTCTTCTGCAGCACGTCCCTTTATTTCTTCTCATCAAATCAATCATGTCAGTACAAAGCATAGTCAGAGAATACATAGTTTACAACATAGTGAATACATAGGTTACAACATAGTGAAGTATATCATGGCTTTGTTTTACATCTGCTGAGATAAGCCATAAGTTACGACCTGTGAACCGTCTGCAAGGAGGGAAAAGGTCATAAGAGGTCAGGCATCTGGTCTCTCAAAGCATTCCTTTTTAACAAAGAACTCTTTTAACCACATGTACATTTTTAATAACTCCATTACAAGCATTTTATTCTAACAGTCACCGTTTATTGGAACCAGCGCTTATTTATCAGAATATACAAATATACAAATGTACAAATATACAAATGTACAAATGTACAAATGTGCAAATCTACACCTGCACCCGGCGTTTACAGGGACCCGGCTCATTTGGTGTTTCCCTCTTCCCAGTTCCATGCCATGGACAGCCTCCACGCCGCCGGGTACGACATGACCCGGGCCATCGCGTCGCTGGTGCCGCAGGGGGGGCCGGTGCTCTGCAGGGACGAGATGGAGGAGTGGAGCGCCTCCGAGGCCAATCTGTTCGAGGAGGCGCTGGAGAAGTACGGCAAGGACTTCACAGACATACAGCAGGACTTTGTGAGTGACCTTCACTGGTTCTTCTGAAATATGGGGATTTAACATTTATTTATTCAGAATTCCACCTGTTTAGTCCTGATCAGATTCAGAATATTTTGGTAAAAGTGTGGGTGTGGTAAAAGAAAAATGACGCTCCCACAGTCTGGGAAAACAAAATGATAAATATTAAAGGTATTTCTCTAAAACATACTGGAGTTTCAGCCTCACTGCAGTGATTTTAGTGATATTTAAAACAGCCCCTCAAATAAATATTCCAGTAAAAAAAGACAATAGTTTTAAGAAATGAATTTAATTTTCCACTATAAAAGAACTCCAGTAAAATAATGTCTGGTATCGGCATCAGTGCTCATATCGGCAAATACTCAAAATGTGTTATGGAAAAAAAAAATAATAATAATAAATCATTATCATGATTATTTTGGTCGATATTGAATGATTAATTTTTACAGGTTCCTACAGTGTCTTAAAAAGTCTTAAAAGCATTGAATTTATGAATTTGGAAATAAAACCTTTAAAAAGACTTGAAAAAGTCTTGAACTTTTATAACTGGGTCTTAAAATTTGTGCAGTTCGTAACTTCTCTGTATCGAATTTCTCCACAAAAGTTTAATTTGTCAAACATTATTTGGTTAAATAACGTCGCCGAAATAAAGAGCGACGGAAACAATAATTGAGAACGTGACGCAGCCGAGGGTCAAAATCCTCCGAACGCGTCGCTGAAGATCCAGAACCACAAGAAACAAACTAAACAGAAAAGTAAAATCATTAAAAATCTGCCGTTATGTTTTTTATCAATGGTTTTACGTCACTGAGCGACTCATTTCCTGCTGCGGTTCTGGGGAGTCTCTACTTTCCAGATTCTTTTGTTTGAGAAATAAACAAAAACAACTCCAAGAATTTAGTTTTTCTTTGCCAGTTGGTCTATGAAATGGGCCGTGAAATAGGTATTTAGTTTTTATGTAAATGGTCTTAAAAAGGTCTTAAAAAGACTTGAATTAACCTGAAGAAACCTGTAGGAATCCTGTTTTTAGTTACACGATGCATTTATCCAGCATTTCTCTCTCAAAAATAAACACTTTGTTATTGATTTACACAAAACTTTCAAATTGAAAATGAATATAGGCCACAAATATGCACCTTAGAGCAGTTTTGCAATGCATAAAACATAAGATGAATAAAATAAACTCTGAACATTCAATAAGAACACAGAAAAACAAATGTGTCCAAAATAGGCTAAACTAAAAAATAAACTATGTATAAATAAACTATACTTTACAGAAAACTCTGAAGAATATGAGTTTAGTGAATATATATATGACTTTAAAGATCATTTGACACGAAATCAACATCAAATTTCGATGAATTGCACAGTTTAAAATGACTCGTTTTGACTCGTTTTGGTGCACGATGTGTTTCCGACGCTCAGAAATCTAAACTTTCTTCTCTAAATGTTGTGTGGACTTGAATGGACTCGCTGAGAAACTGCTTATTTATTTTGACTTTAAGAAAAAAAAACTTTTTTATGAAGTCTGTGCATTTAATTGAATTTTGATCATGATTTCGATTTGTGTGTTAAACGATCTCCAAAATGTAATCGAGTTGAAACGATAAAGCTTAAAGTTTATTTTGGGATATTTTTATATAAATAAGTGTATTTATTTATTTTTTTAAATATAGAGATTGAAGAACAGCTGGATTTAGAGTTTATTTTGGATATATTTATGTTTTTCTCTGCCTTATTTCACATTCAAAGTATATTTTATTCTTTTTATTTTATACTTTGCAAAACTACTCTAAGGAACAGATTTGGAGCCTATTTATTTTCAGATTGAAAGTTTGTTTTGAGAGAAATGCTGAATAAATGCATCGTGTAATTAAAAAATAATCATTTGAATCACTGTGATTTCAACATTGACCAAAATAATTGTGACAATGATTTTTACCATAATTGGGCAGCCCTACATTTATATTATTTATTGGTGTTCTTGCTCTTATTTGACTCGTTTTATTGTCTTCACGAGAACTAGAGGAGTTAAAAAGAGCTTTATTTAATATTTCTACTGGATATATTTTATTTGTATTGTGCAGCACTTTGAAAATGGTTTTGTTTCTGAAATGTGCTAAAGAAATAAAGTGGATTTTATTGGTTGAAACACAAACTTTGCGATATTTCTGCCCGTTTCAGACACATGCAGGTCCACAGGAGCTCAGTCTGTGTCTGGCTCTGGTCTGCAGGTCTGTAATGATCTCACTGTGAGTTTGAATTCCAGACCAACTTTATTTATAAAGCGCTTTACAGCTGCCCAAAGTGTCGTACACAGACATAGAATAGACCAGGACAATCGCGGCTAAAGTCACAATACAACTGCTAAAAACAGAGATGAGATTCAACAACGAGAAATGGACATGTCACAAAAAGGTGCATTTTTAGGAGTGATTTAAAAACGGGTACAGACTTCGCCCGTCTAATCCCGAATGGAAACTGGTTCTATTGAAAACGCAACAGAAAACAGGCCCCACGAAGCGTTGAAACTGCGTGAATCTGGTCTGGTCGTCCACAGAGATCTCGGTTACTGTATTTTCCAGACTATAAGTCGCTCTGGAGTATAAGTCGCACCAGCCAAAAAATGCACAATGAAGAGGAAAAAAACACAAGTCGCACCGGACGATAAGTCGCATTTTTGGGTGTAAATTTATTTCATCAAGTCAGACTCTGGGAACAGACATTTGATCTTAAACTTGAGTTACAGTAATAACAGAGCAGAGAAGAACAGGCTGAACATGTGTCACATATGAACAGTTATTCACAAAACTAGAGCAGCAACAACAGAACAAGTTTACCGAACTCTCCATCTCGCTCCAAATCACTAAATCCACTGAATTCTTCATCCTCGGTGTCACTTCTGAGTAACTCCACCAGCTCCAGATAAATTCAGCTTTTAGCCACGATGAATTTTTGTGTTTTCTTCATTTCAGTTCGAGTTTCCTCCACTTTTCTCCAAACACAAGTTTCTCTAGCTCCAAACTTTTTTCTGCTGCTCGATTTCAGTTTTCAGAATCAGAATTACTTTTATTCATCCCCGAGGGGAAATTTTCTTTGTTACAGATGCAACCGACCAAGAACATGTAGATAGAAACAAGTTACAAACAAGTTACGGCTGCAGATTTCACTGTTTGCAGCAGGTCAGAGGCTCTTTCTGCAGCAGAGCGAGAAGTGACAGTGGAGCAGGAGGAAGAGACTGAGGCGTTTATATAAGTCGCAGGACCCAAACTATGACTTATAGTCCGGAAAATATGGTAGTCTGGTGTGTTTGGCTCTGGTCTAGTCCGTTGCAGATAAATCATGATTCGTCTGAGTCCAGATGCTGCTGGTGTCGCTGATGTGATCCATAAGTGTTATTTCCTATGGCCTTGTTTTTATTTGGTGGCAAGTCCACAGCCTCTGTCGATGACGGATCATGAGTTCACTTAAATGGTTTGAACGCAGGATGTTCACTGTGAGAACTTTGGTTCCTGTGGAACTGCTGCAAGAAGCGGCACCAGCCCCGTCCTGACCTCCCTGAAAACACAGGGAGAATAAGCATCTAAACTCCTCACTGAGACGGATAAAGTTTGATTCTTTTCTCTGGTGTTTCTCCTGAAGCCTCCTCACGTTTACTCCTTCATCCTGTGGTTTTCTTTGGGACAAAACTTAATATGACACGTTTAATTTCCATCTGAAAAGTGGAGGATCGAGGAGAAGGAAGCGAGAAAAGAGAAATGAGACGCGGCCAAATAATCCAAACCACTTTATTTCTGCAGCACATTTTGTAAACATCAGTTTCCAAAGTTCTGCACAGGCAAATTAATAAACAATAAAATAAACATTGTCTAATACTTTACTAAATACTAATAAAATACAACACTAACTATTAAATAAACACTGTCCCACTTTAACTGTGTTTTAATTGTTCTTAATGTGTTTATGTTGTTTAAGGCGACCTTGAGTGTCCAGAAAGGCGCCTAATAAAGAAAATGTAGTAGTATTATTATTATAAAAGACAGTAAATAATAAATTGAAAAAAATAAATAAGTGTTAAAATGCATAAAGCTAAAAATGATTGAAAAATGAATTAAAAATGAATAAATAAAATTAAATAAAAGACACAGAGGAACACACAACTCACGCAGGGTTAAAAGCCACTGTGGGTCTTAAGAATATTTTGCTTATTTTTTTCACTCTAAAACTACTACGGTACTTTGGTGTTTTCTAACAAATGTGTTTATTTGGTAATATTTTTGTTTTTGTCAAGGAATTTCACAGAATTTTGGCAAATGTCACTTCCAAACACAGGCAGTAAGTGACACATGTGATCCACAAACTGAATTAGGTTAAATTATTCTAATAAAAATAATCTTGAAGGTAAAAACCCGTCGTGTGAGTGAGAAAAGGAGAGAAAAAGAGACAAAGAAAGAGAAGTAAAGTGCAAGTATTATACAAAAACTCAAAAAGGTTGCAGATATTTCCAGCTAATCTAAAAAAAAACCCAGCCTAAATAAATAATAAATAATGACATAAAATAGTAAAATGAATTCCTGCTGAACGGAGGATGTTTTTGTGTCGTTCTTTGTGCCCTCGCCGTGAGCACCACTCTGCCCCCTGGTGGACGGACGCGGCCGGTGCAGCTCAGGTTTCCACAGACTCGACCTCGGCTCCGTTTCGGGTGGAGTTTGAGGCTCGTTTTTCATTTAAAACTTTTAGAACAGACCCGGCCTCTGCGTTCAGACGCCAGAGCGACGTTCTGAGCCACATCTGAGGGGAAAAGTGTGGAAAGAAAAGGCGTTAATGTTGTTAAAGTTGAATTGTTCATGTTTAAAAACTGTTTTTTGTTTCCCAGCTCCCGTGGAAGTCTCTCACCAGTATTATCGAGTATTATTACATGTGGAAGACGACAGACAGATACGTACAACAGGTAAGAACATATTATTATTAGAATTTTTATAATTTAAAAGGAAAAAAAAGACCTACGCACTCGAGTTCCTAAAATAATTTGACCTCAGCTGTATTTTATTAATATGTATTCTCAGATTGTCTGGATTATTTGTAATTGTGGAATGATTTCAGTCGACTCTGACACACGGGTCGGGCTCTGTGGGCAAAAGTACATGTTAATTACACTTTCTAATAATTTATTCATATTCACTGATTATTGAAAACACTTGACCTTTAAGATTTAAGTGTTTAATCACCGGTAAATGGTCGTATTTTTATACAGCGCTTTTCCACCTTCATGGCTCAAAGCGCTTTACGACAAGGAACCACTCACCCATTCATACACCCACTCATTTATTCATACACCAGTGTCCGCAGACACAGGGAGCGAGGGGGGTTAAGTGTCTTACCCAAGGACACAACAAGGCAAAGCAAGTTTATTTGTACAGCACAAAGTCATTCAAAGTGCTTTACAGAATAAGAAATGCATAAAAATCACAAATAAACAAATTAAAACATAAATAATTATCATAAAATTAAAAAGAGAGACAGACTTTTGCCTGTCTCACATGTTCAGGAAGACGGTTCGAGGTTTTAGCTGCAGAAAACTGAAACCCCGACTCCCCGTGTTTAGTCCTGAACAGAACAGAACGGCAGGATTCATCTGCGGGAGCTGGAATCACGCCCGAGTCCTGAGTCCTGCACGGGTCCATTTTTGCAGAGCCGCTCCCGCCCGTAAACCCGTGATTATGTCAAAGTTAAACCCGCACCCGCCCGAACCCGTGAACATCCCCCCGTTACCCGCCCGGGCCCGAGATAAAACACACACAGATTAGAAGCGTTCGAACTGACGCACTTTATTTCCTTCGATGCGTCTCAGCGAACAACAGCGAACAAACAGCAGTAGCAGGTCGCCGCTAATAATAATAATCATGCATTTTATTTATTTGTCCTTTCTGGACACCCAAGGTCGCCGTACAACAACAGCTACAGCGCTTTTCACAGACACATGTCCCCAAAGATGCTTTACTGTACAGACGCTTTATTATCAGAGCTTTGTTCATTCCCTCCAGACCCGATGGTCCTAAGCTCTGACCTTCTCTCACACACTTCACTTTCACACCTACAGAGCATGAACCTTCTTGCTGTGAGGCATGAGCACTAGCCACTGTGCCGCTAAGCTAAACTTTACTCCACCTGAGCCCTAAATTGCGCAATAACAACAAAACAAACGATGAATAAAACAACGAATGTCAGTTTAACACAAAATAAAAACCTTAATTTGATCTAAGGTCACTGCAGGAACAGTGTCGTCCTTAGTCCAGGGTTCAGCTGTGTTCTGTGTTCTTCACAAGTCCAGTGGAGGAAAAGTCTCTCGGGCAGCGCTGGATGCAGGATTGAGATCAGACCTCCTGACCCGCCCGTGTGGAATCACTACTCGCCCCCAAACCCGCCTGTAAAAATCCAGAACGATTAAACCCGCCCGTTTCAGCAGCTGTTTATGGGCACCGGTCCCGGCGCAGGATCTGAATCACGCTCTGACCTGTGGCCTCTGGAGTGAGATTCACACGAGGGTTGTTCCGATGGACGATCTGACATCACGATGGAGCGACACAACCGTGATGCCACCACCCTCCTGTCAGAAACACACACTGATCTTCTGTAGGCCGACTTCACCTAAAACTCTGCAGGGATTGTGCTGTAAATTAAATCTTCAATAGAAATAATCTGCAGCTGATTTAAGAATCAGAATCACTTTTATTCATCCCCGAGGAGAAATTTTCTTCGTTACAGATGCAACCGACCAAGAACATGTAGTTAGAATCAAGTTTTCAAAAATAAGATCAGATAAATACAATAAGATAAAAATAGTCCATCCATCTTCTCCCGCTTAATCCAGCTGGGTCGCGGGGGCAGTTTGCTGCCCAATCCTCATAGCCCCTGACCCCCTATGAACCCCTCTGCAGGTGGTGAGCCCACAGGAGGGTGGACATGGGCGTGGTCATGGTCCTTGATGTTAGTTCATAGGGGTGCTGCATGTTTTGAGTTGATGGGGGAAACCGGAGTACAGACACGGGGAGAACATGCAAACTCCACACAGAAAGGCCCGGGCGACCCGGAGATCGAACCCGCAACCTTCTTGCTATGAGGCCTGAGTGTTGCCACTCAGCCACCGTGCCGCCGATAAAAATAGTTCCCTCTCAAAACTGATTTACATCAAGCTTCATATTTACATCTGCACACATGTGTGAGCAGGAATAGGATGTTACAGTAGTTTGTGATTTAAAGTGCAGAGTTCAACAGTTTGATGGCGACAGGCAGATTTCCTGTGTCTCAGTGGAGCAGCAGCGTCTGTGGCTGAAACAGCAGCGTCTGTGGCTGAAACAGCAGCGTCTGTGGCTGAAACAGCAGCGTCTGTGGCTGAAACAGCTCCTCTGATTGGCCAGCGCCTTGTGGAGGGGGCGGGAGGGAGAGTCCAGAATAGTCCTGATTTTGTCCAACATTCTCCTGTCCAACACCACAGAGTCCAGCTCCTCCCCACATGTCCAGCTCCTCCCCACATGTCCAGCTCCTCCCCACATGTCCAGCTCCTCCCCACATGTCCAGCTCTTTCCCACATGTCCAGCTCCTCCCCACATGTCCAGCTCTTTCCCACATGTCCAGCTCCTCCCCACATGTCCAGCCTTCCTGATCTTCTCGAGTCTGTTCGTGTCCCTCAGGCTCAGATGCTGCTCCAGCAGACACACACATGATGCACTGGCCTCCATAGACTCGTAGAACAAGAAGCTGCAGAGTCTCCATCGCTTCAGTTCTTCAGCAGCGCAGGAGCTCAGGCGTCACGACTGCGCTCGTGTTTAACATGTTCCACACGTTCTACATGTGTCCAAACAAACCGCAGAGTCTCTCACCGCTAAAACAGAAGAGCTGAAGAAACAACTGCAGCGAGAACCTTAGATCCACCTGAAAACTTCCCGTCTCCAGAGCGACGTTTACAGAGTCTCAAAGCCGAAGTGCGTCAGAATAAATCCACATCAGTCACAGCTGCAGGGTCCGCGTCAAATTTAAACCGAACAGAGAAAATGAACCAAAACTCTGCGAAAACGCTCCTCTTTGGTGAATATATTGAGTCTGGAGCGTGTGTGCGTAAAGGTGGATCCAAAGAGTCTGTGTAAAGCTCTTCATAATTCTCCTCCAGCCAGGAAACCGCAGAGTAAAAGTGTAAAGTTCTTCATCAAAATTCTCTCCATGTGCTGCCTTTGAAATAAAGTGCCCGATACGAGGAGCAGAAGTGACTGACTCATCCCAGTAGACTGTGGATTATGCTGTTGTGTGTTTTGTGCGTCTGTCTTCACCTTTGTGTCTTTTCTGTGTTTCAGAAGCGGTTAAAAGCCGCAGAAGCAGAGAGCAAACTGAAGCAGGTCTACATCCCAAATTAGTGAGTATCACACTGATCTTTATGTAAACCTCACACAGGCCGGCGGTTATAGGAGCGAATTTGGTATTTATTTATGCACAAAATAGTGAAATAAAAACCCCAGGATCATGTAGAGCAGGTTTATACGAACATTTTAAGAGCAAAGTGACGCAGCAGCAGCAGGTCCAGAGAGGAGCTGCAGTATTCAAATGTAAAGTGACCTGGAGCCGGAAGTGTCCCTCTGTTCACTTCCTGTTTGGCTCTGTTCATTTCTATAAACAGTCTGTGGTTCATCATTGATCTGCTGTAACATGGATCAGTTTCACTCTGTAGTAACATCACTAATCTGTCCTACAAAAACAAAATACACACCAGAGAGTGAGAAAAATGACTTCAGAGTTTGGTGGTTTCTCGTATAGTTTTGGATGTTACGGTTTTCATAGCCTCTTATTTTCTCCTTAAAATAATCAAACTGTCTCATGATATTTATTCACATGATAAAGGAGGTTTCAAATGCCCCAAAATGACATGAACTCATTTTTGACCAAACATGATGTTCCGGCGTTCTGCGTTTGTAGAGCAGAATTGTTCATGTTAATAAAAGCATGAACACAGACTGAAAGTCCCTGTGAAGGTTATTTCACTAAAGCAGTTAGGATCATGTATTTATACATGTTATATTTAAGATTCGGCTGAAGAATCGACCTGTTCTTTCCCAGTTTGTCCATTTTTAGGTTTATCCATCCATCCATCTTCTCCCTCTTAATCCGCAGTTTGCTGCCCAATCCTCATAGCACCTGACCCCCCCTATGAACCCCTCTGCAGGTGGAGCCCACAGGAGGGTGGACAACATGGTCCTTGATGTTAGTTCAGGTGCTGCATGTTTTGAGTTGATGGGGGAAACCGGAGCACCCAGAGGAAACCCATCCAGACACGGGGAGAACATGCAAACTCCACACAGAAAGGATCGAACCTGCAACCTTCTTGCTGTGAGGCCTGAGTGTTGCCACTCAGCCACCGTGCCGCCCTTTTTATTATTATTTTTTTTCCACGATGCTCAGAGGAGCAGAGTTCCTCTGAAAACTGTTCAAACTCTATAAACTCACGGCTCCTCAGGGTTTAATGCTCTGTTCATGTGTAAAATATCAGTTCTTTCTGTGTTTTAAATGAAGATAGTTTCTACATTTTACTCACAGTTGAGCTTCTGTTTACCCGTTTCTGTGGAGATGTCAGGGCTGCAGAGAGAATAAAAAGCTGTTTTCAGTGTGTGATTTTAGGTTTATAATTTCACTTATTTTCTGGTTGAAAATCCTGACGTTACTTTAGGGAATTCTGTAACTGTTGCTTAGCAACAGTCCTGTACACGGGGTCAAAACTCATCGAATCTGCTCAGCGAAATACAGAAATAAAAATACATTTTGTTCTTTGTGCAAATTGTGCCGAACATTTGGACAGAATTGTCCCAGTGCCATGTTTGTTTAGAACGTTCCACTTCCTGTGATTTTCAGCACATTTTCAGCTTCTGTAAATGAAAGAAACAAAACTGTGTTTTACTTGAAGCTGTTTTCAGTGTGTGATTCATGTTTTTCTGTGTTTCAGTAACAAACCGAACCCAAACCAGCTCAGTAACAGTGTGAAGCCCCTGGTGAACGGAGCCGCCTCGGCCCCTCCTCAGACTCCAGGACTGGGCCGGGCCTGTGAGAGCTGCTACAGTGAGTACTGAAGTACTGCAAATATACTGCAAATGTACCGAGTACTAAAGTACTGCAAATGTACTGAGTACTAAAGTACTGCAAATGTACTGCAAATATACTGCAAATATACCGAGTACTAAAGTACTGCAAATGTACTGAGTACTAAAGTACTGCAAATGTACTGCAAATATACTGCAAATATACCGAGTACTAAAGTACTGCAAATGTACTGCAATACTGCAAATGTACTGCGTACTAAAGTACTGCAAATGTACTGCAATACTGCAAATGTACTGCGTACTAAAGTACTGCAAATGTACTGCAATACTGCAAATGTACTGCAAATATACTGCAATACTGCAAATGTACTTCAAATATACTGCAAATGTACTGAGTACTAAAGTACTGCAAATGTACTGCAATACTGCAAATGTACTGCAAATATACTGCAAATGTACTGAGTACTGAAGTACTGCAAATGTACTAAAGTACTGCAAATGTACTGCAAATATACTGAGTACTAAAGTACTGCAAATGTACTGCAAATGTACTGAGTACTAAAGTACTGCAAATATACTGCAAATGTACTGAGTACTAAAGTACTGCAGATGTACTGCAAATATACTGAGTACTAAAGTACTGCAAATGTACTGAGTACTAAAGTACTGCGAATGTACTGCAATACTGCAAATGTACTGCAAATATACTGCAATACTGCAAATGTACTGCAAATATACTGCAATACTGCAAATGTACTTCAAATATACTGCAAATGTACTGAGTACTAAAGTACTGCAAATGTACTGCAATACTGCAAATGTACTGCAAATGTACTGCAAATATACTGCAAATATACTGAGTACTAAAGTACTGCAAATGTACTGCAATACTGCAAATGTACTGCGTACTAAAGTACTGCAAATGTACTGCAATACTGCAAATGTACTGCAAATATACTGCAATACTGCAAATGTACTGCAAATATACTGCAATACTGCAAATGTACTTCAAATATACTGCAAATGTACTGAGTACTAAAGTACTTCAAATGTACTGCAATACTGCAAATGTACTGCAAATGTACTGAGTACTGAAGTACTGCAAATGTACTAAAGTACTGCAAATGTACTGCAAATGTACTGCAAATGTACTGCAAATATACTGCAAATATACTGAGTACTAAAGTACTGCAAATGTACTGCAAATATACTGCAAATGTACTGAGTACTAAAGTACTGCAGATGTACTGCAAATATACTGAGTACTAAAGTACTGCAGATGTACTGCAAATGTACTGCAAATGTACTGAGTACTAAAGTACTGCAAATGTACTGAGTACTAAAGTACTGCAAATGTACTGAGTACTAAAGTACTGCAAATGTACTGCAATACTGCAAATGTACTGCAAATATACTGCAATACTGCAAATGTACTGCAAATATACTGCAATACTGCAAATGTACTTCAAATATACTGCAAATGTACTGAGTACTAAAGTACTGCAAATGTACTGCAATACTGCAAATGTACTGCAAATGTACTGCAAATATACTGCAAATGTACTGAGTACTGAAGTACTGCAAATGTACTAAAGTACTGCAGATGTACTGCAAATGTACTGCAAATGTACTGAGTACTAAAGTACTGCAAATGTACTGAGTACTAAAGTACTGCAAATGTACTGCACACTGCAAATGTACTGCAAATATACTGCAATACTGCAAATGTACTGCAAATATACTGCAATACTGCAAATGGAATGCTAATATACTGCATATGTACTGAGTTCTAATGTACTGCAAATATACTGCAAATGTACTGAGTACTAAAGCACTGCAAATGTACTGAGTACCTAGTACTGCAAATGTACTGAGTACTAAAGTACTGCAAATGTACTGCAATACTGCAAATGTACTGCAAATATACTGCAATACTGCAAATGTACTTCAAATATACTGCAAATGTATTGAGTACTAAAGTACTGCAAATGTACTGCAAATGTACTGCAAATGTACTGCAAATGTACTGCAAATATACTGCAAATGTACTGAGTACTGAAGTACTGCAAATGTACTAAAGTACTGCAAATGTACTGCAAATATACTGCAAATGTACTGAGTACTAAAGTACTGCAAATGTACTGCAAATATACTGCAAATGTACTGAGTACTAAAGTACTGCATATATACTGCAATACTGCAAATGTACTGCAAATATACTGCAATACTGCAAATGTACTGCAAATATACTGCAATACTGCAAATGTACTTCAAATATACTGCAAATGTACTGAGTACTAAAGTACTTCAAATGTACTGCAATACTGCAAATGTACTGCAAATGTACTGAGTACTGAAGTACTGCAAATGTACTAAAGTACTGCAAATGTACTGCAAATGTACTGCAAATGTACTGCAAATATACTGCAAATATACTGAGTACTAAAGTACTGCAAATGTACTGCAAATATACTGCAAATGTACTGAGTACTAAAGTACTGCAGATGTACTGCAAATATACTGAGTACTAAAGTACTGCAGATGTACTGCAAATGTACTGCAAATGTACTGAGTACTAAAGTACTGCAAATGTACTGAGTACTAAAGTACTGCAAATGTACTGCAATACTGCAAATGTACTGCAAATATACCGCAATACCGCAAATGTACCGCAAATATACCGCAATACCGCAAATGTACTCAAATATACTGCAAATGTACCGAGTACCAAAGCACTGCAAATGTACCGCAATACCGCAAATGTACTGCAAAATGTACCGCAACATATATGCAACGTAATTGAGTACTGAAGTACCTGCAATGTACTAAAGTACCGCAGATGTACTGCATATGTACTGCAAATGTACTGAGTACTAAAGTACTGCAAATGTACTGAGTACCAAAGTACTGCAAATGTACTGCAATACTGCAAATGTACTGCAAATATACTGCAATACCGCAAATGTACTGCAAATATACTGCAATACTGCAAATGTACTGCAAATATACTGCAAATGTACTGAGTACTGAAGTACCGCAAATATACTGCAAATGTACTGAGTACTAAAGTACTGCAAATGTACTGAGTACTAAAGTACTGCAAATGTACTGATTATTAAAGTACTGCAAATGTACTGAGTACTAAAGTACTGCAAATGTACTGCAATACTGCAAACGTACTGCAAATATACTGCAATACTGCAATGTACTTCAAATATACTGCAAATGTATTGAGTACTCAGCACTGCAAATGTACTGCAAATGTACTGCAAATGTACTGCAAATATACTGCAAATGTACTGAGTACTGAAGTACTGCAAACGTACTAAAGTACTGCAAATGTACTGCAAATATACTGCAAATGTACTGAGTACCAAAGCACTGCAAATGTACTGCAAATATACTGCAAATGTACTGAGTACTAAAGTACTGCATATATACTGCAAATGTACTGAGTACTAAAGTACTGCAGATGTACTGCAGATGTACTGCAAATGTACTGCAAATGTACTGAGTACTAAAGTACTGCAAATGTACTGAGTACTAAAGTACTGCAAATGTACTGAGTACTAAAGTACTGCAAATGTACTGCAATACTGCAAATGTACTGCAAATATACTGCAATACTGCAAATGTACTGCAAATATACTGCAATACTGCAAATGTACTTCAAATATACTGCAAATGTACTGAGTACTAAAGTACTGCAAATGTACTGCAATACTGCAAATATACTGCAAATGTACTGCAAATATACTGCAAATGTACTGAGTACTGAAGTACTGCAAATGTACTAAAGTACTGCAGATGTCCTGCAAATGTACTGCAAATGTACTGAGTACTAAAGTACTGCAAATGTACTGAGTACTAAAGTACTGCAAATGTACTGCAATACTGCAAATGTACTGCAAATATACTGCAATACTGCAAATGTACTGCAAATATACTGCAATACTGCAAATGTACTGCAAATATACTGCAAATGTACTGAGTACTAAAGTACTGCAAATATACTGCAAATGTACTGAGTACTAAAGTACTGCAAATGTACTGAGTACTAAAGTACTGCAAATGTACTGAGTACTAAAGTACTGCAAATGTACTGCAATACTGCAAATGTACTGCAAATATACTGCAATACTGCAAATGTACTTCAAATATACTGCAAATGTATTGAGTACTAAAGTACTGCAAATGTACTGCAAATGTACTGCAAATGTACTGCAAATGTACTGCAAATATACTGCAAATGTACTGAGTACTGAAGTACTGCAAATGTACTAAAGTACTGCAAATGTACTGCAAATATACTGCAAATGTACTGAGTACTAAAGTACTGCAAATGTACTGCAAATATACTGCAAATGTACTGAGTACTAAAGTACTGCATATATACTGCAATACTGCAAATGTACTGCAAATATACTGCAATACTGCAAATGTACTGCAAATATACTGCAATACTGCAAATGTACTTCAAATATACTGCAAATGTACTGAGTACTAAAGTACTTCAAATGTACTGCAATACTGCAAATGTACTGCAAATGTACTGAGTACTGAAGTACTGCAAATGTACTAAAGTACTGCAAATGTACTGCAAATGTACTGCAAATGTACTGCAAATATACTGCAAATATACTGAGTACTAAAGTACTGCAAATGTACTGCAAATATACTGCAAATGTACTGAGTACTAAAGTACTGCAGATGTACTGCAAATATACTGAGTACTAAAGTACTGCAGATGTACTGCAAATGTACTGCAAATGTACTGAGTACTAAAGTACTGCAAATGTACTGAGTACTAAAGTACTGCAAATGTACTGCAATACTGCAAATGTACTGCAAATATACTGCAATACTGCAAATGTACTGCAAATATACTGCAATACTGCAAATGTACTTCAAATATACTGCAAATGTACTGAGTACTAAAGTACTGCAAATGTACTGCAATACTGCAAATGTACTGCAAATATACTGCAAATGTACTGAGTACTGAAGTACTGCAAATGTACTAAAGTACTGCAGATGTACTGCAAATGTACTGCAAATGTACTGAGTACTAAAGTACTGCAAATGTACTGAGTACTAAAGTACTGCAAATGTACTGCAATACTGCAAATGTACTGCAAATATACTGCAATACTGCAAATGTACTGCAAATATACTGCAATACTGCAAATGTACTGCAAATATACTGCAAATGTACTGAGTACTAAAGTACTGCAAATATACTGCAAATGTACTGAGTACTAAAGTACTGCAAATGTACTGAGTACTAAAGTACTGCAAATGTACTGAGTATTAAAGTACTGCAAATGTACTGAGTACTAAAGTACTGCAAATGTACTGCAATACTGCAAATGTACTGCAAATATACTGCAATACTGCAAATGTACTTCAAATATACTGCAAATGTATTGAGTACTAAAGTACTGCAAATGTACTGCAAATGTACTGCAAATGTACTGCAAATATACTGCAAATGTACTGAGTACTGAAGTACTGCAAATGTACTAAAGTACTGCAAATGTACTGCAAATATACTGCAAATGTACTGAGTACTAAAGTACTGCAAATGTACTGCAAATATACTGCAAATGTACTGAGTACTAAAGTACTGCATATATACTGCAAATGTACTGAGTACTAAAGTACTGCAGATGTACTGCAGATGTACTGCAAATGTACTGCAAATGTACTGAGTACTAAAGTACTGCAAATGTACTGAGTACTAAAGTACTGCAAATGTACTGAGTACTAAAGTACTGCAAATATACTGCAATACTGCAAATGTACTGCAAATATACTGCAATACTGCAAATGTACTGCAAATATACTGCAATACTGCAAATGTACTGAGTACTAAAGTACTGCAAATGTACTGCAATACTGCAAATGTACTGCAAATGTACTACAAATATACTGCAAATGTACTGAGTACTGAAGTACTGCAAATGTACTAAAGTACTGCAAATGTACTGCAAATGTACTGCAAATGTACTGAGTACTAAAGTACTGCAAATGTACTCCAAATATACTGCAAATGTACTGAGTACTAAAGTACTGCAAATGTACTGCAAATATACTGCAAATGTACTGAGTACTAAAGTACTGCATATGTACTGCAAATATACTGAGTACTAAAGTACTGCAGATGTACTACAAATGTACTGCAAATGTACTGAGTACTAAAGTACTGCAAATGTACTGAGTACTAAAGTACTGCAAATGTACTGCAAATATACTGCAAATATACTGCAAATGTACTGAGTACTAAAGTACTGCAAATGTACTGCAAATGTACTGAGTACTAAAGTACTGCAAATGTACTGCAAATGTACTGAGTACTAAAGTACTGCAAATGTACTGCAAATGTACTGAGTACTAAAGTACTGCAAATATACTGCAAATGTACTGAGTACTAAAGTACTGCAAATGTACTGCAATACTGCAAATATACTGCAATACTGCAAATATACTGAGTACTAAAATACTGCAAATATACTGCAAATATACTGCAATACTGCAAATATACTGAGTACTAAAATACTGCAAATATACTGCAAATATACTGCAATACTGCAAATATACTGAGTACTAAAGTACTGCAAATATACTGCAAATATACTGCAATACTGCAAATATACTGAGTACTAAAGTACTGCAAATATACTGCAATACTGCAAATATACTGAGTACTAAAATACTGCAGATGTACTGCAAATATACTGAGTACTGCAATACTGTAAATATACTGAGTGCCGCAGTACTGCAAATATACTAATACTGCAAATATACTGAGTACTAAAATACTGCAATACTGTATGTAATACTGTAAATATACTGAGGACTGCAGTACTGCAATACTGTATGCAATACAGCAAATATACTACAATACTGCAATTATACTGAGTACTGTAGTACTGTAAATATACTAAGTACTGTAATACTGTAAATATACTAAGTACTGTAAATATACTAAGTACTGTAGTACTGTAAATATACTAAGTACTGTAATACTGTAAATATACTAAGTACTGTAAATATACTAAGTACTGTAGTACTGTAAATATACTAAGTACTGTAATACTGTAAATATACTAAGTACTGTAGTACTGTAAATATACTAAGTACTGTAATACTGTAAATATACTAAGTACTGTAGTACTGTAAATATACTAAGTACTGTAGTACTGTAAATATACTAAGTACTGTAGTACTGTAAATATACTAAGTACTGTAAATATACTCACCACAGCGCCTAATGTAATATACATCACTTACATAATGTGCTCTGAATAATTTAGACTCCACGATGCTCAGAGGAGCAGAGTTCAAACTCACGGCTCCTCAGGGTTTAATGCTCTGTTCATGTGTAAAATATCAGTTCTTTCTGTGTTTTAAATGAAGATAGTTTCTACATTTTACTCACAGTTGAGCTTCTTTTTACCTGTTTCTGTGGAGATGTCAGGGCTGCAGAGAGAATAAAAATTATTTTGATAGAAAACAAAACAGTAGGATATCTTAGCTGTTTGTAAGCTGTAGGTAGCTACTTTGTTTATTTATTTAACCTATCAGCATTTTACTTAACACCTAAAGCACATGAAGTATTAAAACACCATTATTGCTCTGTGGACAGTTCACCCCATGTTACCGTCTCACACCAAACCTGTTTATCACCTTTGTACCGCTGCAGTTAATATTGTGACTAAATAAATCCGTCTAACTTTAGCCCTTCTTTCTCACGTCTAACATAAGCCTGTTGTTCGCAGCGAGCAGTTCCTTCCAGTGGTACTCGTGGGGCCCTCCCAACATGCAGTGTCGTCTGTGCGCCTCCTGCTGGACGTACTGGAAAAAGTACGGCGGCCTGAAGATGCCCACGAGGCTGGACGGAGAGCGGCCCGGGCCCAACCGCTCCAGCTCGGTACGACGAGGAGGGTTTAACGCAAACTTTATCACTCCACGAGGGAAATCTGTGACGCAGGAGCTCAAACACCACAATATTTTAGAGTAACAAAGAGAAATTCTGCAGATCTGTGAGAGTTTTGTGGCTCCTGCACAGTTTGGGCAAGAACTCCTACTCCAGTTCACTGTCGACATTTCTCTGTGGTTCACTCTGGCCTCATCAAACTAGTACAGAACATTTTCTCCTTTAACAGTTTCCTCGGTCACTCGTTTGATTTTGTTTTGGGCAGCTTGTTCAGAGGCTGTTTATTTAAACCTCAGGCCTGTTCAAGTCAGGCCTGAATAGTCAGTACTAACCTGCAGTGTTGAGTGTTCAAGTTACTGAACTGGTGGTAAATAAACTTAAAAGTGAAAAAAATACAGAAGGTAAACTACCAAATAGTCGCTGGAGGGTTTATTTGTTTCAGTCACTTCACAGACCAGGAGTTTATTTGAGACCAGGCGGTGATTTGGGGCAATTAATTCCTTCCTCACAAAAATCTCGCTGGGAAAATCTGGAGTTCAAATTCTTTTACCCAGTGTGACGATAATTCAGGCGACTTTCTGCACAGACGTAGGCGAGTTCACCTGAAACGTTCCGTCAGAATCTCTCCGGAGCGTTTCAGGAGAGTTTCCCACATGTGAAAGCGACTCCTGAATCACAGAAAGTCGCTCAAACCCTCCACAACACGCAGACGTTTCTTTATCCAAACAGACGACAGACGCAGCGAGTGTGGAGCAGCAGAGCGAGAACGTTCATCCACCGCATCAGGAGGAGCAGCTGTGCTTTTCAGCGCTTATAGTTTATGCAAATGAGCCGTGTGGTTTTAGGTTTGGTTTGTGTAGAGACGACGCAGCATCAGTGCTGCTCCTGTCGCTGCAGCTCCACTTCTGTCTTCAGCACCGACATTAGACTCACCAACGCTTATTTATCAGAATATACAAATATACAAATATACACCTGCACCCGGCGTTTAAAGGGACCCGGCGACTATTTAGTATTTTACGGTAAATATTGAACAGTTTTTTCTTGTCTTGGACCTGGCAAACATTTTGTATCATTCGGTGCAAAGCAAGAAAACTGATCTGACGAAGGCTTTTTGCCGAAACGTAATTTAAATATTAAAAAAAAAAAGCTTTTGGAAATCAGCCGTCTGAGTTTGCTACCGTAAAATACCAAATCAGAGCTGGACTTCTTTAAACTCCGGGTGCAGGTGTATATTTGTACATTTATATATTTGTACATTTGTACATTTGTTTATTCTGATAAATAAGCATCAGTTCCAAATAAACGGTGAGTCTAATGTCTGTGCTGAAGACAGAAGTTGAGCTGCAGTTGAGGAGCAGGACTGATGCTCCTGTCGTCTCTACACAAACCAAACCTAAAACCACACGGCTCATTTGCATAAACTATAAGCGCTGAAAAGCACAGCTGCTCCTCCTGACGCGGTGGATGAACGTTCTCGCTCTGCTGCTCCACACTCGCTGCGTCTGTCGTCTGTTTGGATAAAGAAACGTCTGCGCATTGTGGAGGGTTTGAGCGACTTTCTGTGATTCAGGAGTCGCTTTCACATGTGGGAAACTCTCCTGAAACGCTCCGGAGAGATTCTGACGGAACGTTTCAGGTGAACTCGCCTACGTCTGTGCAGAAAGTCGCCTGAATTATCGTCACAATGGGTAAAAGAATTTGAGTTTTCCCAGATTTTTGTGAGGAAGAAATTAATCGCCCCAAATCACCGCCTGATCTCAAATAAACGCCGGGTCTGTGAAGTGACTGAAACAAATAAACGTCCCGGCGACTATTTCAAATCAAACTTTATTTATAGACAGGGGTGCACATAACTTTTTCAGTGAGTTACTCAGGTGAGTACCAGGAGATGGAGTTTGGTACTCACTCATTATGTAGCGAGGTCTTAAAAAGTGGACAGTTCTTCTCGGCTAGCTTGTTTATTAGCAATGGCTTGCACCACATTCGTATGCTCTTTGCTCTTTTCGTGCTTCTCAAATAAAGGATGGTTGAAATTCTTTGAACCTTTATAAAACGCACCTGTTTTATCTGCTAGGTGTGGATGTGAGCGGCAAAGCTTACACCACATTTCAGTGTGTTCATCGTTAGCTTCAAGCCACTACACATCTTGAAGCCACTTTTCCGAAAAAAGTCTTTTCTTCGGCTCTGGCTCCGGTTGGTGTTTCTTTGTAGGCGGGGAAACGCCAAAGAAGCTGCTTAATGTCTGTTGTTTTTTAGACATCTTTGACAGTAGTTGGACTTGGACATGTGTAAGATTGATATGACACGATCGGTCAAGTCAAGTGGGCTACGCAAAGGCGCTCAGTAACTGAAGTGGCATTACGCATTCGTTATTTTTTGCTGCGCATGCGTACCAGCGTACCAGTTATGTGCACCCCTGTTTATAGAGCGTCTTTCATACAAAAAGTGCAACACAAAGCGCTTTACGGTGATTAAAAAACAAACAATCCCACATAAAGTTAAACTAAACAAGTGAGTCTAACTGTGACATAACCATCTTTATTTACTACGAACAGAAACAGGAAACCGTGAGAATTATTGGGTATTTTACGGTACATAAAAACATTCTAATAAAATATAAAAATAGTTTGACCATTAAAAAAAGCATCTTAAGTCAAAGTCCACATTAAACTTCTCCTGCCTCAGACTCCAGAGTCTCTAGGACTGTTTTTCCCGGACACCATCGGTTCAGAGGCGTCCCCACAGCGGAAGAACATAAACTGATCCGTGTTTCTGTGTTTCCTGTTTCCTCAGAGCCCTCACGGCCTCCCCCTCAGACACAGATGAAGAACATAAACTGATCCGTGTTTCTGTGTTTGTGTTTCCTGTTTCCTCAGAGCCCTCACGGCCTCCCCCTCAGACACAGCGGAAGTCCAAAGTTTGCGGTGAAAACTCGGCAGGCGTTTTACCTCCAGACGAGCGCCGTGACCCGTGTGGCCCGGAGACTCTGTCAGGACCTGATCAGGCCCCGGCTCCTCGCGCGCCACCCGTACCTGCCCGTCAACGCCGCCGCCGTCAAGGCCGAATGTGAGGGGCTCTTCACTCTGCTCCTGCTGCTGCTGCTGCTCCTCCTCTGCTCCTGCTGCTCCTCTCTCTTCCTCTATCCTCTCTTTCTATTCTTTCTACTCTTTCTCCTCTATCCTCTCTCTTCCTCTTTCTTCTCTTTCTCCTCTTTCCTCTCTCTTCCTCTTTCTTCTCTTTCTCCTCTATCCTCTCTCTTCCTCTTTCTTCTCTTTCTCCTCTTTCCTCTCTCTTCCTCTTTCTTCTCTTTCTCCTCTTTCTCCTCTATCCTCTCTTTCTATTCTTTCTACTCTTTCTCCTCTTTCCTCTCTCTTCCTCTCTCTTCTCTTTCTCCTCTATCCTCTCTCTTCCTCTTTCTTCTCTTTCTCCTCTTTCCTCTCTCTTCCTCTTTCTTCTCTTTCTCCTCTTTCTCCTCTGTCCTCTCTTTCTCCTCTTTCTATTCTTTCTTCTCTTTCTCCTCTATCTTCTCTTTCTCCTCTATCTCTTCCTCTTTCTTCTCTTTCTCCTCTTTCTCCTCTATCCTCTCTTTCTCCTCTTTCTATTCTTTCTTCTCTTTCTCCTCTATCTTCTCTTTCTCCTCTATCCTCTCTTCCTCTTTCTTCTCTTTCTCCTCTTTCTCCTCTATCTTCTCTTTCTCCTCTTTCTCCTCTATCCTCTCTTTCTCCTCTTTCTATTCTTTCTTCTCTTTCTCCTCTATCTTCTCTTTCTCCTCTATCCTCTCTTCCTCTTTCTTCTCTTTCTCCTCTTTCTCCTCCTCTGTCTACCATCTCTCTCTGTTCCCTCAGCTCCTCCACTTCTCCTCTCTCTCACTCCTCTCTTCTCTTTCCCCTCATCTCTCTATCCTCCTTGTCTCTCCTCCTCCTCCTCCCCCACTCCCACAGTCCTTCACTTCACATTCCCACAGAAGAGGAGGTTTAAACACTCGTTTCATTCTCATCCTGTCTTTCCTGTGGGCAGGTGCACTACGGTTGCCAGAGAAGCTCAAAAAGCCTTCGCTGAAACCTGTGGAACGCAAACCACTCGAGTCTGTGGTTCGGTATTTAGGTACGACTTTACACCGAGTCTGGATCCACATGGTTCTGATTTACACTATAGTATTTTATAGTGAAATAATGTAATGAAGGACCTTTTGAATCAGTTTGAGTTTAGTTTTTCTCTGTAATCCCTCAGTCGTCCGGGTCAGATCCATCGCAAAAGAGAAATTCTGTAACTGGACAAGAGTTTATTTTGATCGATTCACAGCTCATCCAGGCTGCTCCCTCAGTTCTGGACAGACTCTGGTGGACACGGCCTCATTTCTTCATAAAATAATCCACACACACAGACGAGAGAGCAGCACGGGACCTCAGTCTGCTGTACAGCTCCGTCTTACAGGGCCACTAAACCCCAAAATCACTTTTTTTCTACTCATTCTCTGTGTAAATGTGACTAAAATAGAAGTGTGGACCTCTCTCTGGACTTATTTTTTGGCATTTTAGTGCGTTTATGGGTCAAAATCGTGTCTGTAACGGCCTCTTTAGGATCAACTACGGTCAGAACGTTTCCGGGTTGGACTCGCGGCCCCAGTGAGTCAGACGCAGGTTATGACGTGACGAGCGAAGCCACTGGCGTCTGCGGCCCGACCTGGCACCTCCACGTCCCGCCGGGTCTAGAGAAAAGGGAAACGCCGTGATCCAAGCACGAATGTTCGCTCTAACTTCTTAGGTTCTTTTTTAAGACAGTGTAGTCGGGTGCATTTACCTTGCTGACATGTTTCGGCTGCTGCATCTTCAGAACCGTCCCCGGTGTTGGTGCTGACGTGTCGTACATCAGCTGTTATGGTCAGTCTTAAAAAAGAACCTAAGAAGTTAAAATACTAAGAAAGCATACAGAATATTTTTGGCGTAATTGTTCTCTGTTTTAAAGTCTGGAGTGACTGAAGCGCTTCATGTTGGATTGTTGTGGACCTGCGTGAAGTCGCCCATCAAACTCAAACCTACACAAACTGTGTCAGTCGTTTGTGCTGCAAAAAGTTTCGCTTGTGCGATTCTGGTTCTTCAGATATTTGCAGTTTTGTTTTCGGTCGATGACGTCGTCCAGAACCTCAGAATGTGAAACAGCCTCAAAACAGGAAGAAAATTATAGAAAACGTTTGTATTTGGTTTGTGCTGTTTTGTGCTGTGACAATTTCATTTGTGTGAGTTTATTTCTAAAATTATTCATTATTATTTCTGTGGTAATTATAGGACGTCATTTCTGCTCAGCTGACGGCGACAAACTCCACAAAACTAGTGAAGAGAAACGACCTGAGGCTGTGGAAAAGTCTGTTATTATTATAAAATATGAATCAAAAGCAAATGACTGAAGACTGATACTGACTTAAAACTGTGAACCAGAGCTGTCGGTGTGTTAGTTTCAGAGGAGTTTCAGCGTAGTCGACTGAACTAAACACTGAACAGCTTCCACAGTGTTTTCAGTCTCGTCTTAAGACCCACTTTTATTCCCTGGTCCTCTGTTTTTGCTTATTTTTATGTTGTTTTGTTTAACCTTTTTATTTTTTATTGGTATTCTCCCTCTTATTTGATTTAATTGTTTAGTTAGTTTACTCGTTTTATTGTCTTCACGAGGACTATTTGAGTTAAATAGAGATTATTTTATATTTCTGTTGGATCTGTTTTGCCGTATTTTCCGGAGTCTAAGTCGCACCAGCCAAAAAATCCACAATGCAGAAGAAAAAAAACATATACAAGTTGCATTTTCACATCAGACTCCAGGAACAGGCATTTCCTCTTAAACTTGAGTTACAGTAATAACAACAGACCAGAGAAGAACAGGCTGAACATGTGTCTGGTTTGTTCACGTCACATATGAACAGTTATTCACAAAACTAGAGCAGAAACGACAGAACAGGTTTACCGAACTCTCCATCTCGCTCCAAATCACTAAATCCACTGAATTCTTCATCCTCGGTGTCACTTCTGAGTAACTCCACCAACTCCAGATAAATCCGGCTTTTAACCGCGATGAGCTTTTGTGTTTTCTTCATTTCAGTTCGAGTTTCCTCCACTTTTCTCCAAACACAAGTTTCTCTCGCTCCAAACTTTCTTTCTGCTGCTCAGTTTCAGTTTTCGGCTGCAGATTTCACTGTTTGCAGCAGGACAGCAGCTCTTTGTGCAGGAGACATGAGCAGCAGAGCGAGAAGTGACAGTGGAGCAGGAGGAAGAGCAACCTGCGTGAAGTCGCCCCATCAAACTCAAACCTGCACAAAAACTGTCAATTACTTGCGCTTCGTTTGTGCTGAAAAAGTTTTGCCTGTGCTGCTTTAGTTTTGGAGAAATTAACGATTCTTTTACAGATTGGGGGCAGCCCCACAGGAAGAAGAAAAATGCACTAAAACGCCCAAAACAAAGTCAATCGTTTGTGCTTCATTTGTGCTGTTTTGTGCTGTGACAGTTTAATTTGTGCGAGTTTATTTCTGAAATTATTCATTATTATTTCTGTGGTAATTATAGGACGTCATTTCCGCTCAGCTAAAGCAGCGACTTTAGCAAAACTTAGAAAAACTAGTGAAGAGAAACGATCTGTCGCTGTGGAAAAGTCTGTTTCAGTCTTTAGTCATTTGCTTTTGGTTCATATTTTATAGAATAACACAGACTTTTCCACAGCCTCAGGTCATTTTCGCCACTAGTTTTGTCACAGCACAAAACCGCACAAACCAAATACAAACGTTTTCTATAATTTTCTTCCCGTTTTGAGGCTGTTTCACATTCTGAGGTTCTGGACGACGTCATCGGCCCAAAATAAAACTGCAAATATCAGAAGAACCAGAATCGCACAAACGAAACTTTTTGCAGCACAAACGACTGACACAGTTTTGTGTACGTTTGAGTTTGATGGGCGACTTCACGCAGGTTGAAGAACATGAGGCGGCGCAGATACTGGCACACAAGAGCGCCCTCTCGTGGCCGTCTGTGAAAATAACCAACATGTGAAATTATACATTTTATATATAAGTCGTAGCTGAGTATAAGTCGCAGGAAACACCCTAACCCTGAAAAAAATACAGTATTTGTATTGTGCAGCACTTTGGAAACTGTTTTGTTTCTGAAATGTGCTGTAAAAATAAAGTGGATTGGACAGTTGGTTTGGAGCGCCCCCTGCAGGCAGATCTAAGGCAGAGTCCACCAGCGTCACACCAGAACTGAAGCAGCTCTGAAATGGATTTGACCAATAAAAAAAACCCTTTTGTCCAGAGACAGAATAGCACTTGTCCTTCGCTTTGACTTGAGTGTTTCATTTCCTCTCCTCCCCGCAGAAGCACACCCCCGCCCGGTCCGAGAGCTCCCGCGCTCCATCTCCACCGGGAGCCTCACCCCCATCAAAGCTCCTCCCATCCTGAACCACGGCTCGCCCACCATCCTGGGGAAACGCTCCTACGAACAGCACAACGGGCTGGACGGTGAGACGGGACGGGCCTAACGAGTCCGAAACACACGGCTCACGACATTAACGTGTGAAGCTAACTGTAGGCACTGCTCTGTCTGAAGCTCTGTTACTCGGAATTAGAAAAACATGCACATTAAATCCTGACTGCACCTGATTTTTACTGTCTTAAAAACGTGAAAAACCGACCTGGTTCATTACCGTGTTTAAATATATCTGTTGATTTACGGAACAAAAGACAAAAAAAAGAACAAAACCCAATTGAATTCGTTCATTTAAAACAGTTTCCAGTCCAAAGTTCTTCCTCTCTTCCCTTCTGCATTCAGAGCATCATAATTACTCTCCATGGTGAGTTTATTAGGACTTTTCACAACTCTGAGATGCTAGAGTGACAAGTTCTCTTAAAATAAACGACCTCCAGACGAGAATGAAGCGGCGTCAGAACGAGTAAGTTGATAATAAATCTGAAAACAAGATGAAGAACCTGATAGAAGTTTGAAAATCTTGTCCAAATCAGAGAAATTTGCAGCGTAAAAACATGAGAAACAGAAGTCGTTCATTATAAACAGTTTGCAGTCGTCCAAAGTTCTTCCTCTTCTTCCCTTCTGCATTCAGAGCATCATAATTACCACTACGAATGAAACAATAACATAAATCTGGTGATATCGTATCGTCAAAGGTCTCACAATAATATCGTGGAGCATCACAATATATCGAATCCCAAGTCTCTTTGCTTAAATGAACAGTTCTGATGCAGAAATAGCTAAAAAAAAACAGAGGGAACTACATAGACCATGATCCTTTGCTCCGTTTCAGTGCAGACGACATGAAGAAATAACTGTTCTAAGCACTTTTACGTCTTTATTCTTTGGATTAAGTCTGTGAAGCATTTTTAGAGGAAAAAGGAGCAGATTCACAGTTTAAATATTGTAATAAATCTGGTACAGTGACATGTTTATGGAATATGAACGAAGGAAAGAAATAATGAACTGAAAAAGAATTAATGAAAAAGAACGAAAGAACTCCAGAAAGAAAAATGAAAAAACTAAAAAAAGAAAGAACGTTAAAGAAAGGACAAAAGAAAGAAGTAAAAGAAAGAAAAAACTAATGTAAGAAAGAACTACAGAAAGAAAAAAAAATGAAAGAACTAAAAAAAGAATGAACGAAAAAGAACGTACCAAAGAAAGAAAAAAAAGAACGAACGAACAAACGAAAATGAATAAAAAAGCCAAAGAAAAAAAGAGAATGAACGAAAGAAAGAATTAAATAAAAAAAATATGGTGTAAATCTGGTCCAGAGAGATTTGGATTTCGTTCCATCTCTAATGACAATAAATGCACCAAATGACTGAAGCGTTTTAGAGTCAGTCTTGTTATTCTGTAGAATATCGTAATATCGTGAGTTTTCCCTCGATATCGCAATAAATCTCGTACCGTGAGGTTCAGACCGTATCGTATCGTATCGTACCTTGGATATCGTTATGCCCCGACTCACCACGATGAGTTTTTAAGCACTTTTCACAGCTCTGAGACGCTAAAGTGGAGTTTTGCCGTCACTGTAACCCTAACAGCGCTTTAGACCTGTTTCGCGGACGATAAAAACTCTTTAGAATTGGAATAAGCGCAGACAGCAACGTCAAGAGCTGCGTTTATAATATATCTGTGATGGAGCAAAACTTTATTAACCACAGAAAACCAACAAAAAGTAAAGTTCCAGCTCCTTTAACTCTTTATTTATGTTTGAGTTTAAGTTTATATCAGCAAAAATGATGAAAATGTCGACAATAAATGTCACTGAACAGAATAAACGCTGCTTTTAGGGGTTAGTTTTTCATATTTTCTTGAAAATTTGATGTTTATTGTGAGTTTTTCTCAAATTAGAGCTTCTTTACCTTTTATTTTCACGTGTCTGAGCTGAGTTTTTGTGTTTCTCTGGTGTTTGGGGGCAGTGGTAGTAAAACAGAACGAGCTCAGCGTCACTTCTTCACTCTGACGGTTTAAAATGGAGCAGTGAGACTCATATTTACGGACGATTTTCTCCTCACCGGAGTTTGGGGTTTGGGGGTTTTGAGTTACGCCGCAGTTCGTTCGTCCCCGGTGACTGAAGCAGAGACACACAGACTCGGGCGGCGCAGAGGATCATGGGTAAAGGGAGGAGAACGCCGGGGCTGTGATTGGACGCGTCGTCGTCATGGCAACAGGGATCGGGAAGTGGAGCGGGGTTATCTGAGGCGACGCGCGGCTCTGTTCACCTCCTCTTTGGCTTTGATTACATTTTACACCTTTAAATCTGGGTTTTCTTTTTGCATTTTTTACATTTTCCAATTTCTAAACACCGTCTCTTCTTTAAGTTAGTAAATTAATGTTTATTTTAAGGATTTTCACTATTTTAAAGGATAATATTTGGTTTTAAATTGGTTTTAAAGACCTGATTTCTCAATTTTCCTTGTCGTGTGGAATTAAAACCACACTTTTTTACGCTTTTTTCTGCTTTGGACAGTCCGTCACCTGCTTGTTTCCACGGATACGTCATTCCTCTGCCTGGAATGTTCCACAGTGTGACTTTAAACAGCTCTACTTTACATTTATTAAATCACAGGTGGTTTTAGAGCTAAAAAATATGTAGAAAAACAGGCGTTTTGACTGTGAGCGGCGTCGCCTCTCCACAGATCTGACCTGGAACTTCGTCTGGTTTGTTCTCCGTGACGATAGGAAGGTTTAAAGCCGTACTGCGGAACATTCCAGACAGACCGTTCACCGCGAAAGCTTCACAATGCAGCTTTTAAAATGAATAAAACTCGAATTCTGATTTAAGAACGGAAAAACTACGCGAGCAGATGAAAGTTTGGACACATCCTCTCAGGAAGTGTTGTTTTTATTTTTATTTTTTACTACTTTTACTTTAGTTTACGCCCAGAAGAGCTCAAATATATGAAGTAAAATATGTGGAATTTTGCAGTAAAGGAACTATTATAACAAACAAAGCAAAAGGAGGATACTTGAAGACTTAAATATGAAATATAAAAAAGTATTTGTTGTTCTTAGAGTTATTTAGCTTTATTTTCTTCACTACATCATTCCAAACATCTTATTTCATATATTTAATTTCTCTTGTGTGGATAGAAATGTAAAAAGTTGTATAAATAAAGAAAAAACCTGTCCATTTCCATTGTAAATGTATAATTTTGGTGCCTAATTTTGTGCACTGAAAACGGGATAATGGGTCATGTTTACAGACGTCTAACTGTGCCTCATCTTAAGCTTTACAAAATTTCTAACAAACTCTAAAATTAGTCGCTCTCCGGCATTTTCGTTTTATAAAAAGAAGCTCACGGGAGTAAAAAAGTCCAAACTGTTGTCCGGTCACTTCAAGGCAATAAAAAGATTATTTATTTACCAGACGTGACATGTGTTTGCTCTTAAATTATGCCAGTAACAGTCTTTTTAAATCAAATATTGGAAATTGTTTTTCCTTCAGTTCCTTTTCCTTCAGTCGCCACTAGAGGGCAGAAGACGGTGTCCTTAAAATATATTAAATCATTTGTGCATTAATGGGGCTTTGTGTAACTTTTCATTCATTTTTCTGTGTTTTTTGTGTGTTTTTTATGTGTTTGTTTCATGTTTTTGTGTTTTTTATGTGTGTGTTTTATGTTTTTGTGTGTTTTTTATGTGTTTGTTTCATGTTTTTGTGTGTTTTGTGTGTGTGTTTCATGTTTTTGTGTGTTTTGTGCAGGAAAGTCCAAGGTGCTGGCTCCTCAGTGGGACATCGTGGCCAAACGTTCGATTCAGGACGAGGTTCATGAACTGGACTGAAGCGGACGGTTCCTCTGCACTGATACGGTACAAAAACACGTCACACGCCACAGTTTAGGATTTATTTTTATCAGCCCCGTACAAAACTAAAGCCTGTGAGCGGGAGGGCATCAGGGCCACAGCCGAGCAGACGATAAGAGAAAATCTGTGTCACCTTCAAACTGCACTTCAGCTGTGAACGAAGCAAAACCAAATCTGTGATTCAAACATTTGAATCTGGCATTTTACAGTTTTGTTTGTCTCTGTGAAACGGTTTTTGAATTTGATAATTATTTTCTGTGTCGCCTGTTTAAGGACGACGGAGGGAAATGTTCTTTTTTTTTTTGCATATTTATACTGTAATTACAGATGTTCATTTGCCCCTATCAAAATTAAAATAATAAATAAAATAAAAATAAAATAAATAAAATAATGCAAATAAAATACAAATAAAATAAATAAATGAATAAATAAAAATATAAAATACAAATAAAATAAAATTAAAAATAAAATAAATAAAAATAAAATATCAAATAAAATGATACAAATACAACTAAATTCAAAATTAAATTTAAAATAATTTAAAATAAAATTGATTAAATTCAAATAAAATAAAATAAAACAAAACAGTGATGTCCCACACCAGATTAGAGCTAATTCCCGTCTGCATATTTACAAAATAAATTATACAGTGAAATTACAGACAGTCAAAAATAAGAACAGACACACACACACACACACACACACATACATACACACACACACACATACATACACACACACACACACACATACATACGCACACATACATACACACACACACACATACATACACACACACACACACACACTTCAACAACAAAGCTTTAGGTCTTCTTAAAGTCATGAGTTTATCTTATTAAACACATTTGAACCTGTACTTTTCCCTGCTCCTCGTGTGACTCTGGTTCACTGCGGAGCTTTGGTTTGCTCATATTTTCTGTAAGTCAAATCCCTGGAGTCTCTGAGGTGACGTCAGGTTTGGGAGGTGAGTGTTTTAGGAGCGTCTCAGATGAACAGACTTGGAATTATTCTAATATTAATAATGCATCGGGTTTGATGGAGCCTCAGACGCAGAGCACTTCGCCTCCTTCAGTCTCGCCTCCTTCAGTCTTCGCCTCCTTCAGTCTTCACCTCCTTCAGTCTTGCTTCCTTCAGTCTTCACCTCCTTCAGTCTTCACCTCCTTCAGTCTCGCCTCCTTCAGTCTCGCTTCCTTCAGTCTTCACCTCCTTCAGTCTCGCCTCCTTCAGTCTTCACCTCCTTCAGCCTTCACCTCCTTCAGTCTTCGCCTCCTTCAGTCTTCGCCTCCTTCAGTCTTCGCCTCTTTCAGTCTTCGCCTCCTTCAGTCTTCGCCTCCTTCAATCTTTGCCTCCTTCAGTCTTCGCCTCCTTCAGTCTTCGCCTCCTTCAATCTTCGCCTCCTTCAGTCTTCGCCTCCTTCAATCTTCGCCTCCTTCAGTCTTCGCCTCCTTCAGTCTTCGCCTCCTTCAGTCTTCGCCTCCTTCAGTCTTCGCCTCTTTCAGTCTTCGCCTCCTTCAGTCTTCGCCTCCTTCAGTCTTCACCTCCTTCAGTCTCGCCTCCTTCAGTCTTCACCTCCTTCAGTCTTCGCCTCCTTCAGTCTTCGCCTCCTTCAGTCTTCGCCTCTTTCAGTCTTCGCCTCCTTCAGTCTTCGCCTCCTTCAATCTTCGCCTCCTTCAGTCTTCGCCTCCTTCAGTCTTCGCCTCCTTCAATCTTCGCCTCCTTCAGTCTTCGCCTCCTTCAGTCTTCGCCTCCTTCAGTCTTCGCCTCCTTCAGTTTTCGCCTCCTTCAGTCTTCGCCTCCTTCAGTCTTCGCCTCCTTCAGTTTTCGCCTCCTTCAGTCTTCGCCTCCTTCAGTCTTCGCCTCCTTCAGTCTTCGCCTCCTTCAGTCTTCGCCTCTTTCAGTCTTCGCCTCTTTCAGTCTTCACCTCCTTCAGTCTTCGCCTCCTTCAGTCTTTCTCCTCCTTCAGTCTTCGCCTCCTTCAGTCTTCGCCTCTTTCAGTCTTCGCCTCCTTCAGTCTTCGCCTTCTTCAGTCTTCGCCTCCTTCAGTCTTCGCCTCCTTCAGTCTTCGCCTCTTTCAGTCTTCGCCTCTTTCAGTCTTCGCCTCTTTCAGTCTTCGCCTCCTTCAGTCTTCGCCTCCTTCAGTCTTCGCCTCTTTCAGTCTTCGCCTCTTTCAGTCTTCGCCTCCTTCAGTCTTCGCCTCCTTCAGTCTTCGCCTCCTTCAGTCTTCGCCTCCTTCAGTCTTCGCCTCCTTCAGTCTTCGCCTCTTTCAGTCTTCGCCTCCTTCAGTCTTCGCCTCCTTCAGTCTTTCTCCTCCTTCAGTCTTCGCCTCCTTCAGTCTTCGCCTCTTTCAGTCTTCGCCTCCTTCAGTCTTCGCCTTCTTCAGTCTTCGCCTCCTTCAGTCTTCGCCTCCTTCAGTCTTCGCCTCTTTCAGTCTTCGCCTCTTTCAGTCTTCGCCTCCTTCAGTCTTCGCCTCCTTCAGTCTTCGCCTCTTTCAGTCTTCGCCTCCTTCAGTCTTCGCCTCCTTCAGTCTTCGCCTCTTTCAGTCTTCGCCTCTTTCAGTCTTCGCCTCTTTCAGTCTTCGCCTCTTTCAGTCTTCGCCTCCTTCAGTCTTCGCCTCCTTCAGTCTTCGCCTCCTTCAGTCTTCGCCTCCTTCAGTCTTCGCCTCCTTCAGTCTTCGCCTCCTTCAGTCCGACCGGGAGGAGACGCAGACGGAGACACAGACGTCCTGAGGCTGAGACGGACGAGAGGCTGAAGAACTGCACCGAATATACACACAAACGCACAAAAACACAAACACACACACACACACACACACACACACACACACACACACACACACACACACACACACACACACACACACACACACACACACACACACACACACACACACACACACACATACACACACATACACACATACAAAAACACACCGTCTGAACCAAAAACACACACAAACGCACATCTACGTACACATGACACTGGTTCAAGGTCCCAGTTCAGTCCTGGTTTAATCTGGGTTCAAATCTGCTTCAAATCTGTTTTAGTCCTGGTTCAGTTCTGGCTCTATCCTGGTTCTATCTGGGTTTAGTCCTGGTTTAGTCCTGTTTTAGACCTGGTTTAGTCCTGGTTTAGTCCTGGTTCAAACCTGGTTCAATCCTCTTGTTTTAGTCCTGGTTTAGACCTGGTTCAGTCCTGGTTTAATCCTGGTTCAAATCTGGTTTAGTCCTATTTTAATCCTGGTTTAGTCCTCTCTTAGTCCTGGTTTAGTCCTGGTTTACTCTTTGTTTAGTCTTGGTTCAGTCCAGGTTTAGTCCTGGTTCTAGTCCTAGTTTAATCTTCATTCAAATTTAGTTTAGTGTTTGTTTAGTCTTGGTTCTTCCCTGGATTAGTTCTGGTTCAGTCCTGGTTCAGTCCTAGTTTAGTCCTTGTTTAGTCTTGATTTAGTCTTGATTTTATCCTGGTTCTATCCGTCCTGGTTCAAACTTGGTTGAATTCGGGTTTAGTTCTGGTTCAAATCTGGTTTAATCCTCCAGGTTTAGTCCCGTTTTAGACCTGGTTCAGTCCTGGTTCTATCCAGGCTTAGTTCTTTTTTAGTCTTGTTTTAGTCTTGTTTTAGTCCTGGTTCAGTCCTGGTGCAGTCCTGGTTTAGTCCTGGTTTAGTCCTGGTTTAGTCCTGGTTTAGTCCTGGTTTAGTCCTGGTTTAGTCCTGGTTCAGTCCTGGTTTAGTCCTGGTTTAGTCCTGGTTTAGTCCTGGCTCAGTCCTGGTTTAGTCCTGGTTTAGTCCTGGCTCAGTCCTGGTTTAGTCCTGGTTTAGTCCTGGTTCAGTCCTGGTTTAGTCCTGGTTTAGTCCTGGTTTAGTCCTGGTTTAGTCCTGGTTTAGTCCTGGTTCAGTCCTGGTTCAGTCCTGGTTTAGTCCTGGTTCAGTCCTGGTTCAGTCCTGGTTCAGTCCTGGTTCAGTCCTGGTTCAGTCCTGGTTCAGTCCTGGTTCAGTCCTGGTTCAGTCTTGGTTTTCTCTGTGTTTCTTTAAGAGTTCCTCTGTAATTCCCGCTCGAGCGTCGCACTTTATCTGTAACTTAAAACACTTTTTCCGTCCTAAATCCAACAGAAATGCACAAAAACACAGATTCATGTTAAACTTTGTCCCGTCTGTTTGTTTTTGCAGAAATGGAGCGGCCTGAGCTCAGCCGAGGACAGAAGCTGAATCCCGTCGACCGTCTCTGCTCCTCGTCCGGATGCGAGTCCAGCGCTCCTGTAAATCTGTGGTCTCCACAGCGCCCCCTTGTGTACAGGACTAATCTTACCATTATTACCGTCTGTAATTAATGTTATTATAATTTTCTACTATAACTTTGCGTATTGTTGAACGGTGATCGAAGCTGCAGAAGTTTCATGAAACGCTTGCTTAAAAACCCATTCGGGGGAAGGACTGTAAAAAAAAAAAAAAAGCCACTCGCATCTAATTCTGTGTTTTATTCTCATTTATTTTAACTTTGAAAACAGGAGAGTGTTATTTCCGACATGTTAAGTCCTCCATTTAGTTTCGATGATTCAAAAGAATTTGCTTTGGACGGTTTGAGTCGTCGCGATGTTTGGCCTGGTGTAACTTATTGGAGAAAGAAGTGCTGTTTTTCTACCTTTTTCACAGTAATGCATCTATGCTTCAATAATGCAATTAAACAGGACTTGGTTTTCCACGTGTCTGCGTCTGTGTTCCAGCCGGAGCCGAGCCGCCGTGTCGGGTTTGTCCGAACGTCGTACGGAACGACGGAGGAGCGAGGAAAGAGAATCCGAGTGTCGTTCGGTCATTTGATTTTGAATGTAAAATGAAGAAAAACAACTCTTTTCTTCTTAATTTGTCTCCAAAATTTAAAAAAAAAAAACTGATAACGATTTGTTTTTTCAGTTTTCCATTTTGTGTTTAAATGAATAATGGAAAAAATGGAGATCGGCCGTTTCCTGTTTGGAATGTTCCTCCCCTCGAGTTTAAGAAAGGCTCAGAATCGTTCTTTGGTTTTCCCAAACATTTATCCCGACAGAAGGAGTTTCACCCGAACACGCCGACAGAACTACGGAACAGAAATATGAAAACTTAAATTAAACCTCTTACATATAAGTAAAACTACACAAAGAATAAACAGAAGAGGCTCCTCATTGGCCGAATTCACTCAAAGGGAATCTCAGAATAAGTCTCATAATGTTCTTGAAGAAACTTCAGCTTCAAACAAACGTCGCTGGACACTTGGAGCAGCTCCTCGTGTGGCTCCCAATCATAGAATTATAATAAAATCTTATCTAAGCTCTTATTATACATCCATGCTCTCAATAAACAAGGCACCTGCAAAAAATCCCCCCAGAAACAACACCACCATCTTAGGCGAAACAAATAAAAGGTTCAATTTATAACCAAAGTAAAATGAAGCTAACCAACATAAATGTGGTAAATAAATCCTACAAATCCTCAACTTAAATGACCGCACCTCTGATGGCGGCTTCACTGTAGACGGCGTCTTGAGGAGAACATGAACCAGGTGATCCCAGCGTCGCAGGACAGTGACACTAGAAATGTGAGGAGTTTGATTCAATAAATAACGAAGTGGCCTCGTTATTTATTGGCTGATGTTTCTCTGGCTCCGCCGCGTCCACAGATGATGGATTTTCTCTCTTTTTTTTTGATTGTCATAACAAGGGACCTGCAGGACCCAACGCAAAACAGAGCGGGACACATTTAGAAAGCTCAGTGTGGGAGCGAGCGGGACTGATAAACTGCAGTCCCACAAACTAAATATGAGTAAAGTAAAATATACAAATGATTCACGTGCGCCCATCATACAGAATCTGTGCTGGATATTTTATTTGGCGTTAATAAAAACATTTGAAGCAGCCTAAACTTGCGGCTGTGCTCTAATCTCGTGCACATTTTAGACATTTCCACTTCTCTGTTTGATGGAGTTTTGAAGACGCGGCAGAAGAACAGAACCTCGAGTGAATCTCACCGGGATTCAGAAGGAAGTTCTTTAAAAAGAGGCACATTTCCTGTCAAAAAGACAAGAAGCCTGAAATCCGACATTAGGAAGTGTTTTTCACTTTCACGATGCAGAGTTTCCACTAAAGGAATTCTGTGCATGTGGGGCTTTTTTTCCAAGCCAATGAAAAGACCTTTGAGAAAGAAAATGAACGTTCTCATCTGGCGAGATTTGCGGGCGAGACAAAAATCGCAGATGCAGGAGCGGAATGAGAATTCTGTCCCGCACAGACCTGTGTTACCGCCTCGCTAAAACGCCGCTAAAACGCCACTTTGAACTTTCACTGACAATTTGAAATAATCTTCTTCTGGGAACTTCAGTTTCCTCCATTAACCCAGAACTTCCCCAGCAGGTCAGAGACTCTGAGGGAGAAGATCCGGGTCCAGGGCCCAGTGCACAGAGGGGCCCCTCAAAGCCTGAAATGGACATTTTACTTCTTTATTCTTCTTTCTTTATTTTCAGATAATGGCTCACAGATACAAGATTTATTTTCCAGAAAAAACCTGCCATCAGTCTTTTTTTAACAATATAAACATGTAACAGAACTTTGTGCACAATAAATGTATTTATTTACTCATTTATTTAGTCGATATTTCACCAGGTAAGTGAGCTTAAAACAGCTTCTCATTTACAATGTCGACCTGGGACATGTGTAGCAGGTTCTGGGTTGATGGTGGAACCTGGAGGAAACCATCCAGACACGGGGAGAACATGCAAACTCCACACAGAAAGGCCCGAGCGACTCGGGGATCGAACCCGGAACCTTCCTCCTGTGAAGCATCAGTGCCACTCAGACACCGAACAAAAAAAAATACAAAAAAGGAAGAGGCGCGAAAACTCGACGGCCACAAAATCTGTCTGCAGAGGCTTTGTGCGTCTGACCAGCTGGAGCAGTGACGGACGATTTGTACCAGGGCCCAGAATCTGGAGCTTCAGCCGAGTTCACTGCTCCAGACAGAATTAACCCGAGACTCTGAGGGGCGAGGACCAGGGGCAAATGCAGAGGGCAAGTCTCCCTACGGGGACAGTAAAGGCCGATCTTCAGCTTAGAGCGATTTGGAAGGAAAACTTTGAGCTGTGCCGTGGAAAAGAGACGGGACGAGATCTTAGGAGACAAAATCTCCACAAGACGCATGAGAAAAATGATCTCACGAGACTTTTTGTTTCCAAGTTTTAACATTTGGACTGTTGGTCGTTTCAAAAAGCAAGAACGAAAACAAAAGTATTAAAACAAATAAATAAAACCGTGAAGCCAAAATTGGAGCTTGAATTGTGAGCTTTACATATTAAGAATCACGTTACAGACTCGTCTCGTTCTCGTGGACCTGATCTCGGACCTCCTCTGGTCTCAGCTGTACTGTGGAACCTTCCGGACAAGCAAGAGCATCTCCATGGAGACGAGCAGGAGACTCACTTTTAATGATTTCCTGTTACTTTTGGTTTTCACAAACTGGACAAACGTTATTTAAAATTTAACCTTCGCGTTTTTACAACTTCAACACAACATTTCTCCAGTGCAGATCTCCGGCCCCTGAGGTGAGTCTTTATTTACTATTATCCACTTTAAGATTGGAAAAAAAATCAAAGCTGCACTGTGTAACTTTCCTGCTGGAGGGTCCGTCACCTTCCTGTTTCTATGGATACGTCACTGCTCTGCCCGGAATGTTCCACAGGTGGTTTTAGAGCTCAAAAATCCATTGAAAAACCGATATTTTGACGCCTCTCCACAGATCTGACCTGGAACTGTATCTTCTTGGTCGTCTGCTTTGGTCGCCGTGAAGATAGAAAGATTTAATGCTGTACTGCGGAACATTCCAGACAAAGTAGTAACATGGAGAAAAGAGTTTGACGGACCCTCCACCAGGAAAGTTACACAGTGCAGCTTTAAGTTATTTTAACCACTGCTCATAGAATGAAGTGAGCGACCAGTTATATTTAAGGAAGGATTAATTTATACTGGAACCTTCTAAAAACCAGGCTGAAGAAAAACTTTGAACCTTCCCTTTTGTTTTATTATTATTAATTTAGCTTTGACTGAGAGTGAAAATATAATTTCAGTTTTTCATATGTGCAAATGAAAATTTTACTGAAAACTTTAAGAATCTTGAAATTATTTTGAGACAAAATGAGTAATGTTTTGTCCTCTTTTGTTCATCATGATGAACGACGTCTTTAGTCAGGGTTTAGTCTTATTTTAGATCTGGTTCAGTGTCATTTTAGACAAAGTAAACACCAATATTTGACCTACCTGGAGTCCTGGTTTAATCTTAGTTTAGTCCTGGTTTAGACCTAGTTTAGTCCTGGTTTAGTATTAGTTTAGTCCTGGTTTAGACCTGATGTAGTCCTGGTTTAATCCTGGGACATTTCTTGATAAATCTGGGTCTGTCCCGGGTAAATCTGGGTCTGTCCCGGGTAAATCTGGGTCTGTCCCGGGTAAAGTGGGTCTGTCCCGGGTAAAGTGGGTCTGTCCCGGGTAAATCTGGGTCTGTCCCGCGTAAAGTGGGTCTGTCCCGGGTAAAGTGGGTCTGTCCCGGGTAAAGTGGGTCGCGTTGGCCCGGTTCCTCCCCGGGACTCAAACAGTTAACCCCTCGCGGCGCTCGGAAGTCGCTCTGAGCATGTGCCGGTCCTGCCGCTGTTCGCCTCCGCCGCTCCGAGGCTCCACTGCGGACAACCCCAGCGCCCCTCTCCGCTCCGAGGCTCCACTGCGGACACCCCCAGCGCCCCTCTCCGCTCCCCGGAGCCCCGCCCGGAGCCCCGCCGCGACCCGCCGCGACCCGCCGCACCGCCGCGCCGAGAGGATGCGCCTGACGCCCGGCCGCGCTGCTCACAGGACGCCGCTAGATCCGTGCGAAGCTGCTGGAGGTAACGACAACAACACATCCATGGCGCAATGTTTCTCTGGGATTTATGGCTCTTGCTTAAACCTAGACCTAGACCTGGTTTAGTCCTGGTGTAGACCTCATTTAGTCCTGGTTTAGTGCCGGTTTGTCCGTGTTGTACCCTGGTTTAGTTCTGGTTTAGTCCTCGCGTACCGTGTTGCGTGTGTAGTTTTTGCTGCTTTAGACTTGGATTAGTCCTGGTTAAGACCTGGTCCTGCATTCAAACTGTTGCCCTATTATCTTATTAAAGGAAATTATCGACATTTGTGCGTTTATTTGAGCTAATTTTAACGTAATTCTCTTGGAGTTTGGTCATTTTTTATCCAAACCTTTTTACGCACGAAGAAATATTGCTGTAACTTGTTGTGAGCGCGTCTCGAACAGTATCGCGGGAGTTAATCGCTTTTATAGCTTTAATTTCCATCCAAAAATGCCGCTTATTCACTCGCCACAGTTTGCGTTACACCTGTTTAAAAAAGCCGCAAAAACAGCTCCCGCAGTTTGGAGACGGGACCGCAGCGCGCACAGATGCTCCTCTGCGCGCCTGGACGTGGCTTAAAACTGTATTTCTGTTCATATTTGTCGCATTTTCGTGGGATTTTTGGTAGTTTTTTTGCTGCAGTGCACTGAAGGCTGCGCGATGCTGCAGACTGTGGGCATGCGCAGTGGAGTCTCTGGTTTCCACGGGTGAATAACATGACTTTGGCTCGGTAATTACAGCCGTCTGTGGGCACCCGCTTTGAGCCAAGATTGCGGGTTTCACCACGAGCCTGTCCCTGGTTTGCAGAACTTTTATGGAGCTCATTTAAAGTGAATCATGTCCGGTTTTCTGTCAGTTGTCCTTCTGCACTCGGAGCTTTTATCGCTTTACCTTGACTTTGCAGATGGTGGAACAGAGGGACACGGGCTCTTTATGATCAGCACTTCAACATTAAACTAAAAAATCTGGATACAAATACATTTTTCTCTCCTCTCCATTATTTTTTTTTAAAGAAAGTCTCTCCCATTGGTTTAATATCTTTACTTGGTAGAATTTCAAGTACAAATGAGTAAAAAAACAAAACAGAAGTCCCAGTTTGGAGCCCTGTGTCCCCTCTTCCTGCAGATTTACCCAAAACCAGTGATTTGTCCCAGTTTTATACAAGAAATGTCCCAGGTGTCCTTATTTTTGACCAGTCTGATCCTGCAAAAAGTAAAGAGAGGCATAAACTGTAATTTGTTTATATAAAATACAGAAAATCTGCTTAAAAACGACCAAAATACAAAGAAAATGTGACTATACAGACTCACATTAGTGCAGAGTACAGAACAGTTTTCCTTAATTCTGCGCTCGTTTCACAGTTTTATTGTAACCAACCACCACAGACCAGTGATGTCCCAGTTTTTTATTTTGAAAATCTGCTCACCCGAGACTAAAGTGGTGGTTTTAACGTTGCCAACAGCCACGACTGTCATTACGTTCTGTGAAATTGTCCTTTACGATTCAAAATGTTTAAAAAAAGTTTTAAAAACACAGAATATCAAGAAAAGCAGGAGTTTAACACAATTACAACCATTTTTATGACTATAATTACAACAAAAAATTAGTGTTTCTTATCCAATATTTGTTCTATTTGTTTTTAAGATGTAACATTCTTTATTTTTGTAGTATAAAACAAAATAGTCTCTGCCCTTCCCACCCCCACAAACAAACAATATTATACATGTACATTATACACAAACGGCTGCACGATACGGGAAAAGAGAGAAAAAATAAACAAATACATAAAAATATCCGACCATCGTCTCGACTACGTCCAGATCCACGAGCTGCGCTTCAGTCCTGAAGCTCCGTTCAAAAGTCAAACACGTCTCACATAATTAACAAAAGCACTGGAAACGAGCAGGAATCTTTGTGTTTCTGAACATGTTTGAACAGATCTGAGCTGGAGGAGCCACAGTTCAGTGGAGAAAGTCTCATTCTGTCTGTGGATCCACATAAACTGATACTGATCTGATATTTTGTGCCATATCCACATGAATCTGTCTATATTCAAACATATAACACATATATACATGTGTTCATGTGTTTAAAAAGAGAGAAAATACACTCATGACCCTCATCCCTTCTTTTTTTGTTGTTTTGTTTTATTTTGTCTACGTGTTCGTCGTCGTACATTTTGTTTTGTTTTATGTTTATTTTGTTATTACAGAAAATTACAAAAATTATTTAAAAAAACCCAAAAAACACAAAAGATATTTACAGGGAAAAAAATCCTTTTGATGTAACTTTTCTGCTGGAGGGTCCATCACTGCTGGTCTCCATGGAGATGTCATTTCATTGCCTGGAATGTTCCACAGTATGGCATTAAACTTTTACATGTGAATGGAAACGAGCAGGTTACAGGTCGGATCTGTGGAGACGACGCTGGTTTTCAAGTATATTTAACCTCCTGAGACCCAAACTCTTACTCGACTTTACTGATTTCTCTTTGTTATTTGTGCTGATTTGGACCTGATGAGTCCAGAAACAAAGAATTAATATTTTTATATTTCTGCATTTAACTGTCCACATGTGATAAATAAAACATTCATTTTATGTTTTAGTCATTTTGATGGAACAAAAACTATTTATTAAATTCTGAACAACCCAAATAACTCTGCACCTGGATAAATTAAATAAATGAAGACAGAAGCGATTAAAGCCGCACTGCGGAACATTCCAGATGAAGCAGTTTCCACAGAGACGAGCAGGTGGCAGAACCTCTAGAAAAAGTTGCACAGTGCGACTTTAACTTGGCATTTTGTGATTTTTAATGAACAAAAATCATTCAAAATATGTTAAGACAAATCCAGAAAATGTTTGTCTAAAATGGAGTCGTGTTTGTGCGACAGAAGGAAACGAGCTCCTCGAGGCCAGTGAATAAAAGAGGTGAGAACAATAATAAATAAGCGATATTAAAAAGTACTTTAGTGCAACTAAAACGTGGTGGTTTGTGTTAAACATGTGTGAATGAAACAAAACACGACTCCAGCTCTGTTTGTCTTCACTTTTTATTGGGTTTTTAGTGCGTATAAAGACACACGTTAAAAAGAAACGACCTCCGAACAGGAACAGCCAAACCAAACAGTGGGGGAAGCTGTAAAGACAGAACTGCGTTATATAAAGTCGGGTTTTTTGTCGATGCTTTAACCATTGTTACCATAGTTCGTATCTTTATGTTTATTACATATGATGATAAAGAGTGATTGTCTTTCTGTTGGAGGGAGTATTATATGGAACAACCAGAAACAAACAGAAACCTGTAAAAATGGGTATAAACTACTGCTGTCAAAAATATCGTGTTATTAACAAGTTAACGCAAAGCAATTTTAACAGTGTTCATTTTTTTATCACAAACTATTTTTTTTCATAAGCTGTGGCCACTAGAGTTGTGCGGTAACACAATAATCCAGTTTCCCGCAGTATCAGAAAGTGTCATCAGTATCAGTTTCATCACTGTTCTGCATAAGGAGCTAAAACCACAGCAGGACTTCTACATCATATTCAGTCTAAATGTGTCGCGTGGTTCTACTCGGGAAATGACGATGCCGTAGTCAGAAGGATTTTATTTTATTAACAATTGTGTTCCCAAAAGAAAAAGTTTGAAGAGTGCAGTGTACAAAACAGTGAAACGACAAAAGAAAAAGTATTAACAACACATAACAGCAGAAATATGCTTCCTGATCTGTAGGTTTTCCTTCCACCTAAACGTCCAGACTGAGGCTGAGCAAAACATTTAACGTAGATAAACTCGCCCCTGTTCAGGACATCGTTTAAAACAATGTGAACATTCTGTGGTTGCTTCTGTTCATATTGATTTTATTGTATCCAATATTTGACCAGGTGAGTCTAATGAAAACACCAGGCCAAGAGGCGGAACAAAACCTCACGATCAGACACAGAACAGTCGTAACATGAGACGGTCAATAAAACATGAGACAGAGAAACATTTACAGATTTACAGAAGTACAAAAGTGTTAAAAGCAGCTGCAATATCCTCACTGATGATGAAACTTTACAAATATTTACACAGAGCAAAATAAAGTACAGACTCTGCATGCGCAATATCATTTTAATCATAATATTGTTTATTAATATTATAAATGAATAATGATACAGAAGCACAGAGGTTTATGGTTTACCATCGTATCAAAATGAGCAAAATGAGAATGAAGAATGTAAGAATTACATTTTTTTTCTCAGTTTATGGTCGTCCAAACTAATAATAATGTTAAAAAGCCACAAAAGCCCTTTACTACAGTGCAGCTTTTAACTGAAACACATATTCACCCTGTTCCTTTAGACTTTAGAAAATGTTATTTTCACCGAAAACAGCGTCTTAACATAAGTCAAGTTTCACTTTTGTTTTTGAGTCTGTTTCCTACTTCGGTTTACACCTGGTTTAGACCTGGTTTAGTCCTGGTTTAGTCCTGGTTTAGTCCTGGTTTAGTCCTGGTTTAGTCCTGGTTTAGACCTGGTTTAGACCTGGTTTAGTCCTGGTTTAGTCCTGGTTTAGTCCTGGTTTTGTCCTGGTTTAGTCCTGGTTTTGTCCTTGTTTAGACCTGGTTTAGTCCTGGTTTAGTCCTGGTTTAGTCCTGGTTTAGTCCTGGTTTAGTCCTGGTTTTGTCCTTGTTTTGTTCTTGTTTAGTCCTTGTTTAGACCTGGTTTAGTCCTGGTTTTGTCCTGGTTTTGTCCTGGTTTTGTCCTGGTTTTGTCCTGGTTTAGACCTGGTTTAGTCCTGGTTTAGACCTGGTTTAGTCCTGGTTTAGTCCTGGTTTAGTCCTGGTTTTGTCCTTGTTTAGTCCTGGTTTAGTCCTGATTTAGTCCTGGTTTAGTCCTGGTTTAGTCCTGGTTTAGACCTGGTTTAGTCCTGGTTTAGACCTGGTTTAGTCCTGGTTTAGACCTGGTTTAGTCCTTGTTTTGTTCTTGTTTTGTCCTTGTTTAGACCTGGTTTAGTCCTGGTTTTGTCCTTGTTTTGTTCTTGTTTAGACCTGGTTTAGTCCTGGTTTAGTCCTGGTTTAGTCCTTGTTTTGTTCTTGTTTTGTCCTTGTTTAGACCTGGTTTTGTCCTGATTTTGTCCTGATTTTGTCCTGGTTTTGTCCTGGTTTTGTCCTTGTTTAGACCTGGTTTAGTCCTGGTTTAGACCTGGTTTTGTCCTGGTTTTGTCCTGGTTTAGTCCTGGTTTTGTCCTTGTTTAGACCTGGTTTAGTCCTGGTTTAGACCTGGTTTAGACCTGGTTTTGTCCTGGTTTAGACCTGGTTTTGTCCTTGTTTAGACCTGGTTTAGACCTGGTTTAGTCCTGGTTTTGTCCTTGTTTTGTTCTTGTTTAGACCTGGTTTAGTCCTGGTTTAGTCCTGGTTTTGTCCTGGTTTTGTCCTTGTTTAGACCTGGTTTAGTCCTGGTTTTGTCCTGATTTAGTCCTGGTTTAGTCCTGGTTTAGTCCTGGTTTTGTCCTGGTTTAGACCTGATTTAGTCCTGGTTTAGACCTGGTTTAGTCCTGGTTTAGTTCTGGTTTTGTCCTTGTTTAGACCTGGTTTAGACCTGGTTTAGTCCTGATTTAATCCTAGTTTAGACCTGGTTTAGTTCTGGTTTAGACCTGGTTTAGACCTGGTTTAGTCCTGGTTTAGACCTGATTTAGACCTGGTTTAGACCTGGTTTAGTCCTGGTTTAGACCTGGTTTAGTCCTTGTTTTGTTCTTGTTTTGTCCTTGTTTAGACCTGGTTTAGTCCTGGTTTAGTCCTGGTTTTGTCCTTGTTTTGTTCTTGTTTAGACCTGGTTTAGTCCTGGTTTAGTCCTGGTTTAGTCCTTGTTTTGTTCTTGTTTTGTCCTTGTTTAGACCTGGTTTTGTCCTGGTTTTGTCCTGGTTTTGTCCTGGTTTTGTCCTTGTTTAGACCTGGTTTAGTCCTGGTTTAGACCTGGTTTAGTCCTGGTTTTGTCCTGGTTTAGTCCTGGTTTTGTCCTTGTTTAGACCTGGTTTAGTCCTGGTTTAGACCTGGTTTAGACCTGGTTTTGTCCTGGTTTAGACCTGGTTTTGTCCTTGTTTAGACCTGGTTTAGACCTGGTTTAGTCCTGGTTTTGTCCTTGTTTTGTTCTTGTTTAGACCTGGTTTAGTCCTGGTTTAGTCCTGGTTTTGTCCTGGTTTTGTCCTTGTTTAGACCTGGTTTAGTCCTGGTTTTGTCCTGGTTTAGTCCTGGTTTAGTCCTGGTTTTGTCCTGGTTTTGTCCTGGTTTAGACCTGATTTAGTCCTGGTTTAGACCTGGTTTAGTCCTGGTTTAGTTCTGGTTTTGTCCTTGTTTAGACCTGGTTTAGACCTGGTTTTGTCCTGGTTTAGTCCTGGTTTAGTCCTGGTTTAGTCCTGGTTTTGTCCTGGTTTTGTCCTGGTTTAGACCTGATTTAGTCCTGGTTTAGACCTGGTTTAGTCCTGGTTTAGTTCTGGTTTTGTCCTTGTTTAGACCTGGTTTAGACCTGGTTTAGTCCTGATTTAATCCTAGTTTAGACCTGGTTTAGTTCTGGTTTAGACCTGGTTTAGACCTGGTTTAGACCTGGTTTAGTCCTGGTTTAGACCTGGTTTAGTCCTTGTCGTGCATGGATGAGTCTAAAACCCCGAACTAAGCCTGGACTAAATCTAAACCAGGACTAAACCAGGGCTAGAA